>VWZX01000384.1:694808-715051 GCA_013399015.1 Galbula dea
CCTCCAATCCCCATCCCACCTTTCTCAGTCCCTATCCCATTGCTCCAGTCCCCATCACTCTGCCCCTATTGGTCCAGTATCCAGCCCCACTGCTCCAGTCACTGTTCCCATCACTCCAGTCCCCATACCAGCACTCCAGTCGCCTCCAATCCGCATCGCACCATTCCCAGTCCCTATCCCACGCCTCCACTCCCCCCTCCCCAGCCTCACCCCCCAGGCTGCAGCCGTAGCCTGGTCCCTCTCCCGTTCCCGGTGGCTCCCTGTGCTCCACCCGGCGCTCACCGCGGTCCCGCGGCTGCTGTGCAGCTCCTGCCAGAGCCACTGGGGGAGAAGGAAGAGGGAGGGGCCTGGGGGCGGGAGGGGACTGAGTCCGAGCCCTAGGTCCCTGTCTGCCTGTCGGGGGTAGTTAACTCCTCAGATCCATGGGGGAGGCTGTTGTGGTGTCTCTGGGACCAGCGACAGCCAAAGCCACCTCCATCCTCTGTCCTTGTCACGTCCATCCCTCCGTCCTAGCTCCTGCAGCTCTGGGAGCAGAAGAGCCCTGGAAGCCATCATGACCTGGGCTCTGCCCAGCCCCTGCCTGCCCCACGCCTGTGGCTCACTCACCTCCGAAGCGTTGGGACCAGCAGGCAGTGAGATACTGTCTCTGTCCTAGGCACCCACCTTCGCAGGGACCTGCACATTCAGCTTTCCACTCCACGAGGGATGGTTTGGCTCCAGGAAGAATCTCCTGCCTCTCCCTATCCCCTGGGACCTCTCTGCCTCTGCCTTCTTCTACCTACCACAACTGCAAGCTGGTCTTTTGGCTCCATCTCTCCTATCATCCTCATAAACAAGCTGACCAAGTCCATGGCAGGGGACAGTTGGGTGGGTTGAAAAGGGGCTGAAGAGCCAGGCCTGGGAGGCTGTTGAGAATGGTACCTCCTAGGGGTTGGTGGTGGGGCCAGTCCTGGTTAACATCTTCATTAATGACCTGGATGATGGACCCTCAGCCAGTCTGCTAACGGTACGAAGCTGGGAGGAGTGGTTGGTACAACCCAAGGGTCATGCTGCCGGCCTGAGAGACCTCAACAGGTTGCAGAAATTTGTGAAGGGGGACCTTGTGCAGTTCAACAATGGAAGACATGTCAAGTTCAGCCACTTGGGAGGAACAGCTCCGGGCACCAGGATACCCAAGGGTTTGTTGGATGGGAAGCAGGTCTGGAAAGCCTGAGGGTCATAGAATGGTTTGGGTTGGAAGGGACCTTTAAAGGCCATCTAGTCCAACCCGCTAGTGCACACCACCTTAACCATGAGCCGACAACATGTTCGTGCAGTGAAGGTGGCCAATGGTGTCCTGGGCTGTATCAGGAGGAGGATCACTGCAGGCTGAGGGAGGTGACCAGCTTCCTCTGCCCAGCACTGGTGAGTTCCTATCGAGTGCTGAGTCCAGTTCTGGGCTCCCCAGTACAGGAATAATACAGACTCACTGAGGAGAGTCTAGCAAAGGGCCACCAAGATGACTGAGATGCTGAAGCATCTCTCACCTGAGGAGAGCTGGGACTACTCAGCCTGGAGGAGAGGAGGCTCAGAAGGGCCTCATCAAGAGGATAACTATCTACAGGGGGTTGTAACAAAAAGGGAGCTAGACCTGCAGCGGTGCCCTCTGGCAGGCCAGGAGAAGATGGGCACCTGTCAAAAAGTACACTCAGCCCAGGCACAAGCAAACATCATCTTACTGTGAGGTGACCAAGGGCTGCCACTGGTTGCCCAGAGAGGTTGTGGAGTCTCCTTGTCAGCATTCGAAAGCCATGGCTCAGGTTGTGGTCCTGAGCAACTGCACACCCTCTGCATGCCTCGTTCAGCAGGTGGGGTTACATCTGCGATAAGTTTTTATCCTTAATGGTGTTGCTATAAGCCAGAGCCAGCTGCCAGGGGCAAACAAAGTCAATTTGCATCCGTGGCTACCAGGGCAACAGGGAAGTGGGAGATAAGGCTGGGAGATGTGTCAACATGGCCCATCCATGATTAACCAGAGATCCTTGTGATATGATGCTTGGGAGAGAGAGAAAATTCTCTTTATGGATGGCAGAGACCATCGAGGTGTTTGGGTTTGCTTTGCCTTGGGCTGGCCTTGAGGTTTCCCTCATGAGGAATGGTGAAGCTTGGTTATGTCTGCAGGAACTCCTTGGGGGTGGGGAGGAGGGGAACTGACAAAGAGACCTTAGAGAAGCCATAGAAATGGGTCAGCTCTTCACTCCTACCTCTACCAGAGCCCCAGACTCTGGTGCAGCAGAGCAGGTGGCTCTTAGGTACCAGCAAGAAGGTGAATATCCCATTGGCTTCCTGGTGGGATGAGGACATGTTCCCTGAGGTACCTGATAGATCCAAGAGTTACTTCATCTCTGATGACTCCTTGCTGCTTGGTTTGCTCTGTGAAACTAGCTGGTGGCAAAGGCCATAGTGATGCTGGATGATCAATGGGTTTAAGGCTTGTTAAACTTGTATACAATAGGATGTATTGATGGAGTTAATGATTCAACTTGGCATTTGGCTCAGAATCAGGAGTGTCATAACGTGCAGGAGAAAGAAAACAAGAACTGCAAACACTGGCTCTATTGTTTAGGTGCCTTAGCTTCCTAACACCCAAAGGGGTTTCACATCATGGAACTAGAGCTAGCAGATAAGGGGAACTTGGCTTGCTGATAGGGCTCATCAGAATGAAACCTTTGACTCTGTGGATTGGGGAAGTGTGTCTATAACATAACGGCTCGTGTGTGGGGAGGTGTGTGTTGGTTAGGAGGAGTGATCCTCCATGCACCTGGTGCCATTAAAGCAAAGCTTCTTTCAGAAACCTTCAAATCTGCTCTCTGAGAGTTTTATTATGTGGCCAACTTTTACAGTATCAGTGACCTTTGTGGCCTCTGGCAGTTTGAGGTCCCTTCAGCTTCTCAGGCTCTGAACACTCAACCCAAGATTAAGTTGTGGTTTTCCTGTGTCCCAACAGCTAAGAGGCTACCCCCCCATCCCCCACTTTTGAGTTTAATGTCTATTTTCCTTACATCTCTATCTTACTTAACTCCTGAGACTCAGCTGCACCCTCCTGCTAAGTGAGGAGGTCCCTAAATAGTCTGGTTCCTGCTGAAGGAACAGGATTTTTTCCCTGTTTTCTTGTCACCAGGAGCCCAGGAGCTGTTGTTTCTCTGCATGGGAAGGGAGGAGGCAGGGAGTGGGGTGAGGTGCAGATGTGACTCTGCTCCCTCCAAAAAAACAAGGAGGAAATCCAAAAAATAAACAAAGAAAGCAAGAAATGTGATCTCACTATTGCACTAAACTAGTGAAAGAGACTCCTGTGACTAGTTCTAAAGGAGCTTCTCTGCTTTAGGGTTAGTATTAAAGACAACAGGGAAAAAAATGTGCATTTGGCCTCCTCTGGTTCTCTGGTTAAAAGAAAAAAAGGCAGAAATGAGTTGATTTTGTTGCTGTTTATTACTGATATTGCAGAGCTCAAACCCATTAAAACCAAGAAGGTCTTAGACAATATAAATGCATTTATTCTAAAGCCATCTGGACATAATCTTGGGCAACCAGCTCTAGTTGCCCCTGCTTGAGCAGGGCACTTGGAGAAGATGACCTCCAGAGGTCCCTTCCAACCTGACCCATCCTGTGATTCTGAGAGCCCTGAGCCCATCACATCTGGGAGAAGGACTGAGTTGACTCAGCTGAGTGAGGAACACCCCAATCAAGCTCTAATAGGAGGAAAGAGAATCCTTGCTTCTGGGGCTGGCCATTTCAAAGGACCTGGGATGAAGAGGAGGTGGGACATGTTGAGCATCATTGGAGTTGAGGGTTCTCATGTGCCCAGCCCCACGTGCCCACCCTTACATAGAGCAAAGACACATCAAGACCCTGCAAACTGCTCTGATACTCCTTCCTCTCTATCTCAGAGTGGGTTGGGGCTGGGGCATAGAGAAGCTAGCTGAGATCCATGATCCATAAGGTCATGAGGACCTGGAGATTTCTCGGGGGGGGGGCACCCACCCACAGCATGGCTGGAATCCAAAGGGTTGGGGCAAACCCAGCAGGAATTAAAGTTTAAAGGCTTCAGCCTGGGGCCAGGAAGGATAGACTTAGGGGAGTTGGGGGA
Source organism: Galbula dea (assembly GCA_013399015.1). Classification (NCBI taxonomy): domain Eukaryota; kingdom Metazoa; phylum Chordata; class Aves; order Piciformes; family Galbulidae; genus Galbula; species Galbula dea. The sequence goes on from VWZX01000384.1 coordinate 698,935, forward strand.
AGTGGGGGGCGGGGTGGAGTGACTACTCAAGTGCTTTGCTGGGTGAGGATGTCCCTCAGAAGCACCCACTGAAGCCAAGGTGAGATCAGGGGCTGGGAGCACTGGGCTGTGTCTTTCTTGGGGTCTAGGACTTAAAAGAAGGCATAGGAGAGATTCTCTATCCTGCTCCTTTCCCTTCAAGATGGTATGAATTGTAGGCCTTATGGTGGCCTTCCAGTACTTAAAGGGTCCTAGAGGAGAGGTGGGGACACTTCACCAGGGAGGGTGGGGACAGGATGAAGGGTAAGGGTTTTAAACTGAAAGAGGGGAGACCTAGATCAGATACTAGGAAGAAATTCTTTACTTTGAGGGTGGTGAGACACTGGAACTGATTGCCCAGAGAAGCTGTGACTGCTCCATCCTTGGAAGTGTCCAAGGTCAGGCTGGATGGGGCTTTGAGTAACCTGGTCTAGTGGAAGATGTTCCTTTCCATGGCAGGGGGTTGGAACTAGATGATCTTTAAGGTCCCTTCCAACCCATTCTGTGATTCTATGAATTTACATGACAAAAGGCAATAGAGGATCTACCTCGCCTTGTCCACCCAGCTGGAGTCCTGGTTCTTCTGCCACCCCTGAGTCGTGTGATCTGTGAAAGAACAAGTCTGTTCCCAGGCATCAGGAGAAAACATGTGAGAGACACCAAAACACAAACACCATGGGATGTTGTACTGGGAGGGGGTGGGCAACAGGGGTTCCCCAGGGAAGGGGACTGGTCAATGGAGAGGTCTTAGGGTCTTCACAAGAGCCAAACAAAAATCATTCACACAGTTCTTGACCATATAGTGACAGAGGGAAACCAGCTTGTGGAGCAGAGGGCACTGAGAGGGGCATGGAGGAACCAGGGGACTTACAGCAGAGGAAGATGGCGAGGAGCGGGAGAGCTGACACCGCTGCCGTGCTGACCATGAGGGTGGTCATGGTCACATCCACCAGCTCCGTGCAGCCTTCTTCTGTGGTCAGACAGACCCAGGCCAGAGCAAGACATTGTCAGAAGGAGGAGGAGAGAAGCAAATTGCCACCATGAAAACGTGCACAGAGACAAAGGAAATAAACAACGGAGATGCTGAAAGCTAGGTTGGCTTTGGCAAAGAGTCAACATCCCCTAAACCCCAATTTGTCTGGTGTTTTCTGGAGTAGGTCTGACTCCAAGTGGCCCAGCTCAAAGGGGCCTCAGAGTGACCTGGTCTGGGGAATCCTGCTGTGGCAGAGGGGTTGGACTAGATGATCTTTTGAGGTCCCTTCCAGCTCCTAACATTCTGTAATTGCAGATCATGGGAGAGTTTTAGCCTCCTTGAGACAAATCCTTAGGGTGGTCCCCGGAGCACCCCTTTCTCACCGTGGCGCTGGAGGATGTTCTTTATCAGGAAGCTGGTCATCAGCACCACCGAAACCACTCCTCCAGGAGCAGCGTAGCCCATGGTGCTCTGTGCTGGCCAAGGGAAAGAGGACAAAGGCATGAGGTCAACGTCTGTTAGGAGAGGTGGATCTGTGTCTGCCCTCCCCCTCCCAGGGTCTGGTGGGGAATGCATCAGGCTGAGTCAGCACAGAAAGAGAAATTAAGTTTTTGCTTAAAAAAAAACAAAAATAAGGATGAGATTTGGGCAAAATAAAACCTTCCTGGACCAGTTTTATCTTCTCATCCTTGGTGGAAGCACTCACCTGTTTTGTCTTTCAGTTTCATGAATGCTGAAGGCTGAAAGGTGATGGTGACAGAGACCAGGAAGGTTATCACGATGACATAGGTGAGGGCAATCTCTGGCAGTATGATGGCAATAGAAGGGCCTGAAAGGGAAGAGGATGAGGCAGAGCAGCAGTTCTTTGGTTTGCCACCACCTTCAGCACCTTGTGGCCCTTTCCCACCTTCTCCCAACTGCCAGATTTTTTTTGTAGAGTCACAGAACACGTTGGGTTGAAGGGACCTTTCAATGTCATATAGTCCAAAACCCTGGCAGTCAGCAGGGACATCTCTAACTAGAGCAGGTTGCTCAGAGCCCTGGACAATCTGACCTGGAATGGTTCCAGGGATGAGACATCTCCCACCTCCCTGGGCAACCTGGGTCAGGCTCTCACCACCTTCAGCGTAAACAATTTCTTCCTTCTCTCTAGTCTAAATCTCGCTCTTTTAGTTTAAAGCCATCACCACTTGTCCTGTCTCTACACTCCCTGATGAAGTTTCTCTCCATCTTTCTTCTAAGTCCTGAAAGGCTGCAAGAAGGTCTCCCCTGAGCCTCCTTTTCTCCAGACTAAAGCACCCCAGTTCCCTCAGCTGCTCCTCACAAGAGCCATGTGGCTCTAGCTGGGTCCATCCCCACATGTTTAGCTTCCTTCTCCAGGACACTCCCTTCCTCTCTGACCCTCATCAAACTCAACATCTCAAGTAGACCTCTCATGAGGTCTTCACCCCACATGGTTTGCATAACAAGGATTCCTTTTCCATGCTGCACCTTGCACAGGGCTATGCCCCACACCACCCCCCAACCCCAAACCACCCCTCAGCTGCCTCCTACCTTCCTCCCGCATCCAGAGGATCCCGGCGGTGCCGGCCAGAATGGACGCAATACAGACAAGCCCACAGGTGTAGACACTGAGCCACCTCCACAGCTCCCCTCCTAGACACCCAGAGCAGCAAGAGGTGACTGCTGTGACCTCCTCAGGACACCCCACGCCAGCCCCCACCCCCTCCTCAAGGTTGGGGTTCAGCCTGTTCCCATGTGGAATGCTATGGGGCATCCATGGCCAGGGCATGGTGGGATTGACCCACTCTTTAGTGGGGGGTAGGTGGGAAGGGCTCTGTGCCCCCCAGTGCTGTGGAGGGTTAAAAGTGGAGCCTTGCAATACCAAAATGCTCCTGAGAAACGCTTTTTTTTTTTAGCCACAAAAGTGTTGATCAACAACCTCACCCTTCTAGAACAAAGATCTCTGGGAAGGAGAAGGATCTAACCTAACTTGAAAACCAATTCTCACCGTTAAAATCATTTGCCATGGAAAGTTCCCCTACTCTTCTGAAGCCCTGTCAGATGTGGTGAAGATGTTTGGACAGCTGGAAAGGGAATAGGCCAATCCCCAGCTCTTCCCACAACAATGCTCCTGGCTCCCCACCGCCGGGTTCAGTTGTTCCCCAAGCACAGACTCACTTATTCTTAGCTTTTCAGACTGGCAGACAGGAAAAATCAGTCCCCACACCGAGATGACAGCAAAGATGACAGCAACCACTGCAATCCTCACCGTGTCCTGCAAGGGAGGGGAGAGACCTGCAAAACCCACCCCATGGAGCCAGGAATCAGGTCACCAGCAGGACCAGTGCTGGTGGCCCATGAGGCTCCTCCGTCACCAGGACAGATTCAGTTTCCATGCCAGCTGGTGACCATATCAGTGCTTTCTGTTGCAGGCTGTGGTCCATGAAACCTCCAACCTGGGACACGTGCTGCCCATGGGCTTCCCAGCCACCACCCCCTGCCAATGGCCTGTTCACCATCACCTTGGCCAAGGGCCATCACTTGGGACCTTCTCCAAGAGGGAACAGCCAATCTCTTGCTGCTTATCCTGCCAGGGATTGTGCCTTAGTGGGACCAGAGACCAGGAAGTGCCACTGGTCATCCTATGATGGGGAGCTCCTGTGGGTCACAACCTCATGAAAGGGCAGCCAGACTGTAGGGGATGGAGGCAGAGGGATGAGATAACCCCACCCAGAGACCCCCAGGGAAAGGGAGAGAGAAGGAATAGCAGTGGGAGGTGAAACCCCAGCAGCGATCACCTGCAACGGTGATGTTCAGGGAGGTTTCTTCCCAGCTTATGCCATTGCTGGCGTTGCAGGAGTAGGAGCCACAGTCTGACTTCTTCGCTGACCTCAGGTACAAAATGCTTAGGCTGCTGGAGAGGTGGAGAACTCTGTCCAGGGGAAGCAGCTGCCCATCCTTCTTCCAGGTGATGGTATCCACCTTGCCTTCTGCCACAGCACACAGCACCTTGCCAGGGGCCTGGGCCACGAGAGCACTGCTCCGGAGCTGAGGGCGAGACACAGGCTCTGGAAAGGGAACAGAAACACCAGTGCTTCTTCCAGATGTGACCTGCAGTGTCCGTGATGGACATCTGGGATGTAGGCATCACCACTGCAACCTTGAGTCTGCAACAGTGCCTCCCTCTTGGAAGGTCCTGGTTGCATGGAGCTGCTGTGCTGGTTCTCTCTAGCTGAGTCATTGCTTTTCTTGCCTTTGGGTAAATAAAGAACATTTCAAAAGATGTCAGGAAATGAGAAAAAAAGAAGAGGAAGAGGCTGCAGATCCCATTCCCATTCTGTGTGTTGGAAAGGAGAAGCAGGTCATGAAAGCCTGTGGTAGCATTGTGGTAGCACCATCATTAGAGCAGAGGAAAAAGGATGTTGAAGTGAGGGAAATGCCAGGAGCCATATGGAGGAGGAAGGTCTGTGTGGTTTACAGCAGCTCTTATCTGCAGGCTGGTGCCTGGTGCCTGCAGACTGCAAACAGACTGTCAGCAAGGGTGGGCTGAGAGGGAGAGCTCTTGGGTAGATTCTCCATAAAACCTACCTTGCCAGGCAGAGCTTCAGTGGTTCTGCTTAGTCTCCAGGAAATGTGCTTTCCAGGATGGACCTCAGCTGTTCATCAGAGCCAGGAACCTTGGAAGGTCTCCTTGGGCAGCACCACTAGAACTTCTGCCCTAAGACAGGTTTGGAGACTCTTCCCAAAGTCTTTCTGGTGATGTCTCCACCCATGGCAGGTTCAAACAGACTCATGATTAGCCCATCATGAGTTGATAGGTTTGAGACTTGGCTTAAATCCCTTCTCACACAGAATCTTATCATGGAGGGGGTTGGAAGGGACCCCTAGAGATCATGCAGTCCAAGCCCCCTGATCCAGCAGGGTCACCCACGGCAGCTTGCCCAGGATCACCTCCAGGTGCCTTTGGAATCTCTCCACATCAGGAGACTCCACAACCTCTCTGGGAAGCCTGGGCCAGGGCTCCAACACCCTCACACCAAACAAGTTTCTCCTCCTGTTCAGGTGGAACCTCCTGGCTTCCAGTTTGTGCCAAGTGCCCCCCAGCCTGTCCCTGGGCACCACAGAGAAGAGTCTGGCCAATAGGGTTCTCAAGACCCCTGTGACTGTCGATGGTCCATATACAGCCAGCTAACACCACAGCTCTGCTTGCCTCCATCACCCTGCTCCTCCCTCCCATGCCCACCACTTACTGAGGACTTCCAGCAGGATCCTCTGGCTCTCCCTGGCTCCCATGTTGACAGTCACTTTGTAGATGCCACTGTCACTTTCCTGGACATCCTCCAGCAAGAGGGATCCATTGGATGGATGGAAAATGGCTCGTCCATTGTAGGGCACGTGGATGGCTGGGTGGTGAGCCCCCCTGGAGTACTGCAGGATGGTGTGGGATCTGGTGCCATAGAGGTACTCCCACCGTGTGGAGTAGATGTATGTGAGGTTATCTGGCCCAGGGAGCAGCACTGAGGATCCCACAGCAGCAAGTTTTGTCTCCAGGGGTCCTGCTGCTCCTGCAGCATGTTGGAAAGCCACTACCAGTCCTGGATGGAAGAGGAACGGAAGTCAGGAGATGGAGCATATCAGCCTCTGGAAAGTGTCCCTTATGCTCTGAGCTGGGAGCTCAGGAAATTGCTGATTTCTCTTAGGGATTTTGCAGCACAAGTTAGAAGGAAAATAGGTGTCAAAAACCCTTTTCATCCCTCACAGCCTGGAGGAAGTTTTATTGCTGTGCCTTCTGCGTCCCACCCCAAACTGCGTAATGCACAGGGAGAAGAAAAATCTCACATCTGAAAATCCCAGTTTTCCAGGAAAACAATCTTCACCCAAAAGAGGCAAGAGAAAAGATCTTAGAGGCACCTTTAACCACAGCATCACCCGTAGCTCATCCTCCAGACCCTTCAGAAGAGCTCACTCACAGCTAAGATCTGAGGGTATTTGGCTGAGTTTTGTTCCTCTTTTAGATGCTCATCCAGAAAATATTTGTACAAAATTGAGTCTCTTTCCTATTTTAGATGCTCACCCAGAAAATCTGTGCTCCAAGGCAGTTACTCCACACTGGATTGCTCATGTGAGCATAAACACAATAAATTCCATGCTATTAGATATATCAGCCCCAGAATAAATCTACTCTGCAATAGACTTTTAGACTCAGCACCATGCCTAGCTCTTGAGCTGCTTCTGCCTCGTCTGCTTTTGGCCAGCAAAGAAGAGACACCTTTATCCCTTCAGATGAAACATTTCCCCCCATCTAAAAAGTCTGATTTATAGAGACCAGAGATCCTCATGCACAACTGCCAAGCTCTACTGAAGCATCAGGCTCTCCAGGGGTCTGTGACAGGTGAGGATTTGGCCTGGAGCCCACCAGATGGTACCCACCTCACCCAGCCTGGGGATCATTTACCTGCAAGGAGCACCCAGATAGTGTCCAACAGCTCCATGGGATGTCTCAGCAGCACCTGTGGAGGAAAAACTGCTCAGAACCTGCCACGATGTTCAACCAGCTCCTGGAGCTCCATACTGAAGGAGAACAGGTCAGGCTGTGCTGTGCGAGGAGTTCTCACCATCCTGAGGATGCTCACGAGTGCCACGGATGGTCCCAGCTTGGACTGGTCCCAGCTTGGACTGCCTCCAGCCTCTCTGTTTTCCTGCTGATTGCTCCTCTCCCTCCCTGCTGCCAAGAGACTCTTCCCGGGAGCCTCCTGTGCTCGCTGCTGCAGCTGCTCCCCAGCGCTGGGGGCAGGCAGTGTGGGAAGGCAGAGCTGCTGGATTGCTGCGGGATCGCTGCTGAATCATTGCCAGATCACTGCTGGATGGCTGACAATCACTTCTGGATCACTACCAGATCACTTCTGGATCGTTGCTGGATCATTTTGCCAGATCACTGTCAGATCCTTGCCGGATCACCGCTGGATGACTGGTGGATGACTGTTGGATTGCTGCCTCATGTCCAACAGATAGTTGTCAGGTTGCTGCCAGATTACAGCTAGATCATTACCAGATCACTGCCAGATGGTTGCTGGATCACTGTCGGCTCACTGCCAGATAGCTGCCAGATCACTGCCGGATCACTGCTGGGGAGCAGCATCTGCTGGTGCTCAGCCCCTGGTGGCCTTTCTGCCGGGGGAAGGTCCCAAAGGGGCCACGCTGCAGCCCCACAGAGCTGTAACTGCAGCCCCTGACACTGTCCCCAGGCCACTATTGGCCGTAGCTGGTGTTGCCCGCCTGGTTTCACCCGGCTTTGCACACCTTCTCCTCAAGAGGTGCCCAGCTCTCCTCACCATTACCGGTGAAGTTCAGTTGTTTCTTATTTCCCTCACCCTGGCCACAGACGCACCTCAAGCACTAGATCCTAGTTGTGACCCTCTGAGTTGTGATGCTTCTCACGCTCTGATCTGCCACATCTGCTGATTTCGGTAGTTTCCTAGACCCTGGCCAGGTCTGTAGAGCCCAGGCAGTGGTTGTGTCATCTACCTGCATCCCCCACAGGCAGGACAAGGCATTTTCAGACAGGAGGGACAATGACCTTTAAGACAAGTGGAGCTTACAACAAGCTCAGCAGAAGCTGTGTGCCAAGCTGAACTTTTTGGGGGTATTTTGGGTGTTATACGGGAGGCTGCTCCCACCCAGACTCTGGCTTTCTCATTGGTTTGTGGTCAGCTAGGCATTTGCATTTTTAATTTCTCTTCTCTTCCTGCCCATGGCCAGCAGAGTGCATGTTCTCTGTCCCCATCCCCTTGGTCTTTGACCCCAGGGCCAGGTCTTTGTGAGGTCATCTCCCTGTCCGTGGGCATTTTGTCCTCCCAATGAAGGGCTGCTGTGCTCTTTGTGAACCTTACGTGAGCTTGAGGTGCCCAAGGGGCTCAAACAACAGGAAAACATGCGAGACACGAGCAGGAAAATGCAAGCTGTGCAAAGGGACGCTTCCTAGGGACATTCTCTCCCTTGGGAAGCTCTTGGCATCTGCAATGGCTGCATCAATGTGCAACAGCAAAGCTTGGGGTAAGCACTCACCCAACGGTGTCCTCGGGAAGATGCTGAAGGATGAAGCTTTCTTTCTGCAGGGAGATATTTCATCTTCTCACAGGAAGGATGAGCTGCCACAGATGAATGTTGTCCACCCACTGCTCCCACCATGTCCCCATCATCCAAACAGAATCATTTAGGTTGGAAAAGACCTCTAAGATCATCATGTCCAAACACTGACCCAACACCTCCAATGAACCGTGTCACAAAGTGCCATGTCTACACGTTCTTTGAACCCCCCCAGAGATGGTGACTCCACCACTGCCCTGGGCAGCCTGGGCCAGTGCTTAACCCACCTCTTCACTCAATTGCTCTGAAGAGTCATTCTGATCACTCAGCTCACTTGGCCATGCCCTTTGTCATCATGTTCCCCACCCACCCAGCACCAGTCTCAAAGGATGATATTCAGCCACATAGACCTGGGATAGATTGGAACGTGGAAGGGCAAAGCATGACGAGCAGCAAGGTCATTGAGAGGACCAGTGTGACATGTGAAATCTAAAACACAAGGGTAGATGCATCCAGTGGGAGGAAGCTTGCTGAGATGCAGCCAGCGAGCATCTGAGCTCTGCAAGCACCGAGCCCTTTGCGGCCATGGGGAAAGCCACACTGACCTTTACCAGCTTCACAGAGAGAACAGAGAAGGGTCTGGGGGGGCAAAGACCTGTGAAGAATCTGCTCAGAGAAGGAAATGAAAAAGCAAGGGGCAGCCAGAAAGGCTGCAGTGTGGGCTAGAGACCGCAACAGGAGACACAGCGTAGGTGAAGACCAAACGTCTTCTGTGGTGGGAGCTCAGGGTGAGCAAAGAGGTGAAGGTAGAAACAGCATGAAGAGCATGGTGGAGCAAGTGTGTCCAGCCTGGTCTCCTCTTGCTTTTGTGTTTGTGGCCCTATGAATTTCTGCAGGTTCTTCCCCATTTTGCAGGCACACAACATGTTCTACCACCTGCAGAGGTGAGACCTTGGCTGCAGCTCTGCAGGCGCTCGGGTGCTGGTGCTGGGAGAGGAGCTGTGGGTTTGCTGTGAGGACTCAGCTCAGCTGCATGAGGTGCGTGTAGCACATGAGGTGAACGTAGCTTTCTGGGGTACATTCAGAAGAGTGTGACCAGCAGGTCCAGGGAGGTTCTCCTCCCCCTCTCCTCTGCCCTAGTCAGGCCACAGCTAGAGTCCTGGGTCCAGTTCTGGGCTCCCCAGGTCAAGAGAGACAAGGAACTAGTGGAGAGAGTCTATCAGAGGTTAGGAAGATGCTGAGAGCACTGGAGCATCTGTGGGAGGAGGAAAGGCTGAGAGCCCTGGGGCTGCTTAGCCTGGAGAAGAGCAGCCCCAGAGGGGATCTGCTCAAGGCTGAGCAAGAGCTGAAGACTGGGGGCAAGAGGCTGGGGCCAGACTCTGGTCAGTGGTGGCCAGGGCCCGGCCAAGGGGCACTGGGCACAAACTGGAAGCCAGGAGGTTCCACCTGAACAAGAGGGATAAAAAAGCATTTCTGGGCTATGTTGCTCCAAATCCTTTACTCCAGGCTCAGGGTGTGGAGCTCCTGGAAGGGGAGCACTGAGGGTTAGCATCAGTGACTAAAACACCCTTCTCCAAAGCTCCCAGAGTCAGTAAGTGGCAGTGGCCAGTGTCCTTGTCCTGGTGGGCCAGGAGAAGTTATAGATGTGTACACGACCTCTGGTGTTGGTCTTGGCTGTGGCTGCTCAAAGCTGGCTTTAACTGTAGCGTAAATGGCTGCTGTGTCCCTCACCACAGAGCTTTCCATGTGGGTGTTCTCCACCATTGGGACCTAGGAAAGGACAAATTAAACAACAAAGATGAAAGAAAGCCTTCTCCAGGAAGCTGTGAGAGTGGTGAGGCACTGTCCCAGCTTGCCCAGAGAGGCTGTGGATGTTCTATCCCTCGAAACATTCCAGGTCAGGTTGTCTGAGGCTCTGAGCAACCTGCTCTAGTTGAAGGTGTAAGTGGGTTGGAATGAGATGATCTTCAAGGTCCACCCCAATCCAAACCAGAGCATGCACAGGAGGGGTCCAGAGCTACTGTCTGCACCCCAGGAGCCTCCTTTAAGGTTGATGATGGCAAGGTTCATGTTGGTTTGGGGTCTGAACAGGAGAGAGGTGGAGGGGAACTGTGCAATTAGGGAAAGGTCAGGCAAGGCACTTTGCAGCCTTCCCTTGTGAAAATGAATTCACTTTCCAATTTCACACCCAGTTCTCACAATTCAGTTATTCTCCTCAAGCAGTTCCCAGCTGCCTGTGACCAAGAGCTTTCTGATGTTCCCCTGTACCTGCTGCTGTTCAACGATTCTCCGCTTCTGCTGCCGAGCTGCACCTAGGGAAAACAGAGATTTGGCATCACATGGGTGCTCTGCACCTTCCTCTCTCCCAGCACTGGAGCTCCAGGACTCCTCTATTAGCACCTCCATCATGGGGGGGAGGTGGGGTTTGCTTTTCAGCTGGAGGTTTCTGTCACTACTTTCTCCAAGTGCAAGAGAAATCTCCCCTTGGAAAGAGGAATTTGTTTCCTGCCAAAGGCATATTCAGGGATGAAGGTTTTGAAGCCACTGCTGATGGAAGCTGTGGAGATGTGCACCTTGTTGGCTTACTTCAAAGTGGAAACACCCCAAGCTGTTCTCCCCAGTTGAGGTTTTAAAGTGACTACAGCAGAAGAGTGATGGCCACACTCAGAGAATCACAGAATTGTTTTGGTTAGAAGAGACCTTTAAGATGATGGAATCCCAGCACTAACCAGCACTGCCAGTTCACCATTAAACCATGGCCCTCAGCATCACATCTCCAAGTCTTTTAGACCACTCCCTCCAGGGATGGTGACTCCACCTGGGCAGCCTGTCAGAGGATGCATTTCAGAGGCCATGCACTGGTACCTCTTTGACAGGCTGGATACATTGCAATATCTTGATTCTGGTCTCAGCAGCAGGAGATAGGAGCTCTCCAGAAAGCCACTGCACAGCCTTGTGCTGTGCTTCTGCTTCTTTAAGCTGCATCACCAACTTTATATGTACTCAGCAGCTCTCATGACTGGAAGGAGGTGGCACATTCATAGGATCACAGGATGGTTTGGGTGGGAAGGGACCTTTAAAGGTCATCTAGTCCAATCCCACTGCAGCCAGCAGGGGCATCAACTAAATCAGGTTTCTCAGAGCCCCATCTGTAGATGCTCTACAGAAGGAACAGTTTCGGTGTGAAGAGCAGAACCCAGGTGACTCCTGAGCCCTTCCCTACCTTTAACACCCAAGGAGATGTCTGGGTGAGCTGGAAGGGTAAAAAGCAGGAGCAGGGGCACTCACCATGATGCCATATGCAGCACAGGAGCAGAAGGAGGGAGACTGAAGAACCAATTCCAATCACATAGTAATAGGCGTAGTCCTGCTCCATGGTATCTGCTGTTCGAGAGAACACAGGCAGGGTAAGCCTTTGCTGGACCAGAGACTGCAGAGGTCTGACCACATTTTCTAGAGCATTCTGGCTGATGACAGCACTCTCCATGGGATCAGAGGGGCTGGAGAGCAGCACTATGGACACACAGATCAAAGGAAGTGTTGCACTGCAATACACACACATCTACAGCACAAGCATAAGGGAGATTCCCTTCCTGCTGCTGCCTTGGGCTCCCTATCTGAGCTGCTGCAAAGATGTCTGATAGCTTCACCTCACACCAGCCAGAGGCTGGAGTTTGTATCTCAGCCCAGAAAATCTCAGATATTTCTATTCTGGGCAAAATCCCCAAATCCCAGCATGGTAGGGGTTGGAAGAGACCCCTGGAGATCATCTAGTCCAACCCCCTGGCTAAAGCAGGGTCATCTCCAGGCACCTTGGGAATCTCTCCCCAGAAGGAGACTCCACATCCTCTCTGGGCAGCCTGGGCCAGGGCTCCAACACCCTCACAGCAAACAAGTTTCTCCTCCTGTTCAGCTGGAACCTCCTGTGTTTCAGTTTGTGAAGAACCTTTTCCTAATATCCAACCTACCCCTCCCCTGGCACAGCTTCATGCCCTTCCCTCAGGTCCTGTCACTAGTCACCAGAGAGAGAAAGGTCTGGGCTAAGCACATTTACCTGGATGCTCATCAGGGGTCAGGAGCACCTCATGCACAGTCAGGTTGAGGTTCCAGGTTTGCTGTGAAGGTCCAAAGACGACACAGTAGACTTGGCTGTCGTTGAGCTGCAGGTCTTGCAGCAGCAGGGACCCATTCTCGGGGAAGAGCTTAGGATCGCCATGGGATGTGTTTTGGGTGAAGCAACTTGCAGAGCAGTTCCTGGGAGTTCCATCAACACCCAGGGAGCAGTTCTGCACTTGGCAGGAGATGAGTTTGTATGAGCAGTTATTGGACCTCCAGGCAATTGGCATTGGGAAGTCAGAGACATTAGATGTGTAGGAGACAGGCAGGAGCACAGAGTGACCCACGGTGCCATTGACAGCATCCTGCTGGACTGTGACGAGGAAACCAAGGCTTCCCCCTGCACAGAAGGGGAAATGGCAAATGAGGGACACTTTTCACCCCATGGCATGAGGGCAGGGGCTGCTGCCCTTCCCCTCTCCGAGCCCAGCCCTGTGTAGAGTTCACCCCACACCTCACCCTGAGTGCTGCAGCTCCACTATGCACAGAAGCTGGTTCTCAGTGACATGCAGCTGCTGCAGCTGTATTTTTTTTGTAGGGGAGTGGAGTTGGAGTGGTGTTTATAGAGGAACCAAGCTCTGGCAATGAAGCTCTGCCTCTCCAGGGCTGTGTGAGCTGAGCCTGCCCATGAGCCGAGGAAGCAGCACTGGAGAAGGTTGAGTGATGGCTTCCAGCCATCCAACCCCCTCAGGGTTGTTTGTCCCTTAGCACTTCAGCAATTGGTGCCATTCCATGGCTGGGTTTGTCTCTTTGGCCAATGGCACGTGAAGCAGCTCCTAGTCCTTGTGCCCTGGTAGGAAATAGGGTGGCAAAGGCACAGCCTCCTCCTGCTCCTCATCTATTGGTGGGTGGAGCAGACCTTGCCACCATTACCTTGCCTGGGACTGACATCAGAGCAGGACACCGATGGCACATATCATGGGGACAGTATGTCCCAGTGGCCACCACCACCCACCCAAGGACTCACACCAGCACCACCCTCCATGACACCCCCTCCTCTGAGAACCCCAGCCCAGCCCCAACTCACCCAGCAGCAGCAGGAGGGTGCTGAGGCTCCAGCAGTGCTGGCCAGAGGACATCTCTGGGAGCTGGCTGTCAGCTCCAGCAAAGGAACTGCAGTGGGTACTCTGATCTGCTGGTCACCACTCCTCTGGGACAGGGTCAGAGCCACCAGGCTGCCTGAGCATCTCTGAGCTGTCTTCTCGGCAGGGGAGGAAGTTGGTGACTTTTCCCAGCCCCCCGCACACCGCAAGGCTTACTTGTTAGCAAGCCAGCTCTGGGCTTCTTCCTGTGCTCAGCAATCACAGCTTGTGGGCTGCCATGCTGGTGGGATCTGGGCAAAAAGGAGGGTCCTGGCTGGAGACCTGCCCAGCTTGGTTTGGGGGGCTCCAGGGAAGAGTCAGCTCCACTCCCTTGCCCTGCTTGCTGCTGGTCATCACCCAGGTAAAATGGTTTGCACCAGCCAGAGGTGCAGAGCCAAGGGCAGGTTTGGTGCAGGACAGGAGCTCCAGTGCCACAGCTCCTGCTCCCCAAGTTAGAATCAATCACAGAATCATTTAGGTTGGAAAAGACCTCTAAGATCATCAAGTCCAACCATCGACCCAACACTACCATGCCACTAAACCATGTCCCTCAGCACCATATCTCTGTGGCTTTGAAACCCTTCCAGGGATGGTGACTCCACCACTGCTCTGGGCAGCATAGGCCAGGCCTTGCCAACCCTTTCCATCAAGAAATTGTTCCTCATGTCCAACTTGAACCTCCCCTGGCACAACATGAGCCTGTTTCACCTTATCACTTGTTCCTTGGGGGAAGAGACCAACGCCCACCTGGCTCCAACCTCCTCTCAGGGAGTTGGAGAGAGCCAGAAGGTCTCCTCTGAGCCTCCTCTTCTCCAGACTAACCAACCCCAGTTCTCTCAGCTGCTGTGGGACATGGTTTAGTGGTCACCTAGCAGTGCTGGTTAACAGTTGGACTCCATGATCTTAAAGGTCTCTTCAACCAAAACAATTCTATGGTTCTATGGTTCCCTGCTCCTGAGAGTTCAGCTTTGAACTAAGGTTTTTTATTAACTTAATTTCACGTAATACATTTTTCCTTACACCCTAGCTGAAAGACCTTAATGAAACAGCTTCTCTCTTCTCCTGTACTCAAAAAGGTAAGAAATGAGGAGTAAAGCTACAAGTCCAAATGCTTCTCAGCTTAGTTGTGAAGATTTTCAGTGCAGCAAATGCAGAACTGAAACTTTTACCTAAGAAAAGGCTTGCAGATGACACTAAGCTGGGTGGGAGTGTCTATCTGCTTGAGGGTAGGCAGGCTCTGCAGAGGGACCTAGATAGCCTGGATCGATGGGCAGAGGCCAATGGGATGAGTTTTAATAAGGGTAAATGTAGAGTCCTGCAATTCGGTCACAACAACCCCCATCAGCGCTACCGGCTCAGGAAGGAGTGGCTGGAGAGCTCCCCAGCAGAGAAGGACCTGGGGCTGCTGATTGACAGCAGGCTGAACATGAGCCAGCAGTGTGCCCAGGTGGCTAAGAAGGCCATTGGCATCCAGGCTTGGATCAGGAATAGTGTGACCAGCAGGAGCAGGGAGGTGATCTTGCCACTGTACTTGGCACCGGTGAGGCCACACCTTGAGTACTGGGTGCAGTTTTGGGCACCACAGTATAGGAAGGACATTGAGGTACTGGAGAGGGTGCAGGGAAGGGCAACTAAGCTAGTCAGGGGTCTGGAGAACAGGCCTTATGAGGAGAGGCTTAGGGGGCTGGGGTTGTCTAGCCTGGAGAAGAGGGGAGTCCTTATCGCTCTCTTCAGCTACTTGAAAGGTCATTCTAGGGAGGCGGGTGTTGGCCTCTTCTCCCTTGTGACTAGTGACAGACTAGAGGGAATGGGCTTCAGTTGTGCCAGGGTAGGTTTAGATTAGCTATTAGGAAGAATTTCTTTACTGAAAGAGTGGTGAGATCTTGGAATATGCTGCCCAGGGAGGTGGTGGAGTCACTATCCCTGGAGGCTTTTAAGAAGAGGATAGATGTGTTTCTTCAGGGGATGATTTAGGGATAAGAGTAGTGTAGGGCTATCGGTTGGACTAGATGACCTTGAGGGTCCTTTCCAACCCTAATGATTCTGTGATTCTGTGATTCTGTGAAATCACCACATGTAGATCATAATTGAGGGACACATGGACCAAAGGCTTGCAGAGTCATACCTTCAGTCCTGTGTCCCTCTTGGTAGCTTCTCTTCCCACCAAACTCTTCCCTGCTGAGTTAAAAGCAGCTTCTTTCTCTTTCATGCTAGCCCTGTGAGGAGTGGAAGGCTCCAGCCTGTGGCAGGGAGGACCAAGGGCAAAGTGGAGATGCCCCCAAAGATGAAATGGAGGAATATGAAGTGGGGTGGAAGTTATTTTCTCTTCCCTACTTCCAGCATCTGACCATGATTAGGAATGGAGTAGAAAAATTCAGTCCATAAATACCTGGCTCCAAGACTGGTGCTACAGGCAGGGCTTTGGGTTCTTTGATAATGCCTGGTATTACAGGATACCAGGCCAGATGACAGGAGGTGGGAAAGGCTTATCTTCCAGGGGAAAAAGGATTCTAGGATGAGAACTAGCAGGACTCATCCATAGAGCTTTAAACTAGTTTCAAAGGGGGATGGGGCTGTTGCCAGGTCTGCACCAGTGGGCCAGTGTTCTAGTGCTAGTACTAATACAGTCCAGAAGGCCTCCCACCTCCCTAGAGTAGAATTGGCATGCTCAGCTCACTCCCTGAAGTGCCTGGATACCAATGCACGCAGCATGGGGAATAAACAGGAGGAGTTAGAAACCCATGTGAGGTCATGGGGTTATGATCTGGTGGCAATTCCAGAGACATAGTGGGACAGCNGTTGAGTTCTGTCCAGGGGTGAGTTGAGAGTTTATGGGTGC
>VWZX01000385.1:0-55776 GCA_013399015.1 Galbula dea
CATCCAAGCCACGAGCAGCCAGCTTCTCTAGGAGAACTCCTCCGAGCTGAGGTTGTCAGAAGCATTGCTGAGGCCACTGCTGATAGAGCTGCTCTCATCCCAGCTGCAAGGGCAGAAACAGTATCAGAGTCCCCTGCCCTGTCCCAGCTCTGCCTGCTGGGTCCTGTCACCCATGCTTTTCACCACCACCACGGCGCTCTGCTACCTGCCTGGGCTCCTCATGTTAACCCCATCAGCCTTTTCTTGCTGTTTTGGCCTCAAATATACAGCTAGATTCCCAGGAGCCTTCTGTATCTGGGGGTGACACAGTGGGGCTGCCAACATCCCACTCTCCTCCAGCCCCATTCTCCTGTGGCTATAGTAGGGACCCAGCTGGTGTCTCTGTGGTTCAGGAGGTGGTAGCAGGTATGTGTGACCAGTGTGAGGTTATCTCAGAAAGGTCATTGGTGAAAGGTGACTGGTATGGGACGACTCTTGTGAATATGCCAGCAGAGCATGAGGTGATTTGTGTGAGGTGACCAGTGTGAGGGTGACTGCTGTGAGGTAATGGTTAAGGGGTGATCTGCTTGAGGTGATTTGGCCAAGGTCATTAGTGAGAGGTGACTGGTGTGAATAGACCAGCACAGTATGAGGTGACTGATGAGGGGAGGCCAGTGTGAAGTGGCTGGTGTGAGGAGATGAGCATGAGGTGATGGATAAGGAGTGACCAGTGTGATGTCACCCCGATGAGGGATGACAGGTTTGAGGTCACTCTGATAAGGGATGATGGGTATGAAGCCACCTCAATGAAGGATGTGGGATATGAGGTCACACCAGTGAGGAGATGCCAGATGTGAGGTCACCCTGATGAAGGACGTTGGGTGTGAAGTCACTCCAATAAGGGAGGTCAGATGTGAGGTCACTCCAATGGCCAGTGTCTGCTGTGAGGTGGCTGGTGTGAGGTTGCTCCAGTGAGGGATGTCAGGTGTGAAGTCACTCTGATGAGGGATTGATGTTGAGTGTGAGGTCATCCTAATGAGGGGTGTCAGATGTAAGGTCACCCTGATGAGGGATGCCGGGTGTGAGGTCATCCTGATGGCTAGTACCTGCTGTGAGGTGACTGATGCGAGGTCACCCCAGTGAGGGATGTCAGATGTGAGGTCACTCTGATGAAGGGTGACACGTGTGAAGTCACCCCCATCGCCAATTCCCTCTGTGAGGTGACCGGTGTAAGGTGACCCCAATGAGGGGTGCCTGGCGTGAGGTGACCCCCGTGGCCGGGCCCTATCGAGCCGCGGGTAGCCCCCGTGGGGTAGGGGCGGTGCCATGGGCGGGTCCTGCCGGCGGTGGGCGGAGCTGCGCGGAGCCGCCGCACGCGAGCCCGGAGGGGCCGAGGCTGCCGCAGCGCCCGCGCCGGTCCCGCTGCACCGCCCGGTCCGTCCGCACCGCCCCTCCGCGGCTCCGCTCCCGCCGCCGCTCCACCGGTAAGTGTCCATCCGCACTCCCCCCGAAGTTTCTCCGCGGTGCCGTAGCAGTGCGGGCTCTGCGGGACGGGGCTTCCCGCGCTCCCTTCGAGCTCGTCCCGGAGCCACTGTTCGAGGTGCGATCGTTCCAGGCTTGGTTGGGTAGGCTGCGGCGGGCGGTGCGCAGGATGCCCCGGCCGCTACCGACCTCCTCGCCGTGTCCCGGTGCCGGGAGTGGGGCGGCAGCGAGCGCTGGCCGCAGCTCCCGGGGCACTGGTCCTAGGTCTCGCCCCCCCTCCCGTTGCTTGGTGCCCCCGGGCTGCTCGTGGGGTGCTGCAACCGAAGGCAGCCGGGGACAGTATGGTGGCGTGGAGGTGGGTGCAGCCGCTGGTGCTGGGGGCTGCATTGGTGGCAGGGACCGGTCCAGGGGTGCGGGACTCATCCGGGGGTGCGGGACGCCTCGGGGGTACAGAGCAGAGCCGCCGGGTCAAAGGTTCCCGCTAGGGCGGAGGGATGCTCCAGCACCGCATCCATGCGTGTGCCCGACCGCATGTGCTCTCGGGGCTCTGGCCTGAGGGGTGGCCGGGGGCGCAGGGGTGTCTCCGGTGCGGTACAGGGAACCCAGTCTGGTGCTGGAGATCAGTGGACGCGGCGTGGCTCTGGCCGCGGGCAGCCGCTGCACCGGCGGCTTCTCCGTAGCGGCCTGGCCAGGAGCCAGCTCTAGCCGGTCCCTACTCCGGACCGGATTTCCCCGCTGTGGCTGCCACAAACCCCGGGATCCTCCTTTGCTTCCCTGTCGAGATGCGGAGGCGAGGAGGGCTGAGCCCGGAGCCAGGGGCATCAGCATCGAGGTGCCGCAGGCTGTGCACCCAGAGCCGTGCCCAACACCTCGCTGCTCCCCTGCAGCCTACTTTGAAAGAGTAAACCCGACAGAGCTGCGCAGGGGACAGGCGATATCGCAAGGTGACTGTGGCATGGGCGGGGGGGGGCGGGGGTGGAACGACACGCGTCTGTGTCACACATCGCTTTGTGGTCCCCAGCTACGCTGGCCTCTCTGCACCAGGCACTCCTCAGGGCAACGCTCTTCTGTCCTCCAGGTCAGAGTGGCCAGGGCAGCGGGTGCTGTGAGGTGTCACCCACTGCAGGGATGTCACCCGCTGCACGGTGTCCGGCAGCAGAACCCCCTTGCGCTGTGGCAGCTGCAGGGTTCTGAAGGACTTCCTGCCTGCTCCTCTGCAGCAGTGAAAACTTCAGTCCTAGAGTGAAGGCTCTGGTTTATTGTGTGCTGAGGTGCTGCTGCAGCTATGTCACTCCTGTGAACGCCGAGTGGAAGCGCAGCCACCAGCAGGAGTCATCTCCCTCCAGCTGCATTGTTCCTCACTAGCACAGGGCTTTGGCCGCCTGCTGTCAGGGGCTTCCGAAGCCCCAGGACACTCCTGGGGTGGCCACCGCTCTGTGATTTGCTGCACTTGGGTGGTTTTGGCCCCAGGGTCTTGGGAAGCTTTTGGAAGCATGATTTGTGGTGGTCTGTGTGCTGGGGAGGCACGGGACACCGGGCAGGGTATGCACCCAAGGTCATTGAAGCCAGTAGTGGCAGCAGGACATCACCTGCACTTCTCGGGAGAGTCCAATCCAGTAAAACACCCCACTGCTCCCCCAGGCCCCAAAGCCCTCTTGGAGGGATGCTGTGTCCCTTTCTTGCATGTGGGTGATGTGCAGAAATGGGTCTGACCTTGCCTCATCATCCCGCACTGAGCCTGTGGCTCCCAAACCTCCCGTGGTGAGCACTAGTGCCCCGTTTGCCAAGAGCTAGCCTGAAGCCCTGGTGCCCCCGATTCTGCAGGGCAAGGACACATCTCTTGCCATTCGTTAGCCTGGCAAGCAGCAGCACTGAGCCAGCATCGGCTGCACTGCATCACCGCCGGCAGCCCTGGCTCTGCGCCCCTCTGCCACGCAGAGGCTGGAGTCATGGCAGGAAGGAGGACATATGAATCTATACATACATATATTATGTTTAGATTCTAATATATATGGCTGGGGAGGGGAGTTGCAAATCAGCTGCCTTTCTGCTGGTGAGTTGCCCGCACAAAGCCATGCCCGTGGGCTCTGGTGGGATGCTGCAGCGGTAGCATTTGCTGCCGGCTACTCCCTGGGGAGCTGCCTCCTGTTCTGTGAGAACTGGGGATGGTCACTGGGCTTGAGCTAAAGACCACTAAAGTGAGCCAGGACTCCTGCCAAGCCCCTGAGGGCTTGACTCCCTGAGGAGTGGGCCCTTCCTCCAGCTCACCGTGGGTTTGGCAAAGCCCCAGCTCCTGGGATGACTGCAGCTCCTAATTATGACTTGAGTTTCTCCTTCTCCGGGCTGCGCAGGAGAGCTGCAAGCCAGCAGCCTTGATGTCCTCCAGAAGAATCAATGCCCGAAGCAAATAGATGGGACCCAGTGCTTGCTGGTTTTCAAATCTTAAATTCTTTTTTCTTCCTGACCCCCTGTCAGCAGAACTCGGCACTGTGCCCAGCCGTGCTCCACCTCAGCTGGCGCTTTGCCCATGCCAGTATCAGGAGCTGCTGATAAGTGCAGTCTGGCAAAATGCTCTCACCCTTGGCTGTGGTTGGCCTTTCCCCCCAGCTCATCCTCACGCCTGGCTGTGGCTGCCCTCAACTCATCTCCCGTTGGAGCCCATGTTCCCCAAAGTGCTCTTTGATTATTAGCCCTAATAATTGTGTTATCATATCAACTGAAGTGTCTCAGATGCCAAAGCTAATTTTGCTCTTCATGCTTTCCTTCATCAGTAATAGGATTTTGATAACATCACATGTCCAAAAGTATTGGATGAACTCAGCATAATTTCCTATTTACTAATTAAACCATAAATTACGCAGGCTGTGGCTGGAATCTGAGATGACCTGTACTAGTCTAATCCTACAGTTGGGGACAGTACTGGGCCTGTGCTGGTGCTGACCCATCCCTGCCGGCCTGTGATGTGGGATCCCAGTGTCCCCCATGAGCTTCAGGACTGCCACTTCCCGGTGGGGCCACCTGTTCCATTGCTCTCTGCGTGCTGGAGGTCGAGTGATGCTTCATCTGTTCTGATGCCTTTGCTGCCAGTGGGACAGTGGTGTCAGAAGCTGGCAGAGCTCCCTGTCACCCCGAGGCAGCTCTGCTGGTGCTGCAGCCCCTGTGCCAGGGCTTTGGGAACCGCAGCTGGCTCTGTCAGTGTGTGTGGCAGTGCTAGGCTATGCCAAATTACTGCTGTCTGGACTTGCACACTGCTCTCCCAGCGCAGGCAGTTGTCTGACTGCACCAGGTCCATCCCCACTGGCTGCTGGCAGTTGGGCATCTGCAGCCCCACCTTCCTGGAAGGGGGTTCTTCCACCTTGTGGCATCCTTCATGTTGTGATTCTTAAGGAAAGCTGATATGTTTTCATTAATCTGAGGTGCTTCTTGCTCCCTGGCTCTTCCCAGCCCTGCAAGGGCGTGACAGAGGTAGGCTCTGGGCTGGCACATCCCACATGAATATGGGGAAGCTGAGAGTGAAGCAGGTGCTTGTGGCATGAGGTGCAGGCAGGTGCTGCAGACAGGTGCTGCAGGCAGATGCTGCAGGCAGATGTGGTGCTGCACTTGGGCACATCCAATTCTTGAGCTTCTCTGAGCCTGTGCTGAGCTGGAAGTGGCCTAGGGGCTTGTCCTGCTGAAGGGAGCCTGTGGAGCTGCTCTGGGGCCAGGCTGAAGCCACAGGGATGAGTGAGTGTCTGTGGGCAGTGGGGATGCCTGAGATACCCTGGGCTGGTTTAGGGTTGGCAGAGTCAATACGGCAGCTGCCCCCACATCAGCACTGGTGTGAGTCAAGGTGTCCCTCCCTGCCTGTAGACCCACTCTGGTGCCTCACACCAAAGAAATTCTGCCAAAGCCTCTGAACCACATGGCAATGTCCAGGGTGGTGGGAGAGATGTTTCCTACCTTTTCCTACGGGACATGGGATGTCCCTGGGGACACGCTGTGACCCAGGGCTGCTGGGACCAGGGATCCCTGAGGCAGCATTGCTGCTCCCATTGGCCTTGAGCACAGGATTCAAGGGGGAAAACAACGCCAAATGTCAGTGCAGTGTGTGGTTTTACAAGCACATGGATGCCCTGCAGGGTCTGATGCTGTCTCACGGTTTCCAGGGTACTAACATGGTTTTCTCCTGGGACTGCAGCCCGGGGAGAGCCAGGGGCGAAGGTGCCAGTGTGTGCCCACTGCTGCCCACGCACAAGCCCTGCATCACTGCCAGCAGCCTGGCGCAGCCACTGCCTTGTGCCGCAATGAACTGCGGCGTGGCCATGCCAGGCTCAGCTTGCTGATTTTGCTGTGTGAAAGCCTGATGGAGACCCTCCAGTCAGGTGGCCCTGGCTGCCGGGGACCCTCAGAAGGAATGGTGGCTGCTGGCACTGGTCTGGCAGCAGGTGCTGGACCCTCAGAGCTGGGGTGCTTTGCAGTTCCCCAGGCCGCTGGGTTATTCTGGGGGCAGGAGGAATAGCCTTCCCCAGGATGCATCAGCAGACCAGCAACTCTATGCAGCTACAAATGTGTGTGCTGTTGTGCTTGTGCCCCCAAGATGCAGTTTGGTGGGGCTGGGAGGAGCAGAGGACCCCTGGGCTGGTGTGGTGCTACATCCCCACAGATGCCACCATCATCATGCCTCCACTGTCCCCTTTTTCACCCCAAATGCCACCAGGGAGGGTGGCCCTGGGGACGCTAGGCTGTACTCTTCCTTCAGGGCTCTTGGAGCTTGGCAGGCAGCTGCCAGCATCGCTCTGAGAGGTAACTGGTCCCTGGGGCCTGAGCCCTGTCTGCCAGGGAGGTGCTGAAGGTTGAGCATCGCTGGGGGCTCCCTGGGTCTAGGAGCTGGTTTTCTGGATTTCTACCATGCATCCATCAGCACCTCATACTTGACTGGGTGCTTTGGAGACCTCACTGGGGGCTGCAGCCCAATGGTTGCATGGAGCCTCATCCCTGGGAATAGCACCTTGTGGCTCACATCCACTTGTTCAATTTAGGGGTAGCACAGGGTGTGCACTCCCTTGACTCCCGTCTCAAATTGATCTGCCTTGTCTCCTGGAGCAGCTTCGGGCTCTTCCTCAGGAAGAAACAGAAGTGTGGCTTCTGTTTTTCTCCCCCAGTATTGATCAGGAGCCTTCACTAATACACAAGGCCATCACTGGGGAGGGCTGGCAGCAAGGCTGGTGCTGCAGGAAGAGCAGTCCTGGCCCAGACAGGCAGGACTTGGGTGCTTTTGGCCATGTAGTGCCTTTGAAGTGCCAGAGTAACTCAGCCCTTTGCCTTCTGTTGCCCTATTTAGCTGCACTGGTCTCACTGGTGGAGCAAGGCATGGCCACCACAGCATCACTGGTGCCAGGGAGTAGGCTGGGGGGCGGCAGTGCCTGACCCCTTTTTCTGGGAGGCTGTTTTGGCCATTAGCAGCTCTGCACACTAAGGGTTGGCTGCCTGTGCTAGCTGTGGTTGGTGTGAGCCTGATGGGGCTTGGCAGCAGTGGCCAGTGCCATGTGGGGTGCTCTGGTGTCCTCGGGGAAGGCTGCACCCTCACAGCTCAGGGGACCATGCTATCCAGCAGCTCCAGATGGCGGCATGTGGCTCATGCTGAAACCTTCTTGATGAAATGCTGATGGTGAGTGGTGCCTGAAGCCTTTACATGGGTTGGAAGGACATGAGTAGCCTGTCCCCTCCTTGGCATGGTGCTGCATTTGTGCCACCACACCAAGGGCTGGAGAGGCTGCAGGCTGCCCCTGGTGAGCCTCCGGTGAGGGAGTCCTTGGCCTCTGCTGGTGCTAAGCTCGGTAGCTTTATAAGCAGGTACCTCTGTGAGATCTCTTTTTTGCTTCCCAGCTAATTAGGGAGGCGGTTGCCTTCTGGGGGGAGTCTCTGGAGCATTGCAGCAGTGCTGGATGGAAGTGGAAAGCCAAGAGCTGTAGCCAGTAGGGAGGAGAAGGTGCTCAGCAGCCACTTGGCTCGACAGGGAGTGGCTGCCCCAGGACCAACCCCAGTTTCAGCTTCCTAGGCTCCAGCCCTCTCTGCTGGGGCAGCAGTGACACCATCGGTGAAGGACAGTTGGGGCCTGACCCCTTGGGAAAGGAGGGTTTGGGAAGAGCAGCACCCATGGGTACCAGCCCTGGCTCTGAGTGCCCAGCTGCAGCCTCCCCTCCATGCCGACGCAGGCACAGGCATCATGTGCTGCCACTCACCTCTTACCCTGGCTCACCTCGGGGCTGTCCTCATTTTAGAGGCGAAAGCACAGAAAGTCCCTGAGCTGCCTGGTGCGGGTGACAGCAGTGGTCCCTGTGCAGGGAGACATCTCTGGGTAGGGACAAACGTGGTGGCTCCATGAGCAGCTCCAGGTGGGCACGATGCTTTGGTGGGGGGGGAGGAAGGAAACCAGAGACACTGATACCATGTGGGTACCTGGCTTCCATGGAGGTGCTGGGCTGGGATGCTGCTGCTGCAGGGGAGGTGCTTGGGAGCCCAGCAGGGTGGTCAGGATGGGATCGTCCCCACCCCAGCTCGTTGCATGCCCAGCCCTGCGGGTGTACTGACCTTTAGCTGTCCGCAGTGGGCTGGTGGGAGCCGCGGCAGCACTTGGCACAGCCATCCGGTAGCGGGAGCTGCTGGTTGTGACTTGGGAGCATCAGAAGCCATTAATCTAGTACCTGAATGATGAATGAAAGCTGCCTTTAAGACTGCATTTAACTGTTAGATATCTCTTGGTTTTGCTGTAAATAATGCAGCCACTGTGATGTGAGAGCAGGTCCTCTATCAAAGGCAAGCACCAGCCTCTAAAACTGCCAGTCCTTGCATTTTTTTTTTAATGTTTTATTTTTCAAAGTCTCCCCTGTGAGCCCAGGGCAAGGTCCCATTTCTTGAGGCTGGAGGCTCTGTGGCGAGGAGCCTGGATCCTGGCACACAGAGAGAGAGACAGGAGCTCATCAATGGGGTCCTTGGCCCTGCCTGTATTGGTGGTGTCTGTCCCTAGCACCTCCAGCTCAGGGTGAGGATGGGAACCCTGGATGTGACCCTGCAGCAGCGTGGGTTATGAGGACATGCAGGAGACTTTGTTCCGCTAAAAACGTGATGAGCCATTTGCCAGTGTAATTCTCCAGCATGGTGCACCCCTGAACTACTCATCTCCCAGGGAAGTGCCTGTGGCCAGGGCTGCCGAGCCCCAGCATATCATTATTTTTAATTAGACAAGCTGGGTGCTGGCTGGTGATGAGCAGCAGTGAGTAGAGCATGCCTGAGCAGGGATGGAGAGTGCAGTGTGGCTCCAGTCTCTATCCAGAGATGCCATTGGGGTGCAGACAGTGAGCAGCACCATGGGTCTGGCAGGCACCAGTGGCTGTGGCACCAACCTAGGCAGCGACACGGTCCTGGTGCAGCTCCGAGCTGGAGGTATGAAGTGGTTCAGCTCCATGCTGGGGGGGCTCAGCCCTGCTTGTGGAGTTTCTTTGTGTTGTGCCTCAGTTTCCCTTGGCATGCAGACATCTATGAGCCATTTGGGTCTGTTCAAGAGTTCTGGCTAACAATGCCTGCTCGTACTTGGGTGGGGGGACAAGGGAATGAGTCTCTGCATGGGCCATGTGTTGGCAGCTATGTCCCGTTGATGCCACTTGCCACTACTGGAGCATGCTTGCTCCATCACAGCTTTTCACTCACTGCATCAGAGCTTTTCACCTGTGCTGCTGCTGCCAGCTTCTGTTTCCTAGCCCAGTAAATATATCATTTTCTGAAAGGTGTGGGACTGGAAGAGCAGAAACTCTCTTCACCCTGAGCAGCATAGTTCAGGAGGGAGGTGCAGGGGGGAGCAAAGCACTCACTAAGTCCCTGGAGCTGCTGCACCAGCCTGGGGTGCTGCTGCTGGAGTGTCTGATTTGGCACCACTAGTGCAGTGATTCCAGGCTTGTGCCAGGGCTGAGGAAGGGAAATGTGGCTGGGATTTTCTGGACTGGGTCATTGCAGAGCCCCTTTGCACTGAGGTCCTGCAGGATCCCCCTCCCCAACTCCCCATCCTCTTGCCCCTCCCTGATCCCTCAGTATCCCTGTACATCCTCACATCCCTTGCCAGAAATTCCGTGTTAATTAAATGACCATTAGAAGCCAACTCATGTTTTTGCTTTAATTAGACTCTCCTATCTCATTGCTGTGAGCTGAATCTCTGGCCTGCCATGTCCCCTCCGGGTCTGATGCTGGATGTACCAGTCCCAAGGTGATGGAAGCGTTTGGGAGTCTCTACATGTGTGAAATGCCAGAGGGATGCACAGCCCATGGAGCCAGTGGGTCCAGCAGAGATGGGCTCTCACCCACTGGTCTATGTGCTCTTGTGTCTAGGAGCAAAACAGATGCTAGCATCAAAACCTGGCTGGGGCACTGCCAAATATCACAGCATTGCCCCAAAATCCCTGCTTGCCCCTGGGATGGATTGCTGGCTCAGGAGTGCTGAGGCTTCCTGCCAATGTTGGGCTGGTAGGGAGCTTCCCTTTGGGACTGCTTTGGGATTTTCATTGGTCATTGAAGCCCAAGCACTGGCACAGGGCAGTGCAGGTTTTGGGGTCAGCTCCCGAAGCTGATGTTCCTGGAGGGCTGGGGAGTCCCCACATCTCCATCACAGTGGAATAACTTACAGACTATCAGCCCCTCAGGTCCTGCAGCCCTGGCTTTGCCATCTCTTGAAGGAGCAAGAACTCATTGCTTGGGGCCCACGATGGCAGCAGCACTTCATTAGCTAATGAGCTTCCCCCAGATTGGAGTGTCCCCAGGATAAGCCAGCACCCAGCACTCTGTGCTGGCAGAGGGGTCAAGTCCCCCCTTACCCACCTACCCACAGCCCAGCACTCTGCCAGCAGCTACCAGCCTTAATTGCTGCTTCAGCCTCATTAATCTTGATTTGTTGCCGCTTTCTGCTCTCCATCATTGCTTTGCCTCCCTAGAGGGCAGAGATTTTGGCTGCCAAAGCCACCCCCGTGGAGGAGCTAGGGAGTTTCCAGCAGCTGGATCGCTCAGACCCCCACTGGGGAGCACTGGGCACTGCTGTGGCCAGGGACATCCTGGTCTTATGTCCCCAGATTCCTTTATCGGGTCTGGTCCTTCATGAAACATCTCAGCTGAGGAGGGCAGGAGTGCAGTGAGGGGGCTGGAGAAGAGGGGTCCCCAGGACCCTGGGGGACAATCATGGTGCTCAAATGCCTTACTTAGATATTTATTTATTAAATTAAATGTAGTGCAAACATGGCTGTTTTCCCTGTTTTAACCAGGCTGTTTATGTAACCCAGCAGGGATGATTTGCTGGTAGGTGAAGACCACTCATCACTTGCCCACACACCCTACCTCTCCCTGCACGGTTCCCCAAGCCCCCACCCCACGAATTCTCCCCTGTAAACTCTCCTCTCCATCCATGTTCCAGGCGAATGTGGAGATGGAGGAGCCTCTGCCAGGGCAGCAGGGTCCTGTGATGCTCTGCTTAAGGAACTGTAATTGCAGAAACCCCAAATCACTCTTTTTTTTCTGGCTTGTGGGATGTGCTGTGGCAGCCCAGGGGGTCTCTGGGATAGAGCCTCTTGTGAGAGCAAGAGGGATGAAGGGCTTGTGAAAGGGATCTTCTGGGATCAAAACTTTTTCCCCATAGGGGAAATGCCCCAGGGATGGATGGAGATGGGAACACTGGCTGCAACCTGGGATTTCCATGCTGCCAGGCCCTGGGGCGCTGCCGGCAAATGAAACCCAGCACAGCTTTTAATTATGGGAGAGGGGAGCTCATCCCTCAGCCCCTCTGGAGCAGGGCTGTCCTGGAGCCAGTTGCCCATTGGTATAAATCAGCAGAGCTCCTGTGAGGGCAGTGGAGTCAAAGGGTTACACCAGTGGGGCTTGTTTTGGGCTCAGCACAGCTTCTAAGGGTTTTAATGTGGAGAAGGGGTTGGGGTGGGATTTTAGAGGTGATGGGGGCTGAACCTGGAGGGAGGTTTGCTGGGTATGGCCCTGGAAGCTCCTAGGCCAGATGTTTGCAGTCAGGGGAACTACCAGCTGGGAGGTAATGGCTTGCAGGGCTGGGGGGGCAGCACCCCAGAGGATACAGGCAGCGTGGGGTGCAGGGGGATCTGGGGGTGATGCATTGTGCGGGAATATGCATTGGTGGGTCTGGGCTGATGTGTTAGGGAGTCTGGGAAGCTGCAGGATGGGGCACAGGATAATGTCCTGTGGGGTGTGGGGGTGCTGCAGTGGGGGATTTGGGGTGCCACGCTGCAGGGTGCAGGATAAGGCTCCAGGGTACATTAGGGGCTCTAGGAAGAAATGCACCCTGGGGAGAATGGGTTGGGGAGGTTCAGTATAACACACTGTGGAGTCCAGTGGTCATGCGTTGGCGGTCTGGAGCAGGGTGGTGCAGGATGATGCACAGGGAGCCTGAGAGCAGCGACTGGGGGGCTGTGGAGACAATGTGCCACAGGGGCAGTGTAATTTGGGTGCCATGGAGGATCCTTCTCAGCTACCAGCACATGGGATCTCTGCAGCAGCTGCCTGAGGGAAGCCCACCCTGTCCTGCTCCGTGGGCAGCTCCAGGCTGCTTTGGTGGCTGATGGGTGCTGCTGCACAAGGAGGAGCTGGGGGGTGCCCAGGGGTTAGCAGGGCAGGAGGGACTCCTTCTCAGTCAGTGCACTCCCCTTCTCCAGCTGTGTTCATTAATGGTGCCTTAACCCTTGTTTGTCCTTGGCCCAAAGACTCATAGAAATGTTTTTTTATAACCCTCTCTTTATTTATGCCCTTAGTACANAGGAATAAAGAGGAAACTTTATGTCCTTGCTGTGGGGTGGCTGTGCTGAGTTTGACGGTGCAGGGGAGAGCAGGGTCTGAGCTCTCTTCTCATCTCCAGCCAGGACAGCTCTGAGAAGCTCCTCAGCCCCTCAACAGCCTCTGCTGCAGCTTGCAAAAATGAGGGGAAAAAAAAAAAAAAAAAAAAAAAAANACTGCAAAAGAAGAGGGGAAAAAAAAAAAGCAAGCAGAGCCATTGCTGGAGAAGGAGCAGGAGCAGGACTGCATTGCAGTGCTGTCAGCCAAGGCCCCACATGGCTACCTGGATGCCCTCCTGGCAGCACTGAAGTGTCCTGGCCCAGTGTCCAGCAGGGGCAGGGTGCTGGGATGGGGACAGGGTGCTGGGACAGGCCTTTCTACGCGGGAATCTGTTCCGTGGGGCTGGGAATGGCTTCTCGCCTACAGCCAAGGGATTGGGCTGTCCTGCTTGTATCTGCACTGTGTGGGGTGGGGGACACAGGATATGACCAGGGACACCCAGTAAGGCAGTAGCAGAGCAGGCTTGGGTGTCAGCAGGCAATGAAACATGCCAAAGGGCACACCACCCCACTGCCTGTCCTTCCTGCACCATACACTGCCCCATAGGCTGCATCCTGGCAGCCCTCAACCTGTCCAAGACAGCCCCCATAGCCGTCACAGTGGCTATGCCCCACAGTGTCCAGTCTGGCCTCTGCACAGGAGGGAGAATAAAGCTTGGCCTCCCCACTTGAGGTGCATGATCAGCTCTCGTGGTCCCATGGCAGGGGCTGCAGGGTCCCAGGGAGCACTGAGGTAACCAGATGGGGTACCCAGCCTCTCCCGTGCCTCAGTTTCCCCCAGTTACCCTCAGCTCCACCAGCATCCAGTAAGCACCACAAGGTGGGAGAGCTCTGGAAGGTGATGGAACAGTTAGTGATGCTAATTAGTTTGCCCTGTTCAAAAATAGCCACCACAGTGAGGCCTGATGCTGCCTGAAGCACCCCCAACCCCTGGGCAGCATCTCAAAACACCCCAATAGCCTCAAAGCAGTATTTCCCTGGTCAAGTGTCTGTGCTGTCCTCATCCCTCCATGTCCCCTCTACTGCCCAGGGTTCCCATGCCTGCTGGGAGGGGGTTTCCTTATGGCATTATTAATTACTTCCAGAAATCAATCAGCAGCTGTTCACAGCAGCGCTGGGAGGGGAGAGTCACTGCCTCAGTGCTTCCAAAGCGGGCAGGGGTTTGCATGGTAAATGCAGTTAATTGTGCTTGTGCCCGTGCACAGATGAGCAGGTGCTCCACACTGAGCACCAGCTCCAGCAGCAGCAGTGTGCACATTCATGCACACATGAGCCACGAGCAGCTGGGCACACATGTGCACAGTGGCCTGCACAGGCTGTATGTGCAAACATACCTACATGCAAGCTCTTACACAGGGTGCAGGCAGCAACAAGCACACACGTGTGTGTACACACATGCAGGAGAGCTTGCAGAGCCACGTGAGTGCTACAGATGGTGCACAAGCACTCACACCTTGACACATCCATGAATAAATGTGCTTATATATGTGTATGGCCACGTGCAGACACCTCCCAGCACTTACACATGCATACCCTGCCTGTTCACAAGCACTTGCATACGCATGCATGCATACCCTGTGCACAAGCACTTGCACACTGCACAGCCCCTTGTGTAAACATGCATGCCCTCATACATGCATATCAATGCAGCAGCACATGCACATGTGCACAGACCTGCTTGCACGTGCATTTGCACAAGTGGACACACACACACCCCCTCCTCCTCCCAAGCACAAGCACATCTTCATTCATGCATACATTCCGTGCACTAGCACTTGCACACACGCACACCAAACACCCACACAGCTGCAGACGTGTGCCTGCTGCACTGGCACTTACATCCCTCTCCATGTATGAGCACTTGTACACACACTCCACGCTGCAGAAGCACAGCAGCCCACAGACCTTTCTGTACTGCTCAGTTGTCCCCGCTCAATTGCCCCCTCCCTGGGGACAGCAGCTGCACTGGGGTGTGAGCAGCATTGCAATTGCAGTGGCAGTGTTGCTCTTGCAGCCTGCACCTTGATATACTGTAGCCCCAAGCCTGTGGCATAGGATAGCCCCAGCACCCTGGAGGTGCCCAAGGTGCTGCAGTGGTGCACAAGGATATGGGTGCTGGAGGGGGAAAGGTTGTCTTAGATGAGTGCTGCCCACTCTGTACCACTCATGGTACATGGGCTGTGTTGTGTCAGGGTGCTCCCCTGGGGTCCCCCACCCCACAGTATGGCACACCCCACTGGCACCCCTTGCTTTGCATCCCTCCTCCTTGCTGCATGCCCATGGGACTTTGCAGGTCCTGGGTGGCCTGGACACACACCCCCACGTCCCACCGCCCCCCCCCCCAGATCTGTGGGTGCAGGGCAGAGCTAGGACTCAACCTTCCCCAGACCTGGGGGTAGAATCCAGCGCGTGGGGAGCAGGAGGTGGGCATCGCCTTGTGCCCGGGGCTCCTACAAAGCCTCTGCCTCACAGCTCCTGCGTGCCAGTGCTTGGGGCTTGGGACAGGCAGCAGCATCGCATCCCTTCTGTGGGTGCTCAGCCCTGCCCAGCCTTTTTTCTCCTTCCTAAACTCAGCTCCTGCAGCACACGTCCCCAGCCTGTCCTGCTTTGCTGGTTTGCACAGAAATACAGGTCAGGTTGGGGAGCCAGGAGTGCAGAAACGCTTCTTCACCTACAGCAAGCTCGAAAGTGTCCAGCTAGCCCCTGGCATCTGCTTTCCTGCCCACAGCTCTTCCCGCAGCTTTTGGCTGATGGAAAGCTTTGGAAAGCCATTGTAGTCTTCTGTGCTAAATAACACTAGCGGGATGGGGGTTTAAATACAGCAGCTCCTGGCTCACCCTGGAGCAGGACGTGGTGGCTGTAAGGCACCTCCAACATCCTGCTCCAGCCCCCGCAGTGCCACCTGCCGTCAAGTTACAAGAAGTTGGCCACTGCCTCGTGGCCTTGTGATGCTGATTCTGGTGTTTGCTTTGGTCGCAGCTGCTCCATGGGGCGTGAAGGTGTCCGAGGTCCAAGGATAGGAGGAGGAGCTGGTGGAGCGTGGAAAGCCTCCTAGATGCTCAGAATGTTTAAGGGGCTCTTGAGGAGCAGATCCAGGCAGGTTGACCTCCACAGATATCCAAGATGGATAAATCCACAGGAGGAGCCGGTGACTGTAGTCTGTGCTGGTCTCAGAGTTGTAGGCTGGGGAGGAACGATGTTCCTGATATCCAGAACCTTCGTGGTTGCATCCTCTGAATTGCCATGTCCTGCACATGAGACATGAGGTCAGGCAGGGATCTGGTGTTACCTTGGCTGGAGAGACCCTGTGGTGGTTTCTGGGGACCCTGCAGTGGCTTCTGGGGACCCTGCCCACACCACAGAGACAGCCCCAAATATCTTCCTTGTGTGTGCTGCAGGATGTACCTGGCCAGGATGAGTCACACCCTTCTGATGCCATCAGAGTCCTTCATCTGCTGTTGGGCCAGAGCAGGACCAGACCCACCATGCACCTGAAACCTATAGGGCTGGGTCATGGAGGTGACTGCAAGAAAAATCTGGGAGGCTTGAAAGAGCATCTGGGAAGATGCTGAGGTGTTGGTGTCTTGGCTGGGCTCATCCAACCATCTTCATGTCCACTGTGATAAGGACATGTCTCCATCCCCTCCCTGCTGTGCTGTGTGTGAGCACTGATCCTCCATCTCCTTCCTGCTTCCTGCCCTGATGTGGGGGGACAGGGGCTGTGGACTCATCCAGGGAGGGCATTTCCTAGACTGTTTCCACTTCTATCTTGCTACCAAGCTGCAGCTTGATAATCTCAAGCAACCAAAATTGGTGACACAGGTCTCCTAAAGCATGAGCTCGACCGAAGCCTGATTTCTGGGGTTTGCTTGTTTTGCCTCCTGCCTTTCACAAAACTTTTGTAGCATCAGGAAGTCACCAAGCTCGTTAAAACTATGGGGGAAAGAGTAATCAGTGCATCCTGCAGCCATTCGACTGCAGGGTCTGGGTGGTTGAGCAGCTCTTGGGTGTGCTCAGGGGTGGCATGGGATCACAAGACAGCATCTGCAGAACCTTCATCGATGGGCACTGGTGTGGTGGGTTTAAGGGCTCTTCCCAGCCCCCCCCCACACAGCAGGTAAAGGAGAGACTGGATTGGAAGTTAAAAACTAAAAACTGCTTTAATAATAATAACAGATATAAATGAAACAAAATATAAACAGGTACAGGACCCAAGATACTGAACCGTCCCGATACCAGCTCCCAGTGGAATCAGCACAAGCAGTCCAAAGCAGTGAGATAGCACCCGTAGGTTTCAGCACAGGCAGACAGCACGCAGCTCGGCCGAAAGTCCCAGCAGGAAGAGTGCTTCCTCGTGGTCCCAATCAACAAAAATCCCCCGGAGAAACCCAGCATTCTCCCCCCGCCCCCCGGAGGGGGGTTTGCAGTGTCCTCAAATCAGGAATTTCAGGTTTCTAAAAGGGGACAGTTCAGGCAAAGTGTGTGTGTGGGGGGGGATAACTAATAACAGTATTATGTATGTGGTGGTGGAATATCTTTCAGAAAATACAGTTACTGAAAAGAATTAATTCTGTTCTAATCCAAACCATAACAACTGGGAATGTTTTCCAGCTGACTGTTGCTTTTGCTGTTGCAATTTGGCCTCTGATTTAGAGTAACTGGTGCATTTACAACAAATGGGTGTTTTGTGCCCATTGCAGAAAAACTGCACCACAGGGAGTCACTCCTTGCACTTTCAAAGTGAGTTTCTGATACATGTGGCTATGGAGAAGACACTGAGGGTTTCAAAATCCAGGAAGCACCAAAAAAAAGCTCCAAACCAGATGAAAAGTAGTCTCCAACATCCCAACCTGCAACCTGCAGAAGGGTTATTTACTTTATTTACTGCAGTTCTTTCCTCTGCCTGCCCAGGATGGATCTTAGAATCATGGAATTGTTTTGGTTGGAAAAGACCTTTAAAGTCATCAAGTCCAACTGTTAACTCAGCACCACATCTCCACAGCTTTTCAGTCACTCCAGGGATAGTGATTCCACCACTGCCCCGGGCAGCCTAGGCCAGGGCTTGACAATCCTTTTGGGGAAGAAACTATTCCTCATGCCCAACCTAAACCTCCCCTGTCATAACTTGACACTATTTCCTCTTGCTCTATTGCTTGTTCCTCCTTGGGAGAGGACACCGACCCCCACCTCACCCAAACCTCCTTTCAGGGAGTTTGAGAGAGTGAGAAGCTCTCCTCTGGGCCTTCTTTTCTCCAGGCTAAACAACCTCACTTGTTTAACTGTTGACAGTTCCCTCAGCTCCTCACACTTGTGCTCTAGACCCTTCAGCAGCTTCCTTGCCCTTCTTTGGACATGTTTCCAGCAGCTCTTCCTCCAAGAGACTGATCAAAAAGGAGGTCATGATGGGTTTTGATCCCATTTTGGGATGTTGTCTGCCTTGCTGTGTGTGGGGATGTGCATGAGGAGAGAATGAACCCCCCCACCCCGAGCCAGCAAAGGAGTTTTTCCAGCCCCCTACTCTGGTTCTCTGCTTGGCTACCCCGGGGGTCCTGCTGCTCCCAGCAGTGCTGGTGACAGATGCTGTTTGGTTTGGCAGGTCTTTCTGCATTGCCACTGCAGAGACCTTGTCAGGGTGTGTCATGGAGGCACTCACAAAGTGGATAGCAGTTGCTTAACCAAAATGTGGATTTACTGATACAAACTCGATTCACACTACTCAAGGCCAATTAAATAAAGGTTCAGGTGCCAGCTGGAGATTAATTGCACAACCAATTCTTAACCAGAAACAAGAAAAGCCCTGGACATGGCAGACTACAGTTACACTTGTGCTTTCTCAAAAAAGGGGAGAACCTCCCTCTTTGGGTATCCAGAAAATATCACTCATCAAAAGGGGGTGAGGACTCTCAATCTGCAGAGTTCTTCTTGGGTGGTATCCCAAACCCTGAGGTGAAGGCCCCTGACCACAACCAGCTCTGGTGGTCATGTTGTGGGGTCAGCTCTCCACTGCCATGCTATACCCCATGGGCTGGTGCTGACCTATGTTCAGACAAAACCAACCCCAGACACTGGGATGCTGCCTACAGCAGGGGCTGAGCTACCTCTGAAATGATTCCTGCTGCCCCCCACCCCAGGTGTTCCTAGGTGCCTCACTTGCTCCTATGTCTCAGGCCACATGTGTCTGCTTATGGGTTGTCAATACATGTATAGTGGGTGGGTGTACCTGCCACAGGGTGGTAGTCACCTAATTAGCATGTCTTGTTCTGCAAAGGGCTGCCTCTGCCCCAGGTGGGGTCCCCTCAGCCCTGCCACCACCATCCCCCAGTCTCCAGCAGCCCCCAGAGCAGCAGCACAGGAGGAAGGTGCTTGAGTGTAGCACTAAGCACTGGATAACTCAGTGCATGTTTCACCCAAAAGGCAACTGGAGACAACCTGGCAGCACTGTTTTGGGGCAGAAACACCCCCAAGTCCTTCTGGCCAAGGTTTTGAGGGCAGAATGCTACTTCTCCACTGTTGCAGGAAGGACAGAGAAGAATCTGGCCCTGGGGGACAATGCTCTGGGCAAGGAGGCTTCACTGGCTGGGGAAAAAAGGTGGAGAAAAGGGAGCTCCCCCATGCCAGAACTCATGTGCCTCCTAAACCTCCTTCCTTGGTTATCTGCAATCCTTGTTGGCTGTTTGCTTCCCCCACTGGAGAGCCTTTTATCCTCCTAACCCCACCAGCACCATTAATTAAGCTGGCTTCTTGCTTCATTGAACTTCCCTTTGCAGACTTGTTTTTTGATGGAGCTAGAGAGGCACTTTGGGTCCAGAGCTGGTTGGTGGAGACGTTCTGGGTCCAGGGAAGGGTTGTGTAGGCACTTTGTGTCTGGAGCTGGTTCACAGAGATATTTTGGATCTGGATCTGGGTTGTGGAGGCACTTTGTAAAAGGTTTTCTTGCAGAGGTGAACGTCACATTTGCAAGACTGTGGCATGGGGTGTCCCGTTCTTTGGTGGATGTTTCAGACCACGCTGGACTGTGGTGGGTGATGCTGAGCATGGTGGGCTATGCTGCAGTCCTGTCAGTGAACCTTCTCTGGGCCCCACCGGGGTGCAGGGCTGGCTGAGGCAGCTGGGCTCTGTGGGGTCAGGAGGTGGGCGGGAGCCTTGAGCCACTCAGGACATGGTAACTGTGACATGGTGAAAGAGCTGCCCTATTGATCATAGAGTCATAGAATGTCCTGAGTTGGAAGGGACCCACAAGGATCATCGGGTCCAACACCTGTCTATGCACAGGACAACCCCAAAAATGACACCATGTGCCTGAGGGTGTTGTCCAAATGCTTCTTGCATTCTGTGATGTGCACACTGAGCCTTCCATGGCTGTGTAGAACCAGTTCTTCTCTGCTTGCATCCATCCTTAAAATGTAACCTGCAAAGGCTCCCTGCAGCTGCAAGAGCAATGTGTTACACCTCTCCTGTTCCCACCCTTGGAAACTCTCCTGGGGCTAGGAGCAAGTCTGGAGGGTCCCACACCAGCACTGGGTCCCTGCATGAAATGAAGTCTGGCTGCTGCCATGTATTGGGTCTGCAGGTGCCTGTTGCCTGGGTCCCTGGCTGAGAAGGAGGAGGAGGAGGCAACGGAGCTGGCTTTGTCTGAACTGACCTCTCTCATCTCTCCCAGGTCCTTCCCTACAGAGCTGCTTTCCAGCAGGTTGACCTCTAACCTGTCCTGGTCCATGCGCTTATTCCTCCCTAGGTGCAGGAGTCTACACTTGCCTTTGTTGAACTTCCTGAGGTTCCTCTCCCCAGCTTTCAGCCTGTCCAGGTCTCACTGAATGGCAGCACAGCCTGGCAGGTGTCAGCCAATCCTCCTAGTCTGGGATCATCAATGCAAATGCTGTCCTCAATGTAGATGACTACTGGGGGAAGTAGACTCATCATGGAGAGGAGTGATGGCAGTAGGGACCTGTGTGACCACCAAGATGTTGTGTTTCAGGAGCCCCTGACTCACCATGACGTTCAAGCAAGCGTCCATGATGGCCCCAGAGGCCACAGCCACCACGATTCCCATGAGCACGATGGAGAACTCCACTGAAGCTGCAGGACCAGGCGAGAGCAAGGAGGACATGTTCACCAAGCTGAGGGACAAGTTCATGAATGAGCTCAACAAGATCCCCTGTGAGTAGCTGCCTCCTTTCCAAGGTGTTACCATCCTCATGACCCCACCATTGCTCTGGTAGCAGTGCAACATGTAGTGCAAGGTGGAGAGGTGGCTGGAGCTGGGAGGGAGCTCTGGAGCTGACCATGACACTGCCTTTTGCCTGTAGTGCCACCCTGGGCCCTCATTGCCATCGCAGTAGTAGCTGGACTCCTCATCCTCACCTGCTGCTTCTGTATCTGTAAGAAGTGCTGCTGCAAGAAGAAGAAGAACAAGAAGGAGAAAGGCAAAGGCATGAAGAATGCCATGAACATGAAGGATATGAAGTCAGGCAACCAGGTGATGTCCTTCTGAACTGCTTGGCCTTGTTCTGTTCTTGCTGCTGTAGGATGATCCCAGCTGAGTTACAAACTGTGTTGGGGCACTCACAGCTCAGGCAGCAGAGAGGGATGATGCCACTAGGATCTTGGGATGGAACAGTGCAGGCATGAGACTGGAGCTGAGACAGCAGTGACCAGTGGTTGAGATGGGACCAGGCTCAGGCTGGCCTGGATCTGCTAGTGCTTCATCTACTCAGCAAATGTTGATTTAATGCCTTGTGTCTCCTCACCTTCCTCAGTTGCCCCATCTCATTGAGCTGTGCCTTTAAGTGAGAGGGGAGGAGCACCAGGCCAAAAAGCCCACCAGTCTAGGGTCTCCCAAAAGCCGATGCTCAGGAGGCAGATGCTGGTGCATGGAAAGGAGCTGGGACAGTCTCCCCATCCTGGGGAGCCAAGAGGAAGGAGGCTTTGTTTTCAGCAGGCTTGGGGAGATCCTGGCCATTTCAGTGGTCCTGACCTAGTGCTGTTTGGATGAGGTAGAAGTTTTGGGTATCCATTTGTGCTCTTCAGAGCCACATGGGCACCATGGGCATGCAGGTAGGGTTGGAGAGATGAGAGTGGAAGGGAGATGCTCCATTGTATCTGCCTGTCTGCAGGCCCTCATGGTGGTGGGAGAGGTGGGGTGGGATTCCCAGTGGAGGACAAGAGCAGCTGTCCCCTGGGGCCTCACAGTGCCATACAAACCCTGATTCCCCACCTTGCTGTAGGTCCTTGGTCAATTCTCTCTCTAATGTGGCTTTCTTCCCTCACTGTCCTCCCTCCCTGCTGCCCTGTTTGTGTAATCCCTCTCCGTCCTGGGACACCCTCCATGGTAGGTGCCACCACAAGCCTCTTTCTCTATCCTCTGTTTCCAGGGTGGGATGGGGGACCTGAGAACACATCCTATGGGTGATAAGGAGCCAAGGCTCCTACCCCATGGACAATGGCTTGGAGAAGCAGGGAGGGGGTGGCTTTGCCTTAGGAGGATTGGGTTATATCTCTATTACTAAGTCGACAAAGCCTGGTATAGCCCTACCAAGCCCTTGGCACCAGCCATAGCGCTCCCTAAGCATGGACAGGAGGAGGTGACTATTCCTGTGCCTTTTGCAGTAGGTTACTTGCATGCAGCCACTACCTCCTTCCCCGGCAGCTGATCCCATGTCCTGGCACCCCAAGGCAGCCCCCAAGCCATCTCAGCTGGCCCAGTACTAGGTGCTTCCCTGGCAGCTGCATGGTTGTAGGCAGAGCCAGTGCCACCTCAGGGCTGCTCTATCACTGGTTTGTGTCCCAAGCATGTGGGGGAGGGTGTCTCCTTTGCTCTGATGGGGAGAACATGAGTGTTGAGATGCCAGTAGGGTTGGGGTGATGGAGGTCCCCAGCAGTGTGGGATGGCACCATTGGGCTGTGACCCTGCTTCTGAGCTGGGCATCTTGGCTGCTTCTGCAGGACCAACAGGATGATGACGATGCAGAGACAGGTCTGACGGAAGGGGAAGGTGAGGAGGAGGAGAAGGAGCCGGAGAACCTGGGCAAGTTGCAGTTCTCACTGGACTATGATTTCCAGGCGAACCAGGTGATGGAGGGCCTGGGGCTCTGCTGAGGAGGTGGGGGAGTGGGACTTGCCCAGGGAGGGTGTTTGAGAGGAGGAATGCCCCCATTGGACCTAGGTGACACAAGAGAGAGGGGAAAGCTGGGTGCTGTGCCATGGGGGGTCCTGCCCCACGTTGGGCTGGAGACAAGCCCTTGGCACCTGCAGCAGGTAGCTGGGCTGTCTTGCTGAAGATACTCCTCTTCCCTTTCCAGCTGACAGTGGGGATCCTCCAAGCTGCTGAATTGCCAGCTTTGGACATGGGTGGCACCTCAGACCCTTATGTCAAGGTGTTCCTTCTCCCTGACAAGAAGAAAAAGTATGAGACCAAAGTGCAGAAAAAGACACTCAACCCTGCCTTCAATGAGACCTTTACCTTCAAGGTGAGCCCTTTCCTTAACCACAACATGAGACCTTGTCTCCCACTCTCATCTTTCATCCTGACTGTACCAGTCGCTTACGCTAACCCTCACGGCTGGGAGTGGGTAGTCT
The DNA here is from genome assembly GCA_013399015.1 of Galbula dea. Classification (NCBI taxonomy): domain Eukaryota; kingdom Metazoa; phylum Chordata; class Aves; order Piciformes; family Galbulidae; genus Galbula; species Galbula dea. Next base: position 22,905 of record VWZX01000385.1, read on the forward strand.
TGGCTTGGGCTCCTCTGTACCTGTTGCCAGCTTGGTTGGTGGCCCTCTTTGTGCAGGTCCCCTACCAGGAACTAGGTGGGAAGACGCTGGTGATGGCCATCTACGACTTTGATCGCTTCTCCAAACATGACATCATTGGCGAGGTGAAGGTGCCCATGAACACGGTGGACCTGGGTCAGCCCATTGAAGAATGGCGGGACCTGCAGAGCGGCGAGAAGGAGGAGGTGAGAGTGGGATTGGTGTGAGGCCCTCTGCCAGCTGAGACCCTTGGCCAGGGGGACTGAGATGTGGGGTGGCCACGGGGTGAGCTCTGCTTTCTGAGTCATCCCACAGTGCTCAGGATGGCAATCACTGTGGGGTTCCTGGCCATGAGCGCTGGGCAGGATCTGCCCTTTTTATTCCTCTGGGCAAAACCCTTCCTATAACAAAAATCAAGAACATAAACTTCTTGAGTGCTCTGCTGGGACTGGCCTGCCCCAGACCCAAGTGATCAAAACCTTGTGTTGGTGCACGGGGGACCAGCACTGAAGGTTGAGCAGGGTCTGGGGGGCTCTGCAGGCAGGACCATGTTCCAGCACTGAAGTATGGTGCACTGACAAGGCTCTGATACCTGCTTCCTGATCCACTTGGCAGCCAGAGAAGTTAGGAGATATCTGCATCTCCCTTCGGTATGTGCCCACAGCTGGGAAACTCACTGTCTGCATCTTGGAGGCAAAGAACCTTAAGAAGATGGATGTTGGGGGTCTCTCAGGTGGGTGTTGGCTTGAGTCTCTCAGCATCCTTTACTGGGGAAAGACACAGGTGCCACCAGTCTGGCAGGGCTTGGGGAAGCCCTGTCCAGTACCTGGGACCTCCTGCATTAGAGGCAGCCCAAGGTCTGGCTGTGGGGCAAGGGGAGATGGAGATGGGATGAACTCCCTGAGCCGTAGGAAGGGCATATTGTATTTGGTCCACTACTGTGTCCTGGGCCAGGACGCTGCAGGACCTGTGTGGTGAAAATGCTCCTCTGCCATTTGCTCCTGGTCCTGCTTCTCCATGACTTGCAGCCAAGGACTTCAGTCGACAGCATGTTTCATGTGAGAAGAGTCTTCCCAACCCCATCCTAGGGCTGAGCTCCCAGGGGTCCTCAGCTCTCTCCAGACCTGCCTGAACCAGAAGATCAGTACCTGCATGGCTGGGAGGTTTCAGCTTTATTGCTGCAGTGTCCTGCTCCAGAAATGGGAATGACAGGCCAGCACCGATCAGTGTCACTCGAAGAGGAGAGGAGGTGGTCTGGTGGTTAGGATTTGGTGCTCTCACTGCCGGGATCTGGGTTCAAATCCCGGTCAGGGAAGCTTTGTTGTGACCTAGTCTTAGGGAATCCTGCTCTGGCAGGGGGGTTGGAGTAGATCATCTAGCTCTTTCAAGGTCCCTTCCAACTCCTAACATACTGTGATACTGTGACTGTTCCCAGCTCTCCTTCCTACAAGGGGACCCACAGGATGCAGAAGAACTCCCTCCCTTGGCCAGTTGCTCCTGCAAGTCCTCTCCAGCTCAAATAATTTGTCTTTGTTCTCCATACACAAACCTCAGAGGACCTTTACTCATGGAGGTCTCATTACTCCATGATGCAACTCATCCTGGGCTGAGACCTCTCCTGGGGCCAGGCTGCTATTATCTCCTTGGCATCTCAACCCTGGCTGAAGTACCCTCCTGCCCTTCCCCCCCCCCAGATCCCTATGTGAAGATCCACCTGCTGCAGAATGGCAAGAGGTTGAAGAAGAAGAAGACCACAGTCAAAAAGAAGACTCTGAACCCCTACTTCAATGAGTCATTCAGCTTTGAGATCCCCTTTGAGCAGATACAGGTTTGTTTGATGACTTTCTTGGGAGGCAGGCAGGGTGGGGGTGAGGGGAGATGCCTGGCAGCTGTCTGAGCTCATGTCCCAGGCTTCCCAGCAGCCTGAATGATTCCTGCCAAGCTCCTGGGTCAGTCACCCATGAAAAAAATCATTGAGTCCCAACCCGGATGGGGGCTGATGCTGACGACAGCTGGTGCAGGGGCAGAGGTGAGAGGCTGGGCAGCACCCATGAAAGATGTAAACCCAGTACAGATTGTGGCTGGAATGAGGCTTTCCTCTGCTTGTTGTCCTATAGTACTCACCTCAAGAATAGCAGGTCCCAGTGGTCCTGTGGTAATTTTTGACCATTGATGTGGTTGCCTTCTGCTCCTCTACATTTTGCTCTAGCTCCTGCACAAAGCCCTTGCCCCAGCTCAGCCCTATCAAGCCCTGTAGCCCACAGCTCTTGTCCAGCCCCACACCACCCCTTGGTGACCTTTCCCAGGTGGCCATTTCAGGATGAGCTGGGCCCCCACCATGGCTTTGCAGACCTGGTCTCCTCAGGGAAGAAAGTGAAGGAAGCTACAGGAAGGGAGAGGACCTTGCCCCGAAACAGGCCATGGCAAGGCTCAGCTTTGGGGGATCCCTTGGGTGATCTTGCCAAGCCACCCTGGGGCTGGGGACAGGATGGAGGCCATGGAGCAGTTACAGCTGTTGTGCCTTTCTGCCCCCTTAAAGAAGGTTTCCTCCTTTAGAAAGTGCAAGTGGTCATCACAGTGCTGGACTACGACAAGCTGGGCAAGAACGAAGCCATTGGTAAGATCTTCACAGGCTTCAACTCCACCGGTACGGAGCTCCGGCACTGGTCTGACATGCTGGCCAACCCTCGGCGGCCCATTGCCCAGTGGCACTCGCTGAAGCCAGAGGAAGAAGTAGATGCAGCTCTTGGGAAAAACAAATAGGAAGGCCTGTGCCAGCGCGGCACGGCACTGCGGACAGTCACAGCCACCCAGAGCTACTGATACCTCAGTTACGCAACCTTTGGTTTTGGGTTTGTGGTTTTATTTTGTTCTCTTTTAAGCTGAAATACCCTTTGATGGCTGTGGAAGGGTTTCCAGACAGTCCCAATAGCTTCCAGGGGAAGAGGTTTAAGACACAGATGGTTCTTTTCGTTCTTCAGCATTGCTCCTTTCTGCTGCATGTCCCATCGTCTTCCTGCCACCCCTTCCAGGTGCAAAGCCACTGTCACGCCTGGGACCTTCCCCGGCAGCCACGTCACCAGCCTGCAGCATCACTGCTGCTTCCCTTGGGTTCACACGGGGACCTGTTGAAAGTTGCATGGAGGTGATATCAGAGCCCAATAGCCTGAGATGATCAGACCCACTGTGCTTGCTTGGGGCATGAACAACTGTGTGGACATCAAAATGGTGGAGAAGACCTTCTGCAGGAGATCCAGGTGCCTCCCCCTCCTGCTCAGCCTTCCTCTGTCTAGGAAGGGTGAGACCTGTGGTTTCAGGCCAAGGACAGCTGACTGCCCCTGACCAGCTGCAGGTCTGGCTCTTCTTCTGGGGAGAGGCTTGCAGGGACTGCAGGGTTCCTCTGCAGCTGGTGTGGTGGTTGAGTGCTGAGCCCTCGGTACTGCAGCCAGAGCCATGAGGGCCAGTCTGAGCACAGAGACCCTGGAAGGTCTGCTTTTAGGAGACTCGTGGTGGGACGTGCAGCAATGGAAGCACAGTGCAGACCACCGCCACCTCTCGTGTCCCCAGAAGCCAAGCAAGGATGGCGCTGGGTCATTTGCATGTGTCCCACAGTGCTTGGTTGAAACATGTAGATAAGGATGGTTCCACAAGGCAGGTTTATGCTGAGAGGTCTCCAAATGTGAGGGGTGCAGCTCCCCCCCTCCGCTCTGAGCAGTGCCAGGTGCTTCCCCAAAGGCCATTGCATGGCCCCAGGGCTCAGCCCCCATGTAAGCATCCCAGCATAACCTTGGGGCAGGTGAGGGGCCTATGGGGAGCTCCAGCTCCACCACTGCATCTTATCGCCATGAACCAGGTGGAGAAAGTGAGAGTGAGCCCTTGGCCAACACGGGACCAAAGCCCCTGACCCCTGCAAGGTACTGCTCCCCTGGGGAGGTCTAAGCTGAATCTACCCTGTCTCACTCCCCTCAGGGGGATAAGCCATATCTGTGTCCCTGCAGTGGGCAAAGGCTCCTTTGGGCCACCTCTCCCACCAAGGCCCTGAGCTGGAAGACCAAAGTTGTTCCCTGCAGCTGGGAGAGGGCCCAGCAGCCCTCCTCAGTGTAGCACTGATGTGAGCTGGTGCCCCCACCCTGGCCCTGACTCCCCAGCAGTGCTTCCTGCCCTGCTTTTCTCTCCTGGACTCCATTTTGCAGGCTTTGGCACAGTAAAGCAGTGAAAGGTGTCATGTCTTCAGCAAGCAGGTCTTGGACAGAAGGAGCAAAGCTCCAGGATGCAGCTGGGGATGCCCTGGGCATTGGGGACGCTGCTCTGGGAGTCCAGTGTCTGGGCTGTGACCTTGGTGCAGGGTGTCCTAAACCTGGGGACAAAGTGCCCAAACTGAGCTTGCCCTGGTACTGTCAGATGCTTTGGCAGCTCCCTGCAGCCCTCACCTCCCGAAGGGCAACTCTGGCTAGAGGTGGGAAACTTGGCGATAACCACAGCTTGGAGGTTGAAGTTGGACCTGAGGTCATGCCCCTTCTGCTGGAGGGATGTGCAGCCCTGGGAGGGATATCTCTGTCCTTGGGGGAGGTTTGGGACTCAGTTAGCCAAGCTGTGGTATGGTGTTGGGGAAGGCTGGGCGAGAGACCTCCACAGCACACTTCAACCACTACCTTGGCTGCACTTGGCCCAAGCCCTCATGTCCAGCCCTGCTGCTGGAGCTGCAGCTTGGCTGGGACAATTGAAGATGGTGCCAGGGCCATGGCAGGCTACAGGGGCTTCATGGGTTTTCAAGCAAGTGGTTCCACAGGGCCATCTTCAGCTTTAATCCTTTTCCTAATGGGTATGTGTCAGCCAATGACGGCCTGCCCTGCTTGTGTAGACAAAGGGAGGAGAAATCTTCAGGTGTTTTTTAATAACTCCTGGGGAGCTGCGGGTGGCTGATGAATCTCAGCTAAGGGGCACCGGCAGGACTTGGGCTCTTCAAGCACTCTCACTTTGGAGTCTGTCTGGGCACTGGGGGGACATTTGCCTTACATCAAAATGGGTTAGAAGAGAAGGAGTTGGAAAGAGCACTAAACCCCTCCTGTTGGCAGGTAGCACAGACCCGCAGCGTTCCTCGGGAAGCAGACAGAAGTGTGCCCACATGTCTGTACACCTACACCCTCTCCATGTGCACCTCCCACCCACATCCCCCAGACCCACCACATCGCCTGGGGTCTCACTGGGAGTGGGGGTCCCACCTGGCTGGTTTCCATTTGGACTCTTTAAGCCTTGGGGAGGGGGGAGACTGTGACTTTATTACATAATATATTTTTTTTTTAATAAAAAAGGGAAAATAACCAATCTATTAAAGCCATCTGCGCTGCCTCTGACCCCCCTCGTAGTTGTGTGTAGTTAAGATGTATGGAGACATGCTGTATATACCATGGCCAGTGCATGAGCTGCAGCCCCCTAGCAGTAGCAGCATGGTTAAAGCCAAGTCAGCACTGCTTGTTCTGCCCCACTGCTCGCTGCCAGCACCTCTGTCCTCACCATGTGCCTCCAGCGAGGCAGAAACAGTGACAAACAGAACCCATTGCTCGAGTGCTCTCCATCACCCTGATTATTTTCCCCCAAATAATTAAAAAAACCCAAACAAACTCATGTAAGAGAAGAAAATAATGCCAAGAAGCAAAGCATGTCAAGCCAGGCCTGCCAGTGGAGGGTGAGCCGTCACCGACGCAGCCCTGACTTCCATCTGTGTCTTGTTCCTGTATCGTGTTGCATTTATACCACGGCCGAGTAGCGGCAACATCGTGGCTTCGGCGTCCTGTGTCGCGTTGATGCATTCCACTGTCAGAGCAACTTTAGAAGCCATATTAGAGCACGGTGTGCCGGGCCCCCATGGGGACGGGCCCAAGGTGAGCCGTGACCCCTTTCCCCCCATGTGTGCACTGTCCACCCTTGGTTTTGTGGGGCTCAATGGCGGAGCCAGGCTGCCAGGACGAGCCACATCAGCCACTGCCCTGGTGGCCACAGAAGCCATCAACATGCTGGGCGAGGGGATGGGGAAGCGCTGGGGTCAACCTGCCAGTGGCATTTCTTCAACAGAAAGGCTGGGATGTGGCAAAAATCTGGTGGTGAAAAGGCTTTTCAGAGTGATTTGGGTTATGTCTGCTGTGCTCGCTTGGATGGTTTCCATTTTGGAGACAGGAGCCAGCATTCCCCTCTCCCAGCTCCACTGTGGTGCAAATCCAGCCATGCAAGGGAGAATAGCTTGGCTTTGGCCTCCTGGGGTGGAAAAAGGAAGCAAATCCATGAGGCTTGGCAACAGGCCCAGCTTGCTTTTCTTTTTTCCCCAAAAAAGTGGGAGGGAGGAGCTTGGTCCTTTGGGAGTCCCAGGCTTGGCTGATCCTGGAGCAAAGGACACCCTGTACCAGCCCCATTGTGCCCTGTCCTGGCCTCGCAGCGCTCGGCTCCAGCGGGAAGCTGCTTTTAAAGCCCCTTCCTCTTGTGTGGACTCTGTCGTTTCTGTCTCTTATCGTTAAATGGTTATTTTGTAAAGATATCTGTCTCCTTATTAAAGAAATGAGCTGAAAGGAGCCCCAGTTCCTTCTGGTGTTGCTGATGGGGCTAAGTGGGGTGTTTGCGGTGGGGGCAGGTCCCAGGGATGAGAGCCCAGGGACGATGGAGGGATGGAGTTGTGAGGGAAACCCCACAATGGCCTCGGTCCTCAAGAAACATGAGTGTGCTCACACACACAGTGGGGATGTTTCTGGACAGCCTTGAGCCCTGGTGCCCTGCCTGAGCATGTTTGGCCCAGACAGAGAATCATAGAATCACAGAACGTTTTGTATGGGAGGGGACATTTCAAGTTCATCTAGCCCAACCCCCTGAAGTCAGCAGGGACAGCTGCAACTATATCCAGCTGGTCACAGACCTGTTCAACTTGATCTGGAGTGTTTCCAGGGATGGGCACCTACCACTTCTCTGAGCAACCTGGGCCAGTGCTTTGTCCCCACCAAATTCTTCACCTCCAACACAGACAGCTTGGTCCACATACTCACGCTGAGGTCCTGCTGTGATCTGCCAATGTGCTGGATGCTCCTAACCCCACAGGGAAGAGCTCAAGCTGCATAGACTGCCCCCAAAGACCAAAATACACAGAGGCTTCTAACAACCTTGCCTGGGAGAAAAGCTTCTAGATGTGGCACCAGTGCATGTCTTTGCTGCAGGTATGTCCTGACCAAGGTCCCCAGCAGAGCTTATGGAGGGAGATGGGCTTGAACCCTGCTGTGGTTCAGAGGCATCAGATGGGACCCACTCCTGCTCTGGTGGGTGTCTTTCAGGGACGTGCATCCACAATCCTTTGTTTGAGCGTTCCCTGAACAAGCAGATGGGGAGTGTTGTCCTTCTCCTGTTGTAGCTGCAGAGCATTTGTGCTTTTAGAGATGATTGACACTGTCGTGCTATAGAAATTGTGGGAGGAATTGGCATTTTAGGCTAAACAATTGATGGAGGCAAAGTCAAAGCTTCTATTTTATCAACCCTTACTTTATTCATTTATAAATACTGTTGTGTTTACAAGCATCATAGATGTGAATATTATTCCCAAACTTTCAAACACATAATACTTATAATACTATATAACAACAACCAGTAAAACAAATCATTCATCTCAGGGTTTGAAAGGCCACTCAAAAGTTGCATAAAAATACATTCTCTCCCCATCTCGTAAGCTAGTCCTGCTTCTCCAAGGAGTTTATTTACAAAGAGCCATCATCAAACTCACAGCCACCACAGTCAGGTTCACGCTAAGCAGTAAAAATGAATTCACTCCAAGCAATTGCTTAGAAAAAAAAAAAAAGAAAAAAGCTTGTGTTCTCCCATGGAGATCACATCTGGCAAATGCTCTGGTTCTAAGAGGGATCAGTTTAAAAGCCTCTTGCTCTGCACCCTGTCCCAAGTGCAGATTGTGAGGTCCTTCTCATCACCTCCTCAGTGCACTGGTTATATCAGGCGTTAAGGGAGACCAAAACCAATCCATTCTCCAGAATCTGGTTTGCAATCTCATCATCACCATGGAATACAGCTTTGGCCAGTCAGTGAGACTAACTGCTGGTGGGTCCTCTGCCCTAGTCCAAGCTCAGGAGATAATCCAGTGCTAAGCAGACACTTCATCTAAAGTGGTTTGGCTTTGCAAGGTGCCACGCTGAGGAATGGAACCTTCTGCACCGTTTGCATCCTGTTCCTTAGGATAAAACACAATGAATGTCCTGGTAGGAAGGGGCAAACGTCAGTGCAGGATGGATTTGTCAGACTGAAGCACCCTCTCCCTACAGCCAGGCTTCTTCAAGCTGCCGGGAACCTGCCTTGTGACAAGAACAGGATCTTCAGTCTACAACCTCATCCGTCATCCCACCAGGACATGACCCGAGAGGCCTACGTTGGTGTGCCAGTGCTGTGCCAGCCACCAGCAGCCCCAGAAGGTGAATGTCTTCTCCTTTGCATGGCACAGAAAAGAGTAGGGTCCTCTTGAGAGCTGAAAGAGCCCGTCTGAAGTGACAAGTGGGTCACCAAGACTAAAAACACCAAGAACCACAGAAGTATTCACATAAAGAGTGCACCAGTGGGAACAGCGTGCAGAAAAAGCATTGACCAGATCTCAAGACTTAAAGCTGTTAAATATAGCAGGGTTAAAATAAAGTAATATAAAAAGGAGGCCTGGCTTAGGCTGTGCTTTGCAGAAACCCTGATGCCATTACCAACTTTGGTCTCTTCCTCCCCAAAGCACAGCAGCAAAGGAAGGACCTCAGCGTACCAGGAGAAACAGCATCTCATGCCGTGCACAAACTGCTCTGCTGGCTGGAGAGTGGTGGAAGAGGAACCTAGAGCTGCCTGGGGGAAAACTGGCAGCTCTGAGAAGAGCTAGAGAGGGGAAAAGAGGTGGGATGGGGAGGGGAAAAAATGGAGCAGTAAGAGGGGAAAAAGAAGAACAATCCAAAGAAAAAAAATCCCAAGAGAGAGGAAAATAAACATGCTTTCTGAAGCAATAACCAGTAAAAGATTCCAAAAAGCCCAGGACTGAGTGATAGAGATAAATGTTACCCTGTTGAGCAAGCTCAAGAATTATGTTCATGTTCAAGTATCTCATCTATCTCCCTCACAGTGGAAAGAGTCCCACCAGGCCGGTGGGAGTCATGAGCTCAGTCAGCAGAGGTGCATGGGAACATAGGTAGAACTTCTTCCTGGCAACCTCCAAGTTCAATGACTGAGACTGCAACTCCCAGCCAGCCAGAGCAGGGAAATCAAAGCACAAAGGAAATGAAAGGAGAAATATTGAAGGGTGTAGATGGGAAAGTGGTTTGGATACTGCAAGAAGTCTCTGAGAGGGAAGGTATCATCTGAGAGGAGTCTATTAAGGGGAAGCTCAACAGACCTGATTACTGCTGCTATCGTCAAAATCACACAGCACAGAGGAGCCACTGTCAAAATGCCCATAGAGAGAACAATTTCAAATTGTTCTGAGTACATATAACATTAAAGAGGTTTGTTTTGTTTTGTTTTGAGGTTTCCTTCAAGGTCAAGGCTTATTGCAAGCTTTTGACAGATTAAAGGACTTTCATCCTAGTGATACAGTTACCAGCACGCCCATGGGTAGCTCCTTGTCCTTCTGACACCAACGCACCCACGCCTTTCCAAGGCATGTGGGAGGTCAGGTGATCACTGCTTCATGCTCCTCTTCCTGGAAACTCAGCTCTGCCAAGGTTCTTCACCCACAGACAGGTGGGTGGCACTGGACTCTGGCACTCCCCCTCTCTACAAACCAACCAGTGCTGCTTTTCACTTGGTCAGCCTCCTGCTGCAAATCAAAGTAAGGTCCCTGAAATACCAGATCAGACACTCTAACGGGTTCTGCCTTCATGAAGACAGCAGGAAAATGTCCCTGCTGTTAGGATGAGAAGTCTGGTTTCTGGTGTGGACGCTGCTGCCTGCAAGGTGATTCATGCTCATACACACGTGAAAGCAGCAGAGAATCTTTAGGAGTTCAAGCCTGTCCTTCAGAAAGTTTGGCAAGTATCTGTGATACATCCTGTCCCAAAGAGTAAGAGGTCAGACGCAATTAGGAGATGCGACTAACTGAGATAGGAACCCTAGAAGGACACAGTGTCACCAAGTCACCCAGGCTGTGAAGAAAAGTCAGGGCGAGGGATAAGGAATCTGATGCTGAGAGTTCAGCACTGCTGTTACTGAACAGGTTCACAATCATATTAAATGAAAGACTTGGTCTACTGGGGTGAGAGGAGAAGAAAGTCTGTGCAAAGCAACCGTCATCAGCCTGTTACAGCAATCAACCCTGGTGACTTTCACAGCATCACATTTTCACCAGAGTCCAACATCTTGGGTGGCTTGATGTGCATCCTCAGAGGCCCAGCCCATGTTCACATGCAAACCTGTAAAGGGCTTGGCTGTGCTGGATCAGTTCTTTAGGTGTCACTTTTTAAAGTAGAGGCTACCTACTCCCAACTAGGGTCCAACATCATATACTGGGCAGTTTTGGCAGCTCAAACCCAGTCCTTACATTTCTTTTCTCCTTTGAGTAAAATGTTTGAGATACCAACTTAAAAATAATAAAATGGCAGAGGTGTGTGGTGGGGAAATAAGGGCAGAAAGGGAATTAACAGCAAAGGCTGGGCAAGGCCAGAGTGACAGATTGATCCCATGGCTGAGACATTTGCTGTACTGGGCAGGAGGAGAAGAGGTGGGGAGGGCTCAGTGGTGGGGTTGGCAGCTTATGTAGGGCACACTCCTCTTCGTCTTGCCTTTGCTCAGGATTCCTATTTGGAGAGCTTGCTGATGACACGAATGAGGGCTCCGTTCTCGTCCTTCAGCCTTTGGTTGTCCGACTTCAACTCTGTCAAAATCTGAAGAGAGACAAAGACAAGGTGTGATTACAGCTCGGTGCTGCTGGCAGGACAAGCCCTAAGGCTCTGCAGGAACCGTGGAGAGGTGCCATCCCTGTGGCCAGGGAGGCAGTTGGATGCTTGGCTTGTGTCCTTCTGACAACCCGTGCGCCACACCAACGTGCAGAGCTTTCCTTACTGCACACCCTCCACCCACAGCAGGGCTAATCTTGGGAATTGCTCTGTCATATCTCCAGGACTTGCACAAACTGTGTGGAGGAATCAAGAGGGGACTTGAGCACAGCAAAGAGCCAGGGAGGGAGCTCCTGCAGTTGGGAATGCCTGTGGTGAAAAGCGATGCCACGGCTCCAGCACTAAGTCAGGACCAGGCTGGGAGGGCAGGAACCATTTCTGAACTGTTTCACCTCAACCCTGCTCCCAGAGGCTATACAGAGCTCAGCAGAAAACTAGAAAACCATTTTTTTCTGAGTTGTTTGTTCCAGTTTTCCAGGACTAGAGTGGAAAACAAGGGTTTGACATTCTAACTCACAACTGGACCAAGGCTGGCTGGAAAATCTCTTTAGAATAAACCCAGATCTCTTTGGGATCTTGTAGATGTTTAATGCAAAGATGTATGTCATGGCCAGAGGACTGGTAGAACATACTGACACTGGAGATACTTCCTTGGTGCTCAGTTTTGAATACTGAAGCTCAGCCAAGTGTCTCAACACAGCCAAAAGCCAGAGGACTTTTAGCTGGAAATAGAGAAATAAAGACCTTCAGCAAGACCTCTCCAGCATTCCTCATTGGCAAAACCCCTTCTGACCCCTCTTGCTTCCCACTCTGCAGACAGGGACCATCAGGGGACTGTCCCCAGCCGTTCAGTGATTTGAAGGAGATCCCATGCTCCTGTCTTGGGGTGTGACACAGAAGGTGTAACACTCACCATGGGTGCAACCAGCCTCAGAACCTGCTGGAACACACCAGGGTGGAGCAGGGTCACATGCAGGCAAAAATGTATGAGCTCAGTGATGACTTCTCTCTGCCAAGGTGGATCCTGGAGGAATTCCCTCAGGTTCAAAATCCCCACTAAACCTTCTCTTCCTTCCTAAACTGGAGTTTCAGCTCTGACCTCAACCTACTACCCGTTCCTCTCCTCAGCAGCCTGTCCATGGCCACTGTCACCAAGCATGTGCAGCTCCCAGAAAGGACACAGCTCCCCCCAGAGCAATCCCCTCCTGTCACAGTCAGGTCAAGCTATGCCTGGTCCTATCCTGCCCAACTCCTTCCCTGCTGGTGATGGGTGCTCCATGAGAGAGGAGGTGGAAAGTGCAGCATGGTGGGATGTTAGGGAAAGGGTAAAGCTGTGTGATGGGCTGGCTGGAGCTTCAGCTCACGATGCTTAAAACCATCTCACTGGACCCAGTAGTGGTGTGACAGGAACATCTCCATGACAGGGCTGTCACCAAAACAGCACTTATAACTCCTTAAGCAATTTCTCATGGTCAAATGAGAGGCACTGCCCATCACCAAAGTGCTCAGTGAAATGAGGAGAGCCCTTGCTCTCTCCCTCTGCACATCTTCATTTCCTCCTGAGTTCCATCTAACACCCACAACACAGCATGGTGCCTTCCAGTCCAGTGCACTGAAACTTTCCAATCACCTATTGGGTCTACAGATGGACAGTCACTGTCACTGCTTGGGGTGGCCTTGCAGTCCTGAATGTGTCCATCCTAGTAAGGGATGATATGAAGTTCTGCCACTTGCTTTGGTAGAGATTATCTGTCACAGGTTATCAGAAGCAACACCAGAGAGCAACCATGCTGGTTCTACACCTTACTGGAAGCTCTGATGGTGGCTGTGCCTTACACACACGCTTCAATGCAACTTTGGTCATTTACTCAGAAAGGAAGGAACACAAGTCCATGTAAAGCAAGTGCTTTCTGAAAAGCTTCCCAGCTGTAACCCCACTCCATCAGTTTCCAGAGAAGCTTCCTGAAAACTAAACATCAGTCTTACAGAAAGGTCACCCCTCCCAGGCCAAGGGCCTTCATTCCTCCCTTCAGAGCAAAACAGCCTCAAATCTTCTAAAATAAATGGCAGATATCTCATTGGAAATGGTGGATATGGCAGAGCCACAGGGAATGGTGAAGCTGATGATGCAGTGTTGGTGTGAAGTGAGATTTGCGCTGGAGGCTGGTCCAAGCAGTGGTATGTGCATTACCTGTGACACTGGAGAAGGCGACACTTCAGAAATTGCATGGGTTTGGGGAAATAAGGTTCTCTGAAAAGCAACACTGCTGCAAGAGCACAGCAAATCTGTCCAAGTTTGAGCCAGAGGCATCACTGTATAGCTGCCATGCCTACAGACAGCAGTGAGACAAGGTTTAGAGAGATCAGCACCATCCTGTGTTAGACCTACTGAAAGAGCTGACATCAACCCAGCAGAGCTTGCAGACACATGGCTCTTCTCCAGCTCAGACCCCAACAGTGAGCTGCAAACCCATGAGCAAGCTGGGCAGGATCAGTCTACTCATGTCTCAGCCAGGCTGCAGAGACAAGGCAGGTCAGAGCAGAAGGCTGTTAGCGGGGAAAGCGGTAACACAAGTATGCCCTAGGAGAAGAAGAGACACCAGTGATCTACAGTTTGTGACACATTGCTTCTCTGAGTCTGGAAGAATAGTTTTGCTCAGTTCTCCTCTCAGATCTCAGAGTGTGTTGGGACAGAGAATGAGTTCAACTCACTGCCTGTGGGAAGGACTGAGTCAGTGACAGGTTTGAGAGTGCTGTTGTAGGTGCAAAGCAGAAAGATGGTGAGATGGTTTCCCCTGCCCAACTGCACAATTTAGGCCACAAAACACGAATCACCCCTCCCTCAGCCCATGATACACACGTGGTCCTGAACTGAGACTCCTGGAAAGAGGAAGCCACAATTCCCCTGCCTAGTTTGTTTCTATGGTTAATAATCCTTGATATAATTTGTGTGCTAAGAATAGATTTTTTGATACCTTGGTGCCACTTCCAGCCCATGAGAGCATCCTGCTGCTTCCTGTCTTAAAATACTAGCTGTGTCTGAAGGGATCTGAATATCCCCACTAACCTGCAAAAGGCAGGGAGGGCCCTCAGAAAAAAAGCATTTACAGGTTTATTTTAGCACCAAACCAATGAAGTAGCAAGAAAAGATGTAATTTAACTGTGTGATATGTGAGGGCAAAGCTTACTGAAGGCTTGTCCTTGGATTTCAAATGCTAATTGCTCTGCACTACAGAAGATGAAGAAAGGAAGTGCAACTGGTCCAGCTGCTGCCTGGTACCTAGAGCTCAAGAGGCAGAGGGGATGCTACAGCCTGTGAGCTTGGACTCAAAAATCTCAGTATAAAATGTAGTGAGAAGCTTGTCTTCTTTGCTCCAGGTGCCAAGAAAAACCTGCTGAGGACTGCCCAGTGGCAGGTCTTCTAAAAATCACCCTCTTGTCTGAAATATGCACTTTCCATAACATCCCTAGAAATTTATTGCACTGTTCACTCCTGCTCTGGATAACCTTTGATGGGTGCCAGCTTCTCACTGAAGTAAATCCAACTAAAAATAATTATACTATGAGCAGACACACAGCATAAACCATCTATTTTGAGATAAGGTAATGGGAAGAGGAAAGCCACTGGCTAAGGCAAGGCACTGATAGGCCACCCCAAAGCCACAGCCAGGGTACAGATGGAAGATTGTAGATGTGGTGCTGAGGGACATGGTTTATTGGTGATCTGGCAGTGCTGGTGAATCGTTGGACTTAATGATCTTAAAAGTCTCTTCCAGCCACAACAATTCCACGATTCTGTGAAAGCCACAGGGCACAGTAGCTCATCCATCAGTCCTCAGGAGACACCTCAGTGCCTTCCACCCAGCCCTATGCCCTCCTGCCAAGGCTTGATTCCATCCTCCTATTTCTCTCCCAGGTGATGGGCTCTACAGGGACAAGGCAACCCCTGATGCGATCGGTTAGTAAACTGGCCGGGTCAGCAGCGCCTGTCAAGCAGAGGGAAAGTCAGCAGGACTGGAGAGAGCCTCCAGCCAGACCCTGCCTTCAGCCAGGCAGTAACACTATGCTTTTGGAGGGTCCTTTGCCACATGCTGCTTTTGAGCCACAAGCTTCATCAGACACCCAGCGGAGCAGTGAGGCGAGGGAGCGGAGACCTGCCTGGAAGAGTGGAAGAGGGAGGCGAGATGAGCCGGAGGGAAAGCGGCTACAGCTCCTCTGATTCGGAGGGCTTGGCAGGCAGAGAAAGTCTGGCTACGACCCGGGTCAGAGCCCTGTTTTCAGCCAGCAGTTGCTCATTCATCTGCCTCAGAGTGTGAATCTGTTTGAGCTGGTGGAGATTCTGCAGAGAGTGAGAGGAGTGGACAGAGAAATACAGAGAAAACACAAGACGAAGACAAAAAGGCACAAGAATGTGAATTTGGTTCACAAGCAGGAAAAGGAAAAAAGAGAATAAAAGAAAAATTAGTAGCAGTGAGTGCCGGATGGGTAGCAGCTCAGATGGTATGGGGAAAGCCTTACAACACACTGAGGATGTTTTGGGAACCATCTCTTTCTCCAGGCACTCCCAAAGCCTTTAAAGGGTCAAATAAAGAGATTTCCCACCACAAAGCAGAACAGTCTCTTGCAGGTTATATTCTAGGTTACCCAGACAGTGACCACCAGCAGCACCCAGCCCCTGGACTGAGGAGCTACTCTGAGAATGATCCCTATTGACTTATCATCTATGCTGCCTTTGAAAACACTGCTGGAAACTGGGAACTTAAATGAATTTAAATTCTCTAAAAGCCAAAGCAGTCTAGTGTGGCAAAAGGTGATCAGAGCTTCATGGGAGATTTTAAAGACACTGACAGAAGCACGTGAAAGCATCACTGTCCTAGAGCAGACCACTGAGACACGTACCACATCTGCTCATATCCCTGACCCCGATGGCACCTGAATGATGCCTCTTGGGTCTGCTCAGGCTTCAGTCTTGTCAAAAGTTCTGCAGTGTGTATGGGTTTGTCATCCCTGCCCAGATTCAGCTCTTCTCTGTCATGGGGCTCAGCTTATCTCTGATTTCCAGTGGTGAAAAGTCAGAACCTTAAACTGCTCATTTTAACCAGAGGAGTTTGAATGACAGCACCTAACACACACGAGAACACAGCACTCTTGGTTACAAAAGAAACAAGTGGGCAAAGGATAGTGTTGAAATCGAGCCCAAAGGTGGGGCTAGTGCAGGTGTAGCAGCCATGGGGAGATACGGAACATAAAAGCAATGAGGAAGGCACAAGGGGAAAGAGGTAAAAGCTGTGCAGACATCACCATTTCTAAAAGGATGATATTTTCCCAGTGATGCTAAAGCAAAACCATGTGCTGGATATTTACACCAAGCATGGGTGCAGGACACGTTGAGGGCTGCAGAGCTGCTTGATGAGCAGCATTCCTATCCCTCCATCCTCCTGACAGCTTGTTGGAGAGCAGGGACACATGAGCAAGAAACCCTCCTCCGTGGTGAAGGGAGCACAGACACAGGGGATGGGCAGCACGGGAGAAGAGTGGTTTTAAGTTCAAGTGAAAAAATCCCAGCCCAGAACCAAAGCAGCTCTACAAACCATCATGCTCCTCCCTGGGTCTTCTTACTCGTGGGCTTGCAATGGCAGGAAGGAGACAGAGGGAAGAGTCTACTGGGAAGAGGAATCCTTTCTGTCATTTAGTTAGCAGAAAGTGCTAAAAAGGAGTTGACTGTCCTTACATGGGCCAATTGACTGTGATACCAAGAACTTGCAAGAACTTCCACCCAACTTGCATGACAGGGACTGGGCTGCTGTTGGCAAGAAACCTGCTGCATCCCAGGACATTTTGTCTAAGAGCTCATTCCTGTATGAAAGAGAAGTACTTTGTGTAGCTCCCACCAATCACCTGGATTCTTAGCTACCTGAGTACTGTCTCTGCTCCCTGCTAAGGAATCATGATACCTCATCCAAAAGCCTGGCAAAACCATGGAAACAAGGCAGGTGAGAGCAGGGAGCCAGGGAAGGATAGGGATTGAGCATCAAACTGACAAAGCAGCCCCCGCTACTTGGATTATACCAAGGCAACTCTCACACCAGATGAATCAGCAGGTTCTGAGACAGAGCTATGGCCAACAAACTGCAACAGAGCTGCAGGGACACCTCAGCAGTGAGACCTCCTCCCATCAAATCACAGCCATCTACCCATCACTTAACCCACCCAAGCTGCGCCAGCTGTCCCTGTGCTTGGTGGGGACACAGACAGACATCACACATCTGTCCTGTGGTAAATCACACCCAGGAGCACCCAGAGTTCAGTTCATACTGGAGGAGTCATTTCTTTTGGTGGTACCACAAATGTCCTCTGTTTTATCACAGGGAACACAGCTGAGCATCTGGCTGGCAGACAACACCCATCCTGAGTAAACTGGGCTACCGTGCCACAGGAGATGGGAAGGATCGTGACCGGTTTAGAGATCACCTTTGTTTTTCCATACCTCAGCATGGCACAATCAGAGGCAGCTCAGCCTCAGCACGCTGCCACAGACGATAAAAGGGATCACTTATGTAAAAATGTGCGTGTGCTGCAGGTAGGACAGCCTTCTGTTCATCCAAGAAACCCAGCAAAGGCTGGGAAACTGGGACTGGAGCCAAGGGCGAAGACCAGAATCTGGATGATACTGCTGTGATTGCTTATCACTCTGCTTGATACTTGGCTTACTGAAAGCAGGTTTCTCAGTTCAGCTGTACCTGCCTTCAATTAAAGGATTTTGTGCCTGCAATACTAAGGGAAATAAAAATGCCCAAAGCATGCACAGTGTACAAAGCCAGGAGGTGCAGTGCTGCTAGAGAATACAGAAGCTTCTGTGACCTTCAAGAAAAATTGCTGTGTTAAGTTGGGACCTCAGGCACTTGGCATTGAATTCAGCTCAGTGCAAATGCTAATTTTCTTTCTCCTTCCTCAGCCAGGTTGCTGTATCTCCAGTCAAATTCTGCAGTCACTTAGCAAAATGCTTCACTGCTCCATCACCTTCGCAAGAGCAGGGCTGCAGGAGCAGCCCTGGCACCATGGAGTTCTTGAGCTTACTGAGCTTGTCCTGCTCCGCTCCATTTCTTGATTGCTTCGTTAGCAGGGGTTAAACTCACGAAAGGAACAAAGCTCATTACCTCAAGCACAGCCTGAAGAACAAAGTGTTTCTGTCACACAGACACCCAGGACTGTCCTGTGAGTACTGCTGTGCCTCCTCTTCCTAAAGAGTCAGCTGCAAGAAGAGGAAAGCCCTGGCCAGGACATCTGCTGCACAGACTTTGAAAAGCTGGATGTGAGCCATGCTGGGCCAGGCTGGGCTGGTTCAAGTCAATGACCAGTGGGAAGAATCCCCAAAACCACAGTATTACTTGAGCCCTAGTAACATGGCTGTTTGGTTGTCTCCCCTTGCTGCTCTCCATGCGAAAGGAAATTGGTGGATCTGCTTAAACTGCTTATTCCTTCTGATTCCACTTGACAGCTATCCAGCTAGCACGAGCAGCAGGAATGAAAAGTCGAACCAGAATTAATAGATTTGTTTTCCTGGCTCAACTTCCACACTAGGATTAACACTGATGCTCTGTGGAAGTTATCTCATTCCAGGCAAACACAACTGGGCTGACTCTCCATGAAAGTGGACACAGAAGCCTGATTCCCTGACGGATGTATCCAGCTCAATGTTTTTATCTTCAGAGATTTTACTCCTTTTTCTTGAGTGGGTCTCAAAAAAGATGTCACAGCACTGTCAGGTACTCACTACATGCTGGAGCTTTTGCAAAAACCACTGGAAATGTTGCAGCACCTTAGAAGAGACAGTTTCAAATTTCTGCCTCTTCATTCTACTAACAAAAGGCCACTTTGGCTGTTCAACACAGCAAAAACACAGCAGAGAGCAAAGCGGAAGTACCACTCTCGAGGACCTGATAGCTCATTATGAGGCTTCTTCAGCTGATGTCTCCAGCATGTCCCTTGGGGCAATGTAAGAATACGTCAAACCTCTAGCAGCGCTTCTCCTTTTGCACCATCTTGGATCCCATCAGTCTGCAGCACTGGACTACCTGATTCAGAGGTGCTTTGGCTGCATCCAACAGCTCCTACAGGCACCATCTTTCACTAATTGCTTTCCAAACCAATATAAACGTTTCAAAACTGACAGGCCACTAGAGGACACCAATTTGTCTTTTTACTCTGTGGACTGAGCTGGTTTGCAGTGATCTGCAGAGCTGAAGAAACAACTCAAACGGCTACTGTCTGCATTTCCCCTTGACAGCCATATTTCTGTAATTACAAGAAGGTCTCTCTGGAGTTAAAAGTTGCTACCTGTTCAGTGAACAAAGAATCTGGAATTTAGGCATGTTCAGCCTTTCTCCTTTCCCTCCTGGCTAGCATATCCACACTTCTTTTCTCCTGTGTAAGAGAACAAGGGAGCCTTTACAGCAGGACTCCACACCAAATTGTTCTGCTACTCATTGCAGTAGAAGACGCAGCACAAGCCAACAGGTTCTTCCAAAGACGTGTGCTCGGTAACTGTCTGAAGCTTCACGTGGAAAAAGAGTTGGAACCTCCTCCAAGGTGTCAGGACATCCTTTCCACCAGTGCTGAGAGAGCTCACAGCTCTCAGATCAGTTCCTTCCTTCTTAAAGTAGCTTGGTCCCACCTGGGTCACGCTCAAAGGAAATGAAAGCGCAGGGCACAGAGCAAAGAGGCATTCGGTGAATAGGAGCATTAAAATAGAGCATAAAATGATGTTAACGCTGCAAAATCAGCGTGAAGTTTGAGGTGTACTTAGGCTTCCTGCTCTGCAGTGCTCCCCTGCCAGCCCCGTGCTCGCAGAGCATCCAAGCCACGGCAGGAGACCCATCCTTCGAAGCAATGCCATGAGAGAGAGGAGACCGCAGGGGAGCATTGCTGGTGGATGTCTGGTGACAGTAAGCCATGCTGCGCTTGTCATCGGGAAGCAAACTCCTCTTTGCTGAGAACTATTCCAGGCTGCCTTCCTGACACAGCCCTCCAGTGACATGCTTAGGAGGGGAGGGCAGCAGTACAATCACTCTGTGCTGTTTCCTGCCTAGTGTGCGTGATCTCAAAAGCCAGCTTTGTCTTCTTACCCATCTGGAGAGAACCACGGTGGCTAAAGTTGGGCTGCAGACTATTCAGAGCACAGAGGATCAGCACACTGAAACTCGTCAATGCCACAAAAGGTTAGTTGGGGAAAGCATTTAAGGAGAACAGTTTTCACAGTTCTTGGATCAAACAGCATTAACAAACTAAACATATGGTGCAGTCAGATGAGTGAGCATGGGACAGTTTCATTACTAGTTCACGTTTGAGAACACGTCCATTAAAGTGCGTTCTGACTGCACAAAGGAACACGCTCAGAGGTAACAGGAGTCTCCATCTTTAGTGCCCTCCTTTTGGGTGACAATCCCAAAAGACATTAACACAAAGCATAAATAATGGAATAGAGTGAAGAGGTTATTCCTACCTTCATCTCCTCTTCCATTTCAGAGAGTTTCCGCTCCAGTGCTCGCTTCTCCTGTTTACAAGGACCCAGAACAAAGATGGTCACAAGGATTTAGAAGGAAAACTTGCAGTACATTTTCTTTCAAAGAAAAGTAAGTCTTGTATTTCTGTGGGAGCAGTCACTGAAAAGCATCTCAAAACAACACAAAGGTTACAACCAGGAGCTGCTCCCAGGAGATGGGGCAGGGAGCTGGTAAACCAGCTGGTGACAGGCAGATCCTGAGCTCCTTTGCTTGCCTTCAATGGAACTATCCTCACTACCCATGATCCCCTTTTGAGGACCTGCTGGTGTAACATGACTTGGAGCTCTGTAGGTGGAGCCATGGATTTAGTTGCACCCCACCAAAGAAGGTAATGAGAAAACTCACTGAGCTTATCAAATAAACAGTGACTAGGGAAAGGGGCCTGGAAATCCTGCTTTTCCCAGGTTAATTCAGGCCTTTCAAGCTACAGAGCTGACTGCTTTCAGTGTACTTTGGAAACCAAGGATTACACAGGTAGGTTCTGACACGAGAACACTGGTGGTGCCCTCAGTAGACAGCTACAGCCCTTGCCTAGAAGACTAGATCTGGATCCATCCATGACTTTACAACTTTAAAGGGCTGAAACCATCCCAGGAGAGAGCACTGGGCAGGAGGAAATGGCAAACGGAGGTCAGGAACAGGCTTCATGCTCTCTGCTCCCCTCCTTTGCCCTCTACAAAGAAACCTGAGGCTAAGAGAGTGAGGAAAACATAGCTGTTGAGTGTGGCCATGGATGATTGGTTCTGGGTCACTTTTTGTTCATGGGACACTTCATCCAAGGATTCCTCAGTGCACAATGTGTAAGCTGTGCTGGAAGCAGCTCAGGTCATCTTCACTGAGCACACCCGAGCACTTTTTGTCTCTCTAGCTCTCAGAAACCTGTATTTGTGGCTGTCATGATCCTAACTCATTAAAAGCGATGGAGCACTTTGCCCCAGCTTGGAAGCATACCACAGGTGGGAGCTGGGACATCTGTGTGAGCTCCCTCTGCTCAGGGCAAGTGCTCTGACCACCACACTCTCTTTTTCTTCAGAAGAAAAGCTCCACCTGTGCCAGGGCTTCACCCAGCAGTTAGGTTCAGATGGCAGTGACAGCTGCGGTGTTTGGTAACCTCACTCAGCCTGCAATGGTTTGACCACCCAGCAAAGCTCCCAAGAATTGAGGAGATGAAACACCTTAGCAGGAACCTTCGCTTTAGGTGACCCTCCAGCATGTAAGTGGGCATTACTGAGAAGCTGGAGCCAGGCTCCAGCTTTAATTAACCCCTGAGGTACTGGTGGAAGAACAAGCAATAATAGCCACCAGGTGAGGCAAGGGAGGTGCTGACTTGAGGTAAGGAAAAAAAATTACCATGAAGATATTTAAGATCTGGAACAAGGGACTGCATCTTGTGGAAACCCAACACTCAGGGGTCTATGAAATGATGACAAAAAACCCTGTGCAGCCTGGTTTGAATTCAGTGTTGACTCTCCTTGTGGACTACAGACCCTCGGGTACCTCCCAACCTGTCCAAGCTATGGCCATTTACAGCAGAGATTTAGCCAGACATTGCCTTAAAATCTGACTGTGCCTAAACAGCAGCTGGACTTGATGATCCTTGTGGGTCCCTTCCAGCTCAGGGTATCCTGTGATTCTGTGACTGCTCACTTAAGAGGAACATTCACACATTTAGATTTCAAGCACAAACAGAAGATAAACACCCAGCTAGTGTTCTACTTTGTCTCCCCTGTCCCAAAAGAGTCTTTATTTATAAGGACCAAGCATATGTTAAATCATAACGGACTACCAGTCCCTTAGGATGATACAACACAATTCACTGGTCTGCAGCTTCCTGTCATGGAAGACAGAAATCAGAACTAAGCTGATCTGCAAAGAGAGCAGAAAAGTCTCAGACACTGAAAAGGTCAGAACACAATTATCACTGTGCACTGCTCCACAAGGCAAAAATACAACTTATCTTTTAATTAACACTTTCCTTCAAGAAATTACTATGCCCTGCAGAGCAACACGAGGCAGTGGCTGAGGCTCAGAAGAAAGCAGAAGACACATACCCTTTTCTCCATCTCCAGCATGCTGGACCGGTCAGAAGTTTTCTCCTGTTTCTGCTATGGAAATTAAAAATAGAAAGCTATTAAAACAGAGAGGAATTCACAGGATGCTGCACAGAGGCCTAGAGAGCCTACAGATGCACTTGCCCACAGAAGCAACAGTCAGAACCACTCAGCTTACTTCTCTGGAAAATAACAGTCTCCTCTGTAGCACCTACCCTCCCAAGAGCTAAATCCTTTCCCATGCTGGAACATGCACTGCCTTGTCATGGGCTGGTGCCCAGTTTCTCCAGTCTGGGAGCTGGTTTTTGCCTTACCTGGGCTGCTTTTTCCAACTTCGATTTGATGTCAGCCAGCTCAAGCTGGGCTTCCTGCAGCTTTGACTTCAGCTTTTGGTTTTCAGACAGGGCACTTTCATACAGCTGAAACATGAACCAAAAGGTTCCAGTTAAACAGGCTGCTCCTTGGTGACCATGCAGACCCAGTTCTGCTGGGCTGCTCTGAGCAGACACGTGTTCTCAGTGCTGAGCAGAGGCAGCTGCATCCCTCCCCTGTGCCAGGATCTCAGGAGAAGGGCATACAGAACTACTCTGGATGCTTTACTTGTGTTTCCACCATTCACAGGAAATAAGAAAACAGCTGTTTAATTTTGTAGTGTTTAAACACAGCCAAGAGGCAAAGAAAAGGGATAGTTTTAATTTGGGTAAACCACCAAGAATAACGGAGTACTCATTTATGTAGGCTGGATGGATCTGAACCTGTGGTTCTGTTGTGCTCCCCAACACAACACACTCTGTATGCTTTTAGTTTGAAGAGAAGGAGAAAAAAGGACAATTTTAGGTCACTCCAGAATGGATTTTTTCCTTTCACTTCCTTCAAACCAGCAGAATTTCCATCCCATTAAGAGGACCAACTGGGTACAGCGTCTGTCCCTTCTGCCCAGCCATGTCCATGAAGGAGTGGGGTGCTGCTTACCACGTGAGGCTTTTCAGCATCACAGTCACTTCAGAATCAAGGTCATCTTAATCTCTTCACTCCTCACATAGTCTTTGCGCTGACATGAGATGTCCATGGCAGTCTCTATTGCTGCCTTGCAAGGACTATGCTGAAAGTTTCAGAGATTATAGAAAATATGATTCTGGACTGTTCTATCAGCAAAAATAATTCTGTGGGGATATAACAATAATAATAAATAATAATAATAATTATGTGGGGATATAATAATAATATAAAATAATAAAAATTCTGTGTGGCTCAGCCCACACTGACCATGGTCAACTACATTTTCATGCTCCTTTCAAATCCCTCCCAGCACTCCTCCAGCCTGACTCCTCAATCCCCCACCCCAGATATCAGACTTTGCATGGGGTCCTTTCACCCCTTGTCCTTTTTGTGGCCCTCTGAAGGGCTGATGCTGTTGAGAAAGGCTGGTGTGACTGCCAGAAGAAACTGAAACAGAAAAAATGAAAAGAACCTTTTTTCTTTTCTTTCTAAAGACTCAGTGCAGGTTTCTGCAGCAAGAGGCAGCTTCTAAGGTGCAGGCAGTGACAATAATACATGTAAAAAATCCTACCTTTTTGTAGTCCCTGTTGCTCTCCTCTTCTGCTCGGCTGCTGAGCGCAGCTAACCGGTTTTCCCTGCGGCTGTAGGCACTGGAGCGGCTGGAGGCACGATCGCCGTAGGAGGACTCACTGGTGGTTGGGTTTGTAGCTGCTTCCAACCTAAAACACGATGAAGATCCAACACCCTAGAGCCACTGATACTTTGGGGCAGCCAGTATGAGCCCAACTGGCTGGACTGGAGGCTGTGGCAGATCCACTTAAGTAGAGGTGTGGGACAGCTAAGCCCACCTTCCGCTCCACAACAGGGCTTTGGCCAGGCAGCCACTGCTGGTTTACAACTGGCAAAACCCAGCAGGTATCAGCCCAAATCCCAAATGGGAAGTCATTTCCCATGGACCTCCCATCTTCTTGATGAGAATGGGCTCCATTGCTTATAGGGCATAAAGGGTTATTTTTTTTATACAGAGTAGCTATTAATTTGGGGAGCAAAGCAGGAAAGTAAACTGGCCCAACAGTTGAGCCAAGGTAAGAACCAAATGGCCAGTACCAGCTTCAGCTTAGGCTGCTGATTTGAAGCACAAGGAATCCCCAATGCCATATAAAAATATGCTGTCAATAAATAGAAAAAACTCAACCAAAAAAAAAATCTTACCTGGAAAGTCTTTCTTGCTGGAGAAAAAAAAGAAAAAAGAAGAAAAAATTAATTAATAAGGAGGAGAATTAAAGGTTCAAGTCAAGAACTGCAGTTATCACACAGCAGCAATTTCCTCCACCTGACACCAGCACCTAGCCCACAACCACCGAAACACCATGAGTTCCCATGCCCAACCTGGGAACCACAGACCCCTGCCCAAATCTTTCCAGCTGCTTCAGCTTCTCTGAAGCATTTCAAGATTTCATTTCTTTTGCTAATCTAAAAATTACTGAACCTTGTTCTACAAATCCTAGTTTTCAGAACTGAAATCCATTCCTTTGAACAAAAATGAATCTATTGTTTCCCTTTTTAAATCAAATGACTCTTCCTGACTTTGATCAGTGTTGTATGCAAGATGTGGTGAGAGGGACTAACAGACCATGACACACAGAGCTCACTGGCTGTGTGTGTGAACTTCAGGAAATCACCAACAGTTACTTTTTCTCTGTGGTCATTTCTCCCCTCTGAAGAGCTCTACTGTGGCAAGATGAAACAGAGCAGAAGATGCTGTAAGGAAAGGAGAGGAGCTGTACACTAGCCAAAAGGGTGGACATGCTGGCTGAAGTGTGTGTTAGGCTCTTCTTTCCCCATCAACACGCACACCACCCCCATGCTGTCCTCATCTCTGCCTCTGCTGCAGCCCACAACATTCACAGCTGAACTCTTTTTCAGTCTCCTTAGCTGAATTTAACTTAAATTGAGCCTGATATTCCCATGCTAGTTTTATTGGCAGTGTTATTTCTCTGAGTGAGCCCAAACCCTCTGAGACACTACCAGTTACTTCCCTAGACCCTTTCTGCTAAGTGCATGAGTCAAGAAGGACAACACAGAGAAGATGAGGGTCAGGCTTTTAGTGCCCAGACATGCTCGTGCTGGGCTCCAGACACCACTAAATCTAGTGAATGCTTTGCTGGGTGCCAGGTTTCCTGCTGTCTGGCACCTGCCGTCTGAAGACTTCAGAGCTCCTGCTCCTACCTGTTATCCAGATGATGCCTCTGACTAGTGGGCAGGTCTCTGGGAGCACACACACCACAGAGAGCTGAATTAAGCCACCCCATTACATACAGAAGCAGGGGAGAGAAGTGACCCTGCCATTTCTCTGCTCGAAGGCAGAGGACCACAAGGACAGGTCCCAGTGCAGCATGGGCTGTGCCCAGCCTGCCTGCACCCCTGCCCTCTGTCTCCTGGGACACGTGGACCTGGCTATGCATTACATATACCTAGTTATTAAGGTTTATTTACTTATCATTTTATTATTAAGTTGGGGTTTTTTAAGTAATGTAACCTTCATCTTGAATGCTGATTCAAGTCAGGAGCATCCCTAAGGCATCTGCAATCCCTCCTCACTCTGCAACACAGCCTTCAACGTGAGACATGCTGATGTGAGCAGTAAACAAGAAGGATCCCAGCACATTTGAAGCCTCGTGGATGGACAACACATTCAGCCAGAGCTGCTAAATGCAAAGCTCAAAAGGACAAGCAAGCCCTGCTATTAATCAGCATGTTCTCCCTAGAGCTGTGCCCACTGGGGGGCCACCCTCAGCTAGGCTCCTGGGACAGGTCTGGGTGCCAGCCCCATCTGTGCAGATAGGCACCAAAATACCACCAGGAGCCCGTCCTGGTGCTGACTTGGATCCTGAGTCATGGCAGTGGGTCCAGCCCCACATTATCTCATTTGCTCTGATCCTTTCCCCTCTCCATACACTCCAAGATTTCTCTGCACCACACAGGTGAGAGACCACCCATGGGAGACAGGAGCTGGCTTTCCACCATAGCTAAGCTCTGCTGCAAGGCCACAAGTGAAGCTGGATGCTGCCTGGGAAGCTTCTCACAGGGTCAGACGCCTGGCAGCTTGACTTCTGTTGTCACAGGGACATCTGCCTGCATGTTCAACAGCCCCAGCTTGGGCCACTCCCCCTAGGAAGCTCAAAGCCAGTGTGATGGGAAGCAGTTTCCATATGGCTGGTCTCTGGCACAGGGCTGTTGTTAGAAAGCTTTCCTCTTTCCAGCCCCAACAGGAAACACTGGCACGGTCTTCTGTTAACCCAGCTTCTGACATTTGCCTCTTAAGCCCTCTGCTGCCTGACAGCTCCCTTTTGATTTTGGCCCAATGACCCAACCTCCCCTGTTGAGCAGGAGAGGACAATCAGGGAGTGATTAACAAGCCTCTTGGTGAAAGTTATTTGTGCACTTTATGCTAATCCCATTCAGTGATGACTTTTGTTATGATGACAAATAGCTAGGCAAATAATCCAGTTAATATCAAGCTTGCATTAATTTCAGCAAAGGCACCTGCTACTGTATTGGAACAGTGCTGAGGAAGTCCACACGTGGCTGGGCAAGGCAACGTGGAGACCAGGCAATAAAACCTAAGCTGGTCCCCAAGCCAGACTGTGCACTTGCAGCAGGAGAGAAAAATCATTTTGGTCTTTTTTCTTTTCCCTCCAAAGAAATGAATAATTTCCATAGGCAGAGTGCAGGGGTGTGCTTCTGTGAAGGGAGAGTGGGATAAGAAAAGAAGCACTTTAAACATAGCTGCTGGGAATGGTAAAGGGAAGAAAAAACTCAGATATCACAGAATCACAGAATGTTAGGAGTTGGAAGGGACCTCAAAAGATCATCTAGTCCAACCCCCTTCCAGAGCAGGATTCCCTGGACCAGGTCACACAGAAGCACGTCCAGATGGGTTTTGAATCTCTCCAGAGAAGGAGACTCCCCAGCCTCTCTGGGCAGTCTGTGCCAGTGCTCTGCCACCTCAACTGGGAAAAAAATTCTATGTGTATTCACAGGGAACCTCCTATGCTTCAGCTTACAGCCATTGCCTCTTGTCCTGTCACTGGGCTTCACTGAGAAGAGCCTGAGCCCATCCTCCTGACACCTACCCTTCACATACTTAAAAGCACAGATGAGGTCACCCCTTAGACTCCTCTTCTCCAAGCTAAAGAGACCCAGCTCCCTCAGCCTTTCCTCATCAGGAAGATGTTCCTTTCCCTTAATCATCTTTGTGGCTCTGTGCTGGACTCTTTCCAGCAGTTCCCTATCCTTCCTAAATTGAGGGGCCCAGGACACAGTATTCCAGATGTGGCCTCACCAGGGTAGAGTAAAGGGGGAGAAGAACCTCTCTTGACCTACTAGCCACACCCCTTCTAATCCCCCCCAAAATCCCATTGGCCTCCTGGCCACAAGAGAACACTGCTGGCTCATGGTCATCCTTCCATCTACTAAGGCCCCCAGGTCCCTTTCCCCTTCACTGCTCTCCACAGCTCAGTCCCCAACCTATACTCATACATGGGGTTGGTCTTTCCCAGGTGCAAAACTCGACACTTGCCCTTGTTGAACTTCATTCAATGTCTCCCTGCCTAGCTCTCCAGCCTAAGTCTCACTGAATGGCAGCACAACCCCCTGGTGTGTCAGCCACTCCACCCAGTTTAGTGTCATCAGCAAACTTGCTGAGAGCACACTCTGTTCCCTCAGCCAGGTCATTAGTGAATGGATTGAAAAGCACTGGTCCCAGTACTGACCCCTGAGGGACTCCACTAGACACAGGCCTCTAGCTAGACTCCATCCCATTGACAACGACTCTCTGGCTTCTGTCATTCAACCAGTTCACAATCCACCTCACTACCCGATCATCCAGACCACACTTCCTCAGCTTAGCTGCAAGGATGCTGTAGGAGACAGTGACAAATGCTTTACTGAAATCAAAATAAAATATATTGTATTTAAAACCTTCCTGTGATGGATACTGAGATGAATTGTTTTGGCCTGCAATTGTCTCTGTGTGCCTAAAAGGAAGAAAAGTTGTAGATGGGATGGGAGGACCTGCATCACTCCTGCTGCTGCTGCTGCCAGCATTGGAGCAGAGCAATTTGGCTGTGACCTGCGGCCACCCCAGCACATGGCAGCTCCAGGACTCCCTAGCTAGGAGCTGGGTATTGTTCAGTGCTCAGTGATTTCTCCTCCTGTGGCTTTATCTCCCTTTAGGCCATTTAAAGCACATCTCTACCATAAAATGCCTCCAGTGTCTTGCAGAAACAGCAAGAGCTAGAGGGAACCTCAGAGTCTTTCCTCCATCCTTCAATTTTTGGGTGCCCTCTCTCAATGCTCTTTCAGGTATTTTTGAGATAAAGATGATTAAGTTTGCGAGGAACTGGATAAAGGCTGAGGTGTGGAAAGCAGAGCCTGAAGGAGATGTTACAGCAGCTGGTGGAAGTGTCCTGGCCATAAAGAAAGTAGTAAAACAGTTTTCTTCAGTAGATTCTTCCTCCACTTGCTGCTCCCATCAGAGAATGAGGAAGACTTATTTTTATTTTGTTTGAAATCAGTTTCTGGCTCAATATTTTCCTGAGTTTTGCACAAAGGCCAGTGTTCATGCTGATATTTCATGGAGCAGCTTATTCAGGTATACTTTTTTTTGAGGGGGGGTGTGTTAAAATAATGATGGAGGAGAGGAAAAAAATCTTCAATGAAAAAAAGAAGTTCCACTCTGCACCTTGAAAAAAAGGCTCCAGCTAGAAGAGGTCACATGGAAAGCAGCAGCTCTCAGCACAGAGAGGCTTTCACACCCAAGGAGGTGAGTTAAACAAAACAACTAAAGCCCTGTTCTCCTGGGAGGTGGCTGTGTGGTGCAGGAGGGATCTGAGAGGGGAACTGGGAGCCCTGCATGTGAACACTGGGCCAGGTGCTTAACTGAGGCATCCCTGTGGTTTGCTCAGACAGACAAACATTTTCAGAGGCCACTGGGACATCACGCTGGAGACAGATTTCCAGCTCAGTTCTGCCTTGTGTTCGGCCATAGGACCCTTGCAAATCCATGGCACGTGCTGCACCATCAGGTCAGCAGCCACCTCTCCTCCCCTCACTGCTCCTTCTTTGCAAACAACCATAAAATAGCCATTTTAACTGCTGTAGCATGAGCTGGGTCACTGTGCTCTGGATGTCAGCAATGAAGGTTGTATCTGCTCAGAGCAGTCCCAGAGCAGGAAACTCTGAGGTCAGATTGCCCAGGTGAAGGACAAAAGTCTCCCTCCTTATTTTCTGGAAAGAGAAGTTGGCAGTGCTGGTGCAAGAAAGGACTTTCCCTTCCTGAGGTCTTGAATGAATACCATGAAGTCTGTTCAGGTTGAAAAGGGGATGCTGAGAATCTGCTGTGTCAACTGTCCAAATGTTTTGGGTTTTTTTCTTCTGGTGAATTTGGAACAGCTCTGTCAGCTTTGCCCAGACTCCTTCATTTCTCTTGGGATCCAAAGTTCGACTAGAAACATTAAGAGCCAGGGAAGCATCGGGTTGTGAAATTATCTTTCCTGCAATCTAAAGAGGGTCACATCGCTGCAGGGTTTGGGGTGGGGTGAGGAGGACCCCAGGGAACAGCGAGGCACTGGCAGCAGCTGCCCTGATTCCAAAACCAGCACGGCAGCGAGACCCTGGCACTCTTGCTGCAGAGCTCCAAGGCACCCAAGGGGATAACTCTTGGAGGAAAACTTAAAAGCACAGAGTGCTTGCAAGCATGCTTGCATGTTTCGGGTAATCCTCAGATCTTGGACATCTCAGAGAATCCCAGCCTGGTGCGGGTTGGAGGGACCTCTAGAGATTATCTAGCTCCAACACCTCTGCTCCAGCAGGGTCACCCACAGCAGCTTGCCCAGGGTCACCTCCAGCTGCCTTGGAAATCTCTCCACACAAGGAGACTCCACAGCCTCTCTGGGCAGCCTGGGCCAGGCCTCCAACACCCTCACAACAAACAACTTTCTCCTCCTGCTCAGCTGGAACCTCCTGGGTTCCAGTTTGTGCCCAGTGCCCCTTGGCCTGGCCCTGGGCACCACTGAGCAGAGTCTGGCCCCAGCCTCTTGTCCCCAGCCTTCAGCTCTTGCTCAGCACTGAGCAGCTCCCCTCTGGGGCTGCTCTTCTCCAGGCTAAGCAGCCCCAGGGCTCTCAGCCTTTCCTTCTGCCAGAGATGCTCCAGTGCCCTCAGCACCTTGGGAGCCTCTGTTGGACTCTCTCCAGTCATTCCTTGTTTCTCTTGAACTGAAGAGCTCAGAACTGGGACAATGCTCCAGATGTGGCCTCACGAGGGCAAAGTAGAGGGGGAGAATAATCTCCCTCAACCTCCTGGTCACATGGGAGATCATCTTCCCTTCCATTCACCTCATGGTGGGCAGCACATTCTGGTAGCTGGGGATGGTGGAGGACAGCAAAGGGGTTCAGCTCGTTTTGCCAGCCCTCCTGCCAGGGTCAGAGGTGATAGAACCCAGGTGGGCTGGCAAAGCACAGGACACCTGTGCTGGCACCTGGGAAAAAGAGCAAAGAGCATCATACTGGAGGGGTCCTCCTGGCACAAGCTGCTCTTCTGAGCCCCCCACTTCTCACTGTGCTGAGGTTGGTTAACCCCAAGGAAAAGGCACAACGAGGTGCTGGCTGTGGCTGTACTCCAGCTTGCCAGGATGCTGCCCAGTGCCAGGAATGCCCAGTAGGGTTGATTTTAGAAATGGGCTCAGGTTGTGGAGGACAGGAGCCTTCCCCTAAAAACTCAGGAACTTCTACAGCTGTTTGGAGTTGAGTAAAGTATAATTAAAACCAAGTTCCATGTGGAAGGTTTAGATAAAATGCAGCCCTGAAATGCAGTGCCAGAAGAGGGATTGGCCACAGCTCCTGCCAAGTCAGAAATTGGCCTAATTGCTTCCAATTGTGTTCTTCTGTGACTGGGATCTGACCCAGCTGAGGCAGAAAAAGTTTATTTACATTGTTTCCACCAAAAACAAACAAAAAAATAAAGGAGAGAGAGAGAGAAATAGATAGTTTGGGAACATTTTATGCTTATCTCCAACTGGCCAACATCAGGAACATGTGCACTATTTTAAGACAGTTGTTAAGGAATTTATTTTGGTGTGTTTTGTCTCAGAGATCCTGATCAACACGATTAAATAACCATCACCTAACACAGCTCCAGCCCTGCTGCCCTCCCTTTTCTTAGTCATGAAGGGAAGTTTGAGGAAGCTCTTGAATTTTCTTCTATGTTGGCAAATATCCTCCTGGTGAGCCCTGTTTGGTTTAGAAATTAAATGTAAATAAAGGCAGCTGCTTCTGGGGCAGTTCTTTCCCTCTTACATGCAAAAGCCACCACGTCCCTGCAGCCACATAGCTCTGCTGCTCCTGCACCTCTCTAGCTTTATGTGCTTGGTCATGCTGATGCAGGGCTGCTGCAGAAAGGACCTCTCTGGTGTGTCTTGTTGCTGTGGCCAGAAGCCCTCCCAAAGCAGGCACAGCAAGAGCTAAGCTGGAAGGAGCCAAAGCAATGCAGGAGGCTGCCTGCTACAACCCAGTCCCACCACGTGGAGCTCAACTGGAGCTCCCCTCCAGCCACGTTTGTCTTTCGAGTTAGATCTGGTTGGGGTCAAGTTTGGTTTTCCACTGGCTGCAGGATAATTAGAAGGTCTGGCTGAAGTATGCTTTTGATCCTGGTTTTGGAGGTCATTGCCTCCTGCTCTGCTGACCCCAGAGCTGTGGTTTGTGCAGTGTCCTGTTGGTCACAGCCGAGGTGATGGATGGTGCTGCCTCCCCCTCAACTCTGCCTTTGTGCAAGAGGGAGAACTACAAAATCCCACTGAAATGATTTATAATCTTCTGCAGCCAAACCACCTCCATCTAACCTCCAACTCCCAAAAGCCTGATGCAAAATATGTTTTCCCAAACTATAAATCAACAAACTTTGCTTAATAAAAACTGCTGTTAGTGAAGCATAATATTAAAAGGTTCTCCAAGATGGAATAGTGGCTTTGGCAGCTGGCTGCAACAGATCACATCCTTTTCAGTATGGTTAGGACATGTTTCACCAGCAACAAACATATGTGGCTGGAACGGACTGAGGACCACATCTCCTGCCACCCCAAGTATCCTGCAGTGGTACCCTGCCCTGTGTGATGCCAGCCCCTGCCTCAGTTCCCTGCATGGCCCAGGAGCTTTGCAGCAGCTGCAGTTTATTACTGTTGTCTCCTGGGGATAAATCTCACCATGTAAGACGTCAAGCTGGATTGTGTTGTAATTTAGTAAAGGTCACAATTCAGGAACCTGGGTTTGTTGCTCTTTTCCCCCC
>VWZX01000385.1:55797-446766 GCA_013399015.1 Galbula dea
CCCCCCCCTTTTTTTATAAGGGATCAAATTTTATTGGTGAAAAATTTGATTTTGCAAAGCAATGTGATCTTAGACAAAAGTCTCCAGACAGGATAAAATGAAAGCTGAATGGCCAAGTGAGACAAGAACAGAAGATTCTGCTCCTAACTTTCTTCAGTATGAGGACGACACAGGTCTGCAGGCCACGACATCTTCCTCACCCCTGCACTCTAGTGAGACATTTTCAGGTGTAATCATGGTGTATTTAATAGTTATTTGGCCACTAGCCAGGATTCAAGATGCCTAAAGCCAACTTGTGAACTTTTTG
Source organism: Galbula dea (assembly GCA_013399015.1). NCBI lineage: Eukaryota > Metazoa > Chordata > Aves > Piciformes > Galbulidae > Galbula > Galbula dea. The sequence goes on from VWZX01000385.1 coordinate 56,105, forward strand.
AGGTGATGCATGCTCCAAAACCCAGTGAACGCTCCTGCAGTCACAGCATCCCGGTGGCAGCTGCTAGGGCTACAGGCAGACCTGCTTGGGGAAGGGCTCAGGGCTGGTTGTGGTGTGACCCATCTGTGCCACACACAGCATCTTCTGCTGTTAGAACTCACATGGTTTATACTGTCTTTCTCCCTCTCCTCATTTGCTTCAGTATAAAATTGTGGAATTCAGTACTTCAAGGGCCTATCAGAGAGATGAGGACAGACTTTTTAGCAGGAGAAGTTGTGACAGGACAAGGGGTGATGGTGTTAAACTAAAAGAGGGAGATCTAGACTAAAGATAAGGAAGAATTTGTTTCACAGTGAGGGTGGTGAGAACCTGGCCCAGATTGCCCAAAGAGGTGGTAGATGTCCCATCCCTGGAACCATTTCAGATCAGCTTGTCCCTGCTGGCTACAGGAGGGTTGAACCAGATGACCCTTCCAACCCAAACCATTCTATGATTCTATGAAAATAGCTTCAGACCAGCTGGCAGTCTGTCTCTACTCCACAGATCTTACTTCTACTGAACTGCAACAGTAACCTTAGCAATGTGGGATCATTAAATTTATAATCCATTGAAAAAAAAAAACAAACCCAAAACCCAGCAAAAAACCCAAGCAACCAAACTCAAGAAATGCCTCCCCAAAACCACCAACAACTAAACGATTTCCCGAGGTCTGTATGTTTTCCTTTGACCACCAGCTGCAGCTCCAGTGCATGAGGCACCATCTCCACTGGTGGAAGTCTGCAAGCACAAGGCACATCTGTCATGAACAGCACAGGTACAGCTGCTGGTGCTCTGGGGAAATGGGTGGATTGAGCTCGTGGGCCCTTCTAGCTCTGGGGCCCTTCTAGCTCCAAGTCCCTTCTAGCCATGTTTTCTGTGGCTTTGTGTTCATTTTATGAAACACAAATCTGTAACAGGCTACTGCAGCCAAAGTTAGCACTGGTTTCTAGCTGAGTCCTCTGAGGAGGTTTGCTGCCTACAGAGTTTCCATCCACTCTCCCCATCACTTCCCATGGCCACTCGTTCCCATCCCACAGCACCTCCCCGTCCCAGTTGTGCCAACATGCTCGGTTTTGTGGCTGCACCATGAGCTGACCTAAATTAAAGATATCCTTTTTCTCCTTCTCCCTTCACTTCTTTTAGAGTCCAGGCTCATGCCCTGGTCTTGTGCAACCTCAAGTTGTCCTCTGACCTTGTGACCTCCTCGCCCTGCAATGGGCAACGGTTTCAATACCTAGCTATCACGAGTGATTGCTCCCTGGCTGCTGAACCAGCTTCTTCAAAGGCACCCATCACTGACTGGGCAGGAGAGGGTCAGAATGGGGGTTTCAAATGGGGCTGCAGTGTTACATTGTGTGCTTCTCTCTGAATTGTCCATGACCATTCAGCCCCTTTAACAGTTAACAGAATCCCTGTTATGGCTTTGGCTTGGATCAGTTTTGCTCTGTTCCTTGAATGGGAGGAGGCCTGAAGAAGAAAGTTTAGCTCAGAGACACAAACCACTGACCCTGTGGGTCACAGTGTGTGCCCTGACCCATTTTATTTATACACCCACATGTAGTCCAGGACAGTCTGGCTACTGAGTCACAGCAGGGAACATCTAACCCCAAGATGACTAGAAGTTCCCAATATGCTTCCAGATATGGACATTTACAGAGGAAGACTCAAAAAAAAAAGCCAGAGAACAAACAGAAGGCAGAAGGATTTCTTACTGATACCCATCTAAGGAACAAGATGCTTGAGAAATAACCAGTGATAAACAAATCAAGGTGCTGAAGAACACAGACTAAGGCTAATTGCTTTGAAGTTCAGGCTTCAGTATCCCACGTTGTTTGCTGGCGAATGGAAAGGAGGCAAAAGCACATCCACAAATACTGCATAACTAGTCAGCAAGCCAGAAACTAGATAATGTCATGAGACAGCTTATTTGACCCCATTTCAATTTATGCAGCAGCATATTTATCTCAACTAGAACAAGCCCAAGCCACTAAATGGAAGCCAGAAGAGAAAAGTTTTCAAGAGAAATGTTTCCACAAGGCTCTTTATTCTCTAACGCATTTGCACAGCAGCAGATCAAGAGGAATGATTCACACAGGTCCAACTTGTGTGAGAATAAATCTGTTACTGTGAATATCCAAAAGAGGATAAAGCTTGTTGCAAAAGCCCTCATGGAGTGGAAACTGACTGTCAGACATATTTATATTCAAAACTCTTATGAAGGCTGCCATCCAACCAGGCATCTCCACCAACCTCTCGGCACTCCTGGACACCTCTCACTGATTACAAGTCAGTTGCATTATGAGACCTCTAAGATTTCATACTACTATTTATGTACTAATATCCAAACCATGGTGGTTGTATTTGCATGCCAAACACCTGCAGTTCAGACATTTTTGTGCATTAGCTTTTTTTCCCCTTTAAGATCTCTTTTGGATTCCAGACGTAGATGTCCACATCGAAACTGGCCCCCAGATCAGATGCATTTGCTGCCATGGAAATCGCTGCCTGCAGCACCCGCGGCTCGCTGTGGAGGCTGCTAACAGGGATGGCAATTTGGAAACCTTTTTGCTTTTTATGCTCAAGCATTACTATCAAGTGACTGGGTGAAAACATATGGCCCATAAAAGGTGATGCTCCTCCAGCCCATATTCTGCTAAGCACGGCTCCTTCAGACACTCCAATGAAAAGCAGAATAAAATCAATCAGTTCAGACCCCTGAGTACACTCCAAACTTTATTGCTGAGTCCTCACTGACAAAAATTCAGCTGGAAAGCTCAGGCAATAAACTGTGAGGGTGGCTTAATGAGGGAGTGATCTACCATCAGAGGGAAAAAACCTTGTAGTGAAACCATGAATATGGGCAGAACAAGAAGAATTATGTAGAGTCTCTTGAGGAGTAACAACATCGAGTGATGTGGCTGGAGGGATGCTGCCACTACTGAAAGAAGAGCACACACTGATGAGGGCTTCAAGCTTTGATGGTGTTTTCTACATCAAAAAATCTCAGGTGACAAGACAGGAAGGAGCAGTCAGGAAGGCTGGTTGACAAAAAGGTGGGAAATAACCAAAAAGCTGCAATTGCAATCTGCAGGCAGTTGGGGAGTTTGCACTCTCCTTTGCTTTCATTTTCCTACCTACCTGATATCCCATAGAGAAACACAAGGGCTATTTTCATAGAATGACAGAATGGTTTGAGTTGGAAGGGACCTTAAAGATCATCTAGTTCCAACCCCCCTGCCATGGGCAAGGATGTCACCCACTAGACCAGGTTGCCCAGGGCCACATCCAGCCTGGCCTTGAACATTGCCAGGGAGGGGATACAGACACAACCTCTCTGGGTAACCTGTTCTAGTGTCTCACCACCCTCTGGGGAAAGAACTTCTTCCTAAGATCCAATCCAAATCTTCTTTCTTTCAGTCTGAAGCCATTCCCCCTTGTCCTATTGCTTTCTACCTGGGTAAAGGGTCTCTCTCCCCCTTTTTTACAGGCTCCTTTTAGGTATTGGAAGGCTGCTAGAAGGTCCCCCTGAAGCCTTCTCTTATCCAGGCTGAACAATCCCAACTCTCTCAGTCTATCCTTACAGGGGAGGTGCTCCAGCCCTCTGATCATCTTTGTGGCCCTTCTGTGGACCCACTCTAAAAGCTCCACATCTTTCTTATGCTGAGGACCCCAGAACTGGATGCAGTTCTCCAGGTGGGGCCTCACAAGGGCAGTGTAGAGAGGCAGAATCACCTCCCTTGACCTGCTGGTCATACCTCTCCTGATGCAGCCCAGGATGTGGTTGGCTTTCTGGGCTGCAAGTGCACATTGCTGGCTCATCTCCAGCTTTTCACCCACTGTGACCCCCAAGTCCTTCTCTGCAGGGCTGCTCTCAATGATTTCGTCTCCTAAACTGTACTCATGAAGTTCAACAAATAGATGGATGAGCCTAAACACAACCTGCATGGTATTTCCCATGAAAAAAACAACCAGCCCAGCATAAACAGGATTTTTTGAAGAAGAAAACAACAGCATTCAGCCCTTGCTTTCACCCTCAGCCTCCCAATCCAGCCATTTATTTGCTTCCTTATGCACAACACCTTTCATACCATGGGCTGCCTATTACACCCTTGGAACTGACTATGTGAGTAATATTTTCTGAAGGAAGAGAAACCTCAAGCTGAACCAGCATGGTGCAAAAAGGTACCCACCACCCCCAAACCAGAAGCTTTTGCCAAATACTAGGACAATCTGAATTAATTCCCAAGGGATTTGAGTTTCCACTTTCTAGCAATATCTTCATGACAGTTACTGAAACAGTGGAGCTGGCAACATTCACTCAATGATCTAACAGGACTGACTTGGCTAGCTCTGTGTTGGTGACTATAACTCTGGGCTGTTCTCTTGTGATGCAAGAAATTAAGGATTTCAGCTTGCAGAAGTTCAGAGGCATTAGGTCAGTGCTACCATATCCAGGCCAACTGTGTCCTGGGCTGCACCCCCAGAGCATGGCCAGCAGGTCGAGGGAAGGGTTCCAGCCCCTCTGCTCTGGGGAGACCTCACCTGCAGTGCTGGGGCAGCTCTGGAGCCCTCAGCACAGGAGAGGCAGGGACCTGGCAGAGTGGCTCCAGAGGAGGCCACAAAACTGATCTAAGGGCTGGAACCTCTCTCTTGTGAGGCCAGACTGAGGGAGTTGGGGTTGTTCAATCTGGAGAAGAGAAGGCTCCAGAGAGACCTCACTGCAGCCCTGCAGTACTTAAAGGGCTTATAAGAAAGATGGGAACAGACTTTTCAGCAGGGCCTGTCATGACAGGACAAGGGTGATGGTTTGAAACTAAAAGAGGGAGATTTAGACTGGGTAGTCTAAATAAATAGTCTATCTAAATAGATAGTCAGTTTAGACTTTACAGTGAGGGTGGTGAGAACTTGGCCCAGGTTGCCCAGAGAGGTGGGAGATGTCCCATCCCTGGAACCATCCCAGGTCAGGTTGTTTGGGGCTGCCAGCAACCTGCTCTAGTTGCAGATGTCCCTGCTGACTGCAGAGGGGTTGGACTAGATGAGCTTTAATGGTCACTTCCAACCAAAAACATTCTATAACCTTGCACATGGAAGTGGTCACACAACACCACCTCACTCTCCCCAGAACCCACTCTGCTGCTTTTTGCTCCCATGCCCTATTTAAGGATATTCCCTATGAGTTCACTGCAGAGTGCTCACCCTTCTCAGCTGTGCATTTGGGGAGATTCCATCAATTAAAGGTGGAAAAAACCACATGCAGTATTATCCTAACTCCTAAGGAGGAGCATTACTGGCAGCAGGGCAAGTGCAGCAGGGAATGCCATAGGAAACTGCTTTGCAAATGACATCTGAATGCAGCTGCTTGGCACTGATACCTTAATAAATAAAACCTTCTTTGCTCTGTCTGGTTCTCTAGGAGGCTTTTTCCATGTGAGGCTCCCTGCCTGCACATGTGTTTTCTCTCCTCTGCTCAGCTGGGAACGTTTAGAGCCCACAGGTCTGCTGGTATCTATCTTGACTGGATGGAAAGATAAAAGACTCCAAGATATCACATTCTGACCTGCTTTATTAGGACTGGTGGCACCCTGGGCTTGCTGTTACCATGGGCATGGGGTGCTGGTGGGGGGAGTATACACATGGGACAAAGCCACAGCAAACCTCCCTCCATCATTGCTCTTGCTCACGGCAGAATTAGGTTGCTGTGGAGAAAGAGTTAACTCAGACACTTTGTTTTAGCCTGAAGTAAATCCTTCCCTAATTAGCCTTTTAAGGCATGGGTTATTTCCATAACCCAGGCAGCACTAGCACTGTTTCCTCTACTGACTCTGAGTCAATGCTGCTGCACTCCTGGGTCTGGCTTCTTCTGGAGCAACGGTCTGGAGCCACAGCTGGCACTGCCATTGCTGCAAGAACCACCAAGACTTCCATGCTCATGTGTTTGCTTTTGCCAAAGTCTCACTGCCACAAGGAGCCAAGGGAAGCTCCTCTCCAGGCCCTCCCATTCCTGCCTGGCACCTCTCTGTACCCTCCTTGGACCCATCTGAGAGCTCCTACAACCTTCTCCAACTGCCACGGGCCCTGGAGGAGACTGCAATCCCCCCATGGCCATCAACAGAGCAAACCAGCACCTCCTGTTTGTGTCACAGCAGAGAGGCCAGTGCTGTGAATGCAGCAGTGGTGGCTCCTGAAAGATGTTTGTCACTTGCTTATAAGCCTAGATGCAGAATGGGAGGGAAAAAGATCAGTCTGGGTACACAGAGCACAACTGATCTTAACAACACTTGGGGTTTTTAAGCTTCTCTCTACAACTAAGAGCACATGTGAAGGTTCCCCACCTGCTGTAAACCTGGTTAGCAATACTGAGGCAACATACTGAGGAATGGTAAGCACAGATGTGAGAGTGGCTGAAAAAAGGCCATCTAAACACACAAGGGATAGTTTTAGATTATCTAAAATCTCCCCAAAGATACCCTGACTGCAGACAGGAAGACAGTCTTGGGGTAAACAGTTAACAGCTGCAACTGCAAGCTGTGGAGGCTGAAGTTCCTGAGGTCAGAGACTACTTCCATTAACACCAGGCAGCAGGTTAAAACCCTTCTGACATATTTTGGGCAATGCTTGTTCCACACCAAGATCTGTAGCTTCAGAAGGAGCAGACAATGCATATCTGACTTGAGCCAGCACCAGTGCTCAGATTAATTTAATGCTTCTATCTAAAATCAGCCTGCCTTTTTACAACTAATTCCTCCAGCCTTCAACTCTGGCATGGTAACACTTCTTGATGGTGAAGACCACATAGCGACACGGACCCAGAGAGTTCCACAACAGCCTTCACATGACTCCAGAGCTATCAGCAACACTGCTGTGAAGTGTTCCCAACTCCCAAACACCTTGGTAGATGAGGACAGCAGCTCTGGTTTGGGGAGGACTAGTTAACCACCTCGACTTGCCTCCTGCTACAGGGAGCTTTCTTCATTTTTGTTGTTGTTGAAGTTATTAAAGTGTCCCCCAGGTCAGCACAGCCCCAAGGGTGAAAGCTGGACAGCAAACCTCATTTCACCAGCAATATCAAAGTGTTTGTGGAAAGACTGCAGGTTAGCAAGCTGGTCAGGTTTTGCCTCATTTTCATCAGTGAGGCTTTTGTCCAGCAAGGAGAACAAGGTTTCTGTGAAAAGCAGATGGGGAGAAACTACCATCACAGCAACTCCCTACAGACCTTAACACAACCAACCCCAGCGCCAGGGCTCTGGCAACTCGCTTAAAACTTGTTGCTGCAGAAGCACCTTCCCAAGTCCCACTTAAACCGCACTCTTTCCAGAGCAAACCACAAACACAGGTCTCCAGGGCTAAGACAACAAACCACCACCACAGGTCTCTGCTCAGAGCACATGCCCAGCAGGTCTCCATGGAACACAGAAAGGAAAAAGCTGCTTACTCTGAGTGTCTTTGCGATCGGGGAAGGAGAGGATGGGGGAGAATCTGACTGAGCCTTCCTGCTGCGAGTATATTCTTTACTCCTGGTGTACAAGGACGACATGGCCTCACGGGCTGGGCTGGGTGTCTTTGAGAAGCAATACAAGTCCTGCTCTCCTGTCGCTGTATGGTGCTGGGCAGGTCCTTCTTCCAAGGTCAGAACAAACTAATTAAACTATTCACAGCTCTGGTAATTAAACCTGCTGTTTAGGGTGTATAATTTTAGGCATTAATCTGCTTCAGGGAAAGCTGAGGCTCCACAATGTTTCTTGTCCGAGAAGATGATGAGAAGGTGTCAAGGACTCACTGTGCTCCAGCACCAGGCGTTGCTCCTTGCCAGCCTCACCAGCCAGGCCTGGTCCCAGCTTCTCCGCAAAAGGACATCTCCCCTTGTTCAGGGCGTGTGCCACAGGACCAGAGCGATCTCCCCCCAGAACTGCAGCAGGCAAAAACTCCTGGCCCAGGAGAGAGCTGGAAACCAGCTGGGTTTATCTAGACACCAAGCTTTTGCCAAAAAAAGAGAAGAAAAGCAACCCAAAGCCCGCGTTACTCCGGCGTCGCTGCGAGCTCTCTGCCGTCACCGCGCAGAGCTGCAAGCTTAAAGCGCAAGGCGAAGGCATAAATCAGGAACAAGCAGTGGTTTGGAAAGGGGCAGTCCAGATGAAGTTGTGTTTTGTTCTGTCCTCCTCCTCCGTTACCCACGCGCAGGCTTCTCCCGTCCCTCCCGCCGCTGCCTTCTGACATTCCAGATCCTGACTCGCTCCGCCAGGAATGCTGGAGGGCAGCCAGCAGCAGCGATTCACTTTCAGCTTGGGATTTGGGCTGCCACTTGTAGGGGAAAAAGGAAAAAAAAAAAAGAAAAAAAAGCCAACACAAAAAGGAGGAGGGAAGAAAAGAAAACAACTTAGAGGCTCCCAAGGCCTGGTGAGCTGCACGCGGGAGGTCAGGGGCACTTTGCAAAGCTTAAACTCCCGAACGCATTTTGCGGCTGTGACAAAAGAGACATTTTAAAGGACACGAAGCAGTTCATACCATTAAAGGGAGGACACACTCATGAAGCACAAGAGGGGTTTTGTTGTGTGTTCATAAGCCCATTTGGAGCTGCAAGAAGTGGAGCTTGTGCAATGCACCCTCATTGAAACGAGCGTTTGGAGTGGAGGAGGAGGAGGGGAGAGGAGCTTGGAGGAAAGGAATAAGGGTAGGGAGCACATGTACCTCCCAACAAAGATCAAGGGCTGAGCAGTGTTTGCACAGGCTGGCTCACAGGAGAGCTGCTCTGCAGTGTCCCAGAGACTGATCACTGCAAAGGCAAGTGGATGTCCCTCATGCCTCCTCATGTCTAAACAAGCACAAGGGATGGTCCATTGGCAGAAGCCCTCAAACACACAGTGGGTGTATGGATTCCACAGCTCTCACACACTAAACACAGCCCTGCTACCGTAAGGTTGCAAGTCTACGGTTTTCTTTGTTGGAAATGCATCAGCCCAGTATCTGCACTGGACCAGTTCCAGTAAGGCAGTATTAATAAACCAGTACCACCCCGAGGGATGTGTCCTCATCCAGACTCATTCACACTCACCCAAACTGGCTACTGACAGTCGCTGGGTGCCTGGAGTTAAGCCACTGCTCGAGCTCCACGGGAGCTCTATCACCACACACTTCCTAGCAAACGCAGAGCAGTTCCTACAAAAATATTGTTATAAGAGCATTACTACACTTCTGTATCTCTCTGCTGGTCTGAAATAGTGCCCCTTTTTTGCACACTGCTTGGCAACAGTGTAATGTTACTGACATGTAGCTGGGGAAGGGTGCTTGGAAGAGCAGTTGTAGTAATTTCTCCTGCCACACAGCATTTTCATTATCCAGGTCAATGCAGCATCACTGTGTGACCAGGGGAGAGAAAGGGGGCTGCCAGGTTGTCCTTCTCTAAGAAAGTCCCTTTGAGATCAGGTTTCCACTTGATACCTCACCATGAGGGAGGAGAGGACTCATCATTCACTGACTGCAGGCGGGGAGAAAGCAAGTTTGGAGAGGTCTAATTCTGCCCAGCAATATTTCTGCATTCCCTTTTAAAGGTATGAAAATTAAGTCCAGACACACAAGAAGGCTGTGACAGGCACCCTGCTGCTCAAAGAGACTGTGGCAGGACCTTGATCTTTGCAGCCTCCATCTGTTGTACTCATCAGCCCACCCTCCACCTCTCCCAGCCTGGAGCCCAGCTCGGCTGTCCAGTGACAAGGTAATTCAGACATTTCAGATGCACATTTATAGAGCTGCAGACATGTGTGACCCTTCCACAGTCCTCCCAGTTTCTGGGGTTTCAAAACAGTGAGTAAAACTGGGCTAACCCGTGTGGCCACCAGCAGACTGGAGTGTCTCAATCACAATTACCTGGCTGACAAAGCCTAGCTTAGTCACCAAGGTGGAGTTTTTAACAGCTCTAAATTGCAGGGTTTTGCTTCTTGTCCCATCCAGTCCAAAATGAACCTTTGCCTCATCCCTCCATGGTCATATTTCTGCTGAGGAGGTGTGGGAAAGTTCCAAAATCAACATTTCAGTACAGACCTCACAGCTGGTGCATCAGATCAAAACAAAAACTGAGCTTTCTATTCCCTGCTAATTAAAAGTTAATTAGTCATCCAATGCAGATGCCTCACAGATTGAAAAAATGCATCTTGGTGGACAATAACTCATTTTAAAGAGGAAGGGTGTCATGAGAATTAGTATCCTTATTAGCCAGGAGAAAGACAGCAGAATGAGATGCAATATGGCATAAGCCTATTTGAACAAAGGTGCCTCAATTATGGGTTTCTTCCAGCCCTTTTGTACTGTTTACTTTCAAGTTTTCCCCTGTGTAAGTATGAAACCCAACTCTTCCTTTGCTCCTTACATCCTGAGGTGTGATATTCAAGGTCATGGTTTAGATCTGACTGTTTCTGTGTGCGAAGGATACTCCTCAGTAAGAACCAGCAGCCTGGTCTGTCATTTTGTGAAGGAATATTTATAGAGCTACCAGAAAGGCATGCAAAAAATATAATCTTCTGTGTTTCCACAGCCACTGGACACAAGCCCCTGCAACAGCCCAGGTGTTAACTTCATGCTGCAGTGCATTTCTGGGCAAAATCACCTTAAAGCTTCTTCTTGTCTTTGAGTAGAACAGCACACCTGTACTATAATATAGTGTATATATATGCTTTGCCCCTCTGCTCTGCTCTGGGGAGAGCAACCCTGCAGTGCTGGGGCCAGCTCTGGAGTCCTCAGCACAGCAGAGACATGGACCCGGTGGAATGGATCCAGAGGAGTCACAGAATCATCTGAGGACTGGAAGCTCTCTGCTGTGAAGGCCAGGCTGGGAGAGCTGGAGCTGTTCGATCTGGAGAAGAAAAGGCTCCAGGGAGACCTTACTGTGGCCATTCAGTACTTACAGGAGCCTAAAAGAAAGCTTGGGACAAACTTTTTATTAGGGCCTGTTGTGACAGGACAAAGGGTGATGGTTTGAAACTAAAAGAGGAGAGATTCAGACTGAATAGAAGGAAGATACGTTTTCCACTGAGGGTGGTGAGACTTTGGCCCAGGTTGGCCAGAGAGGTGGGAGATGTCCCATCCCTGGAACCATTCCAGGTCAGGTTGTTTGGGGTTGCCAGCAACCTGCTCTAGTTGCAGATGTCCCTGCTGACTGCAGAGGGGCTGGACTAGATGACCTTGAAAGATCCCTTCCAATCCAAACCATTCAATGATTCTATATTTTTTTATATTTATATTTCCTGTCCTTAGACATGTCTTGACAATGATCACTCCTTCAGACATCTTTCCTTTTCCTCTCCCTTCCTTTGGTAGTCACACTTCTGTTCCAAATGTTTATAATTATTTAGAGGGAGGACTCACAGCCAAGGAAATGATGTACCAGAAAGAGGATGAAACCCCAAGGTAGATAGCAGAGGGGAAAAGTACAAACACCCCTTTTACCTGTGTTGAAAATCCTCACCTGCACTATGTGCCACTAATCAAATAAATTTAAGCAGCACTGCAACTCTCCAACCAGTAGTAGACACAAATGGGAAACAAAAGAGGAGTCAAAGCCAGAGGTGCAGTGAGGTGAGCCCCTGGGAGTGCAGAGGACAAGGGAAGGAGAAGCCCTCTTGGGAGACCAGAATTCTAATAAAATTTGAAAGATGTAGTTAGTATTTTCTGAACAAATGATCCCAAAGCTATGTCCTCAAACTCCTAGCTGTTATTTTCCACAGCAGCTTTACCACACTCTTGTACACCACTGTGTTACCTCCCTTTCAGCTGACTTCTTTCATTCATAGCCAAGCCTTCCTATCTCTCTGGAGCAGGCACGCACTGAAGAGCACGTTGGCATCTCCAGACACTCGATGCTCAGCTGATGGAGGGACTCAGCTGAAGACATGAACCTGGGCCACACAGCACCAGAAAGCTCTCCACACTGTGTGCCTTCCCACAGGGTCTCCTTGGCCACATCTGAGAAGTTAAACACAGCCAGGGCCCCTTCCTGCACACCAGCACACAGCCCTACAGACCACTGAAGGTCTTGAGCACCCTCTTGTCCTTGAGCAACCACCGCTCTTCCATGCACAACCTGGGAGTTCATGAGGACCACCCCCAGCAGGTGTCTTGGACACAGCCACAGTGATTTGGAGGGTAAGAGGGCCTGGTACCATGGGTGAGCCTTCCTTGCCAGCTGGCCTCTGCTAGAGAAGAGTCTGAGCTGGCTGTGCTGGGACTAACACAGCCTTTGTGGTCAAGGACTCAACAGTGGCACAGCCCTTTCCAAAACCTTCTCCTGTGCTGAGCCAAGCAAAACAAGAACAATGAGACTATGCTGTAGGGACACAAGGTGCAGATTACAATCCAACAGGAAGAGCAGCAAGAGGGAGAGGCAGGCAACACATTTCATGTTTTTCTAGAATCACAGACTGGTTTGGTTTAGAAAGCACCTTTAAAGCTCATCCAGTCAGCAGGGACATCTGCAACTAGAGCAGGTTGCTGACAGCCCCAAACAACCTGACCTGGAATGGTTCCAGGATGGGACATCTCCCACCTCTCTAGCCAACCTAGGCCAGGGTCTCACCACCCACACTGCAAAACATTTCTTCCTTCTATCTAGTCTAAATCTCCTCTTTTAGTTTCAAACCATCACCCTTTATCCTGGCATGACAGGCCCTGCTGAAAAGTCTGTTCCCATCTTTCTTATAAGCCCTTTAAGTACTGCAAGGCTGCAGTGAGGTCTCCCTGGAGCCTTCTCTTCTCCAGGCTGAACAACCCCAACTCCCTCAGCCTAGCCTCATAGCAGAGAGCTTCCAGCCCTTAGATTATTTCTGTGGCCACCTCTGGATCCATTCCACCGGGTCCATGTCTCTGCTGTGCTGAGGACTCCAGAGCTGGCCCCAGCACTGCAGGGGAGGTCTCCCCAGAGCAGAGCAGAGGCAGAATCCCCTCCCTGCCCTGCTGGCCATGCTCTGGAGACACAGCCCAGGACACAGTTGGCTTCTGGGCTGGGAGCTCACATTGCTGCCTCATGGCCAGCTTTTCACCCACCAGTACCACCCAAGTCCTTCTTTGTGGGGCTGCTCACCAGCCCTTCAGCCCCAGCCTGTTTTCCTTTGACTGAGACCACTTTGCTCACTTTGAGAAGCAGAGACCTCCATTAACTGCTTAATGCAGCCCCAGACAGCGCTAGTATCCTCTCCACAGTGCTTAGCTGTTTGCTATTCAACTCAAAAATCTTCACAACCCTCACATCAGGCCTTCCCACCTGCAGGAGCAGAGTGCACTCTTTGTGTTGAGTCGTGTTCCAGTCTAGGAAACACTGAAATCTGTAATTCATATTTTATGCAATACCTAAATCAATCCTAAAGCCACATTTATTCTCATGACACTTCTCTGGAGAAATGGAGCAAAATAAACGACCCTGGCAGTTGTTTCCAAGAGCCAGGCTACAAAACTACTATATGCCCATAAAATACTTGTTCTGGATCTAAAGTAGTTCTGAAAAAAAATCCAGAGAAACTCAGTCTAAACATGAAAACCTCATTAACTATTGATGCAGGCTACAGAGAACAGAGTGGAGATTAGATTTCCTATTGCTTTTATGTTACTGGACTGGCATACAAAAGTGAAACCCCCAGTGTGAAGAGTCCTACCTCCCCTTCCCAATAACATTGACACTGGGGGCAAAGCTTAATAAATTCTGTGACTCTCCTCACCTCAGGATGGCCTACATTTGTGATTATTTAACCCAAAATAACATGTGGGTTTTGTGCATACTAAGCAGTGTCACTGTTTCTTCCCTGAAAGAACTTCTCATGTGCCTTGCACTTGTCTTCCACTACATCCCAATGACACAGAAGTGGTGTTATTTGCAAAGGCAAAGCCTGGGATCAGTCTGAGGCTGGGTCTGAGGAGCCAGGAACACTCCTTTGGTTTAATATGTGGAGCTCCATGGCCAGACAAAGGATGACAGTGCTGGTGACTACTGCACCTCAGGTGCCACTCATTTCTTCCTCTGCGTGGGATCTTGCAGTAAAAAGTCTCTAGAGTATTACCAAAAATTTTAGGAAGGAATTCACCTGCAAAGAAAAGGCTGAATCTCACTAACCCTCCTGCTCTCCCATCTTTATTCACCATGTCCATTGCTTTTTGTGCACAGAAATTCTGCTGGAGGAACTCTTCCTCCCAGTGCACAATGAGTTGACGTGGAGTTAGCAGTGCTGCTACTTGACGCAGGAGATGTGATATAAAGCCAGCCTTTAAAAGTTGTAAGAAACCTTCTTTTTTGTAGATCTAACTCTATTATGTCTGAACTGTAATCTGGTTTGCAGATAACTGTAAGAATCCAGCAGGCTGCTGTGAAGTGGGACAAGGCAGGGTCAGAGCTGTAGCAGCCAGAGCCACTCAGATACTAACCTACCACCAGCGTGGAAAAGTTGGTGAAAATACATGCTATAAAAAAACCACTGTAAACCTCTGCAAATAAATAGCTAGAATTATATGCAAGCTTTAACAGGTTCAGTTACAGCTTTGAAGGGTTTATTTAGAACTGAAAAAGGCAGGAAGGGTTCTGCTTGGCTACAGAAGGCTGAAGAGCTGTAGCAAAGAAATTATTGGTCAGCAATAAGCTGTGTTGGAAACGTGATGAGGAGGCACTGCAGCAGTTTGCCATAAATGGAATAGAAACCCTGGAAGGGAAGAGGCTTTCATCTGCAGTGCACAGAGGATTCCCATGAGCAGCTCTGCCTTTCTGTCTCACAGATAGCAAGCACAAGGAAAGGATCTTCTCCTCCCGAACACACAGACAGCAGCTGACAGTCTATCACTGCACCTACAGCATCATACTTCCCCCACTTTCTATTTCCATCACTAAATTTATCATAAAAAGGCTGGAAGCTACACCCTTGAGGCATACCTGGATTAGCATTAAGCAGGAGAAGGTCATTTTAGTGTGGGCTGAGAACAGTGCTTCCAGAATATGAAACTTCTGATTTCTTTTCTTTTTGCTTTCTTACAAATATAGACAATAAAAAGCAGCAGTGAAAGTGAAGAGAGTGTAAAAAGCACCATTCTGAGCACAGGAACATCACTGTAGCACCTATAGGTGTCAAACTATGTGTGCAGGGGGAAAGTCTTCCAGCAGTTCTGGAAGACTCCAACAGGAGTGTAACAGGATGAGAAGCAGGAGAGTTCACCAGCACCTCCAGGGGCCTCCTTGACTTCAGAGGTTGCATTTCAAGAGAAGTTTGCCTAGGTGGGAGAAGGATTTCATTATCTTGAGTTCCCCATCTCCAGAAGGGACGATGGTGAGAGGTTACAGTGGTGGTTGGTGATGGCAACAACAACCAGAACAATCAAACAGGGCTGCAGCAAGGAGACAGATGTGGCAGGCGCTACTCTGCCAAAGCATCTTCGAGGCCACAGATCTGCTTCCACTCAAGGCTGCAAATGCAACCAGAGCTACAAACCCAGAGTCCTGTGGTGACCCTAGCACGGTGTATTTTCATGTCATGATCCTCAGGATGTCCACAGACCAGCAGGAACTGGTGTCTACAGATAACTTGCTTCATGCTCACCCCAGCCTGGCTCTCTCTGCAGAGTCAGGCTTCTCTCCCCAACTCAACACCATGCTTTGTTCAAAGAAAGCAGCATGATAAAATCTGGAGAAATGCTTCCCACTGGCCACTCACTTGAGCTTAGAGCATTGCTCACGCCAAAGATCAAGTGATTTCATCCAGTTACTGCCACTAAGGATAAAGCACTCTTAGAATAGAATATTTTCCAGTCCAAGTTGTCCAGCAGTTGCACTCAGCAGGTGCAGGTCCCCTCTTCCCCATCCAGCTTTCCTGCAAAGGCTGGAGCAGCCCAAACATGCTCAGTTACAAGGGAGGAATGCAGCAGAAGTTTGCAGAGATATTAAGAGACCATGTCAGGGGAACTGCAAAAGCAAACACCAGTATAAGAACCAGATGTACACGTGGCTATTTCAGGCCTTCCAAAGGGACTTTCCAAAATATGACACAGAGAAACAGAAATCTCAGGGCACTCAACAGAGTCATGATCCATTTTACTGTATCTAAATCCATCAGATCCTGCCTACCTCCCTACCCCCTGCCCCAGCCATTCCACCACCATGAAACCTTGGGTTGGCTCCTCTGACACAAAGCTACAACCTAGTGCTGCTCTCCAACAGATGCATAACTTCAGCACATTGCTATCTAGCCATGCTTCAAGCCTGTTTCTGACCTTCCTTCAGCTGCAGCAGATTGTGGTGCCCAAGGTTATGGTCACTCCCAAGGATGAAATCTAAGAGCATTAAAACAAAGCCTATATCTATGTTAGTTTGTAACATATGATTCTATAATTATATATATATAAACAACCCTCAGCAGTGCCCAGCATTAGCTACATGCCAGCTACCTACTATAATGAGTCAAGAACATGTTCTGAGGTGTGAATTAAACTAAAGCTGGTGGGAAATTCCTGCCAGGAAGGATTTTTGCAGCTTAAGGATTCTCCATCTTGACCTACCAAATAGTGATGTAGCTTCTGCCAAATGCTGTTACTTCTAGCAGGGAAACTCCATGTCCAAAAGCAAAAAGCTAACAATGACTTTCCTTATATGAGGCTTTTTCTGAAGAGAAGCATGTGGGAGGATAAAAACACAGAACAAAAAGTGACCTTTTAAAGACATGGGAGACAAACAGCATCACCACACTTGAATCACTGGAACAAACTCTTTTTCCTACAGTGGTAGTTTCCAAAGGATATCTTATTGCCAGGGAATTTGAGTTCAGTTTTCCAAACAAATTCAGATTATTCTTTAATTCCTTGGTAGCCATCTGGCTGGGAGAGAAATCATTTACTACCTAAACATGGGACTGCACCATTCTGCATGGTATGTCTAGGCTCCAAGGACTATTTTCTTCCCAGGGGCTTTGCCCACAAAGCAGCATTCACCAGCAGACAGGTGAGAGGAGCCAGAAAGCAAGTACCCAGCATGATACGCTCCAGTTGCATCTGTGGCAGCTACCTCCTACTGCCCAGGCACCATTCACCCATTCTCAAGGCAGAGAGCCCTGCTCACAGGCCACAGCCATTTAGGGCTACTCAGACACCTACTGCTTTGTGCAGGAATTTTCACCCAGGAGATCAGATTTTTTGGAGGATGTCTTCAACCACATCAGGACAGAGATCCTTCCCGTGGTCTGCTGGATGACTGACAACCAAGGAATATCACCAGCTCCCAGAGGGGCAGAGAACCTGCTATAAGCAGCTTCCTTTCCATAATTTTGAGTATGCCATGCTGAGACAGAGTTTGACAGTTTTAAACAAAACCTGACAGGATGCTCCACTACATTTAAGGGCATCACCAGCAGACATAAACAAGTCATTATCCCATTAGACAGGCCACATCTGGAACACTGTGTTCAGTTTTGGTCCCTGCTGTAGAGAACAAAAGTGGACAGGCTGAAGAGGGTCCAGAGAAGGGCCACAAAGATGATCCAAGGACTGGGAAGCTGCCATATGAGGAAAGGCTGAGAGAACGGAGCTTTTTCTGCCCTGAAAACAGAAGGCTCAGGGGAGACCTTATCACCGTGTTCCAGTACCTGAAGAGTGGCTACAAGAAGATGGAGACTCCCTTTGACAAGGAGTCACATGTGAAAGTCAAGAGGCAACTGGGACAAGTTCCTCCTGGGGAGATTCCAATTGGACACAAGAGGAAAACTTTTCATAACAAGGACAGTCAGGCATTGGAATAATCTCCCCAGGGAAGTGGTGGGGTCTCCAACACTGGACACTTCTTAAGATTCAGCTGGACAGGGGCTGAGCCTGTTTGTCTACATGGTGCTCAGCCAAGAACCATAGAATGCCCTGAGTTGGAAGGGACACATGAGGATCATCAAGTTCAACACCTGTCTATGCACAGGACAACCCCAAAAATCACACCACGTGCCTGAGGGTGTTGTCCAAATGCTT
The DNA here is from genome assembly GCA_013399015.1 of Galbula dea. Taxonomy (NCBI): domain Eukaryota; kingdom Metazoa; phylum Chordata; class Aves; order Piciformes; family Galbulidae; genus Galbula; species Galbula dea. The sequence goes on from VWZX01000385.1 coordinate 74,105, forward strand.
CTGGAATTCTGTCAGGCTTGGCACTGTGACTAGTTCCCTGGGGATCCTGCTCCAGTGCTGCACCACCCTCTGGGTGAAGAACCTTTTCCTAATATCCAGCCTAACCCTCCCCTGGCACAGTTTCATGCCCATTCCCTTGGGTCCTGTTGCTGGTGTCCAGAGAGAGATCAGCTCCTGCCCCTCTGCTTCCCCTAGTCAGGAATCTGTAGAGAATGAGGAGGTTTCCCCTGAGTCTCCTCCAGGCTGAAGTGACTTTAGCTGTTCCTCATATGGCTTCCCCTCTAGGCTCTTCATCATCTTCATGGCCTCCTCTGGATGCTTTTCAATAGCTTTGTATCATTGGCAAATTTACTTAGTAAACCTTCCAGTCCTGAATCCAAGTTGTTTATGAAGACATTGAAGAGCACTGGCCCTAAGACTAGGGCCTGGTCACCAGCCTGCTGGAACCCCAGGTACTGTAACCCTTTGAGCCCAACCTGTCAGGCAGATGTTCAGCATCTCCTGATGTACTTACCTAGCTGTGTGCTGGGCATGTTCTCCAGAAGGTGAGGATGTGTGGAAAGTATTGAACAACAGTACTGAAAGCTTGACTGAAATCCCAGATTACCTCAACTGGTCTCCTTTGGCCAGCTAGGAAGGTAACCTTGTCATAAAAAGAAATCAAGGTTGTCAAGCTCTGAAATTAAGGTTGTCAAGAAAGGCTGGACCAGATGATCCTTGGGGTCCTTTCCAACCTGGGATTCTATGACTTTATGAATGTGCACAAACATATGTTGTTAACCTTTAAAAAGTAAACTATTACAAACAAAATCAGACATAAAACACTAGTTAGATTTATTCTGTCTTTGGGATATGGTTCAGGGAACAAATTCAGGCCAATGGCTCTAGGCTAGCAGCCCTGTTAAGCGTGGCCAGTCCTGTCTCCTGGCGTGGCTGTGCTGTATCCACACTGCACTGGAGGTGGAGAGACAGCATGGCACTGATCCTGCTGCCACCCTATCCATCACACTGCTCCCAGATCCTTCTGGGAAGGAAGCAAAAGGATCCCAGGACATCAGTGAGATAGCTGCCATGTAGGCAAAGGGACAGGAGCCTGGGGTGAAACGGGATCATTTGAAGAGACTGCTCAGGCCTCCCAGCAATGCCAGGGAAAGCCAAGGTATCTGCTGGGCATCTGACACACTGCCAACCTCAGCTCCACTGCTTCAGGAGAAACTGCTGGCAACTGAGAAGGATCAGTCACCTTGGACTACACCAAAATTCCAAGAGTAATTTGCTAAACAAGAAGTGAAGGCATGAAGTTACCTTAAATAGTTAGAAGTCTCTGACCTTGTAAATCATTCCTGCAGGACTCTCTAGTTTGCTTCATCTTCCTGGGCCTCCAGATCAGATTTTAGCTGGTTTTGTGTTACTCAGCTCCATCTCTACCATGGACATTGCTTCACATGACACCTTCCTAATTCAGCAACTCAGTGAATTAGAGGAATTAACCTGAAGGCATTTAGCTGTAACTCTGTAGTCTACATAGCAGCCTTGGATTGCTTGGCTTTAAGCACAAACAATGTGTTTTCCCAGAGCCCTAAATAGGAACTGAGCAGCCAGGCTGATGATTTAAATGCTGTATCAACAGGGATAGTAGACAGCAAGTCTGATGTCCTTCCCAAAACATTAAGGTTAAGAAAAGCAATACAAGCATACGAGGCTGGAACACTCACGAGGCAAATCATCTGTGCCACAGTGAGATTTTGTTGTAGAAATATTTGCAGAATGAATTTGAAATTCTGTAGTGTTTTCCCCCCACCTCCCAAAGAAGCCAGGGCACTCTAAACACAATGAAACTGCTCCTCACCATATTTAAAGCTCTATTGCAAAATGCCAGCCCATGCTCTTGCACCAATTTTCTGCTATTTTAGACTCAATTGTATGCTGCTAGCTGTACACATTAAAGAGCTCCTCTCCTCACAGCATACACAACCCATTATAGCATTTTGTTTATCAAGAGGCCTAAACAGAGCCAATCTCTCACAGTCTTGCTTTACACATAATTAAATGCTCTGTAATTTAACTAGAGTCACACAGGCAATGCCCAGCACCATCCACCTTCCCCTGGCCGTGGCCCAGATGGCTTCCCTCCCACCTCCCACTGCATCTCTGCTGGAAGTAAATACTCAAGGCTAAAACCAGGGAAAAATACTTGTGTCCTTAGTCCCCAAAAGAGACCCTGGGCTAGGACCAATAAGATGTAGGATGAACAGTACCATACGGTGCTGTTATGATGAGAAGATTTCACTTACTTCTCAGCTAGCAACAAGCTCACCTCTGTTGTTCCCTTTATCAAGTCAACTCTCCCTTGTATCTGGGCAAAAGGCACAGTCTGTGGACATACCTTACCATATTAGGCAATGGCAGCCCAGAAAGTGAAGGACTCAGAGCCTTCCTTAGCTTAAAAAGACAGTCCCCAGGCACACCCACAGCCTGCACAGCACCTTGCTGCCCTGTGCTGGGTAGAGAACGAGGGCAGTGACAAAGCAGGGCCTGGGGTAGCTGCTGGGGCTCGTGGCTCCCAGCACGTGCAGTCTGACTGTGACAGGCAAGTCACAAAACACTGACTGAAGCTATTTTTGGTCTTGTACAGAACCACAGAGTCAGTGAGGTTGGAAGAGATCTCCAAGATCATCGAGTCCAGCCATCAACCTGTCACCACCATGCCACTAAGCTAGGTTCCTAAGTACCACATCTATACAGTTTTTGAACCCCTTTAGGGATGGTGACTCCAGCACTGCCCTGGGCCAATGCTTAACAACTCTTTCAGAGAAGAAATTTTTCCTAATATCCAATCTAAACCTCCACTGGTATAACTTCAGGTCATTTCCTCTTGTCCTCTCACTGGTAACCCAGGAGAAGAGATCAACTCCCATCTTTTAGCGAAGGAAAGAGCATGATCACAAAAGCTAAATTGGAAGTCTCTGTGGAAGACAAAATGCCACTGAAAGCAAAAATAGAGGTGAGAAATAGAACACAGCAAACCCAGGACTCCCAGGTTATAACTCTGAGACAACTATAACATCAAGACACTTAGTTTGCATAAGGAATTTTCCAGTTCATTGCTCTTCCCTTAGAGTTCATGGAATTAAGGTTAGAAATCCAGTCCTCCTAAGACAGAGATCTAGTTTTTATTAGTATCCAGTTGTAGCTGGTGCTTTCATGTTGATTGTACTATTAGGCACAACTCCCAATATTTACAAAACAAAGTGTGCTTGAATGGTGTTTTGCAGAATTTAAGACGCTCATTTCATAAATCAAAGTAGAGAGAGGCAGGAGTGGAGCCTATTTAATACATTTACTGTGACTGTAATCCATAAGCATCCATTCCAGTGTTATTCCTGCATAAAACTTCATCCATTAGCATGTCTGGGTTTTACACCGTGCTACACAGCCTGTCCTAGGGGACGTGCATGAGAACAGATGTTTTCTTTGACACTTTTACTGCCCAGAAATTGTTCCTTTACCAACATGACACTCAGTGTATTCCTCTGTATTTAAAGCTTTCCCCTGATGAATCCTCTAACAAATGGGTGAGGCACATTTTTAATGCTACTAAAGAGAAAGGCAAGGAGATAAAACTCATTCAGTGGTTGTGAACAATCTTCTGCTCTGTATGGTATGACATCTAACATACACTTCTCTTCCAAATTTGTTCCCAATTTTTCCTGCTGTGTAACGGTAGAAGTCAGGTCTAAGTCAAAGCCAGAAGAGTCAGGGATAAGAAAAACCCTCTCCAAAATGTAACACAGGACCATTCTCTTTAGTCTTCATCATTATCCTTCCAATGCCTCATCCCAAACTAGAGCTGCTGATTCATACTGCTCTGATTGTGTTGTGTTCGCATTCACTGCCTCCCCTCCACTGACTTCTCAAGTGGTACTGCACAATCTCTGGCTTGCAGGGAGCAGGAAAGGTTTCCCAATACCAGCTGCCCCCACTGCTCAGCCTGGCACTGCTAACAGGACATTTCAGACACTTGAGAACTTTTTGCTTTCTGAGAAATGGAGATTAGACTGTGCCCAAACTCCTTTCCTCATCTCTGGTTTGACTTCAGCTCTTTGACCAAGCAAATTCCTCTCGGTGGAACCCTGCAAAAAACTCTCCTAAAGCTGGTTCCCCAGAGGCTTTTTCCAGCTGAAGTCCTTGTGCCCTTTAACATTTATTCCACAACAAAACTTTGTCTGCTCTTGCAACTTTCCACAACACATCCAAGCAGCTTGCATCACAAGGAGAAAGTTGGCTGGTAGCAAAACACGAGGAGGTTGCCTGACATCCTATTACCAGGCTGCCTGCAGTAGTCTACAACATATATCTGCTCCTTTCTCAAAAACCTTCTACCTTTCCTTTGCTGAACCCCAGTGCTGCATAGTCTGGAGGAGGGAATTCCATTAGGGCCTTTTTTGTGGCTCCCATGAAAATCTTCCTAATATCAGCCAAGACAGAATCACAGAATCTTGGACTGGTTTGAGTGGGAAGGGACCCTTCAAGCTCATCCAGTCCAACCCCTCTTCAGTCAGCAGTGACATCTGCAACCAGAGCAGGTTGCTCAGAGCCCCAGACAACCTGACCTGGAATGGTTCCAGGGATGGGACATCTCCCACCTCTCTGGGCAACCTGGGCCAGGCTCTCACCACCCTCAGTGTGAAACATTTCTTCCTTCTATCTAGTCAAAATATAAACACTGGGGAAATAAAATAATTGCTCATATAAGATCAGGAGAATCTTTGGGGGTTTGCAACTAAAATGGGACACTTGAATGTGTTCAAGTTCCCAACTCTGATGGTGGCACCTGCCATACTAGAATTATTATTATTGCTGGATTAATGATTATTGGTTGTATCTCCTACTTGTTGCTACAACTGAAGCAAGGAGCTGCTCTCTGACTCTTGCCCAAGTGATAGCCAGTGAGCAGGACAGAAATCTCTTTGTTTTGGATTTAACAAACCAAAACAAACCAGGCAATGCTGACCAAGTGACATCATGCTGAGGGCAGACAGTAAAGAAAATGACCTGGGGATGGGATAAAAACATGAGGACTGGGAGAGTGGGAAAAAAGCACGAACAGAGTCGAAGGAGAGCCTAGACCAGGGTCTGAGGCAAGCAAGGCATGGAAGAGAACAGGGGACTGCTGCCACAACACTTGTGCAAAGGTGCCAAGGATCTGAAGGGCAGTTGCTCTGTTATTAGATGGGAACACACAAGAAAATCTTGTCAAGTATAAGACAAAAGAATTCCTTGCTATTACTCTGGTGAAAACCAGCATCATAAACTGTAAGAGACTGGGTGACCCTGACTGTCTGGGAAGGAACACTTGGGTTCTTACAGAGTGCTGTTTACCTGTTCCCAAGGGCTGTGAGGACTCTGAGTTTTCAGCAATTTAGGACTGGACTGTAGGAAGCCTCCAAACCTGCAGCCTCAGATACTCTTTTGTCTTAATGTAGCTAATCTGGGACAACTTCCCAGAAGAACAAGACATTCCCACCACATCCAAAACATGACTGCTGGAAACAATGTGTCCCTGCTGTTACTACTTTTTACACATTACGAAATGCCTCTCCTTCAGTCCTACTGTGAGACAGCAGAAATGTCAAAGCAGTTTTGAGGAGGATAAATGCCTGAGTCTCTCATGCAGGGGCAAGTGGATGACTTAATGAACAGAAACTCTTGTGGGAAAAGCAGGTGGTGCTTCTGGGAGAAGGTATAGCTGCATTTCATGTTGCAGAGTAAGCCCTGGGACAGCAAAGGCTGGCACTGAAAGATGAGCACATATCAAGAGCCACCCCAGCACCTCCTGAGTCCCCAGTCTCCACAAGGCTCACCAGGACTTTGCCCCATTTGGACCATGTATTGCAAAAAGACAAAAAACTATACCCCAAGGAGCATTACTGACAATTCCCATCAAAGAATCAGTTAACTTCAACAAAACAATGCTTCAATCACTCTAGTGAATCACAAAGTATGTGGAAGTACAGCCACCAGTTCAATGCCCTCTGGCAAAGATCAACCACCTCACAACCAGGCTGGTCCCTGCACAACCTTACATTTGCTATTTCTTCCCCAGGTCTTGCACACCAACTGTAATAGTCTGGAGATGTATTTAACATTGTCAAAGTCACATTGTCAGGCTCAAATGTGTTTTAGACAAAGACAGGCAAACCCAAAAGAAACCAAGGCAATTTGGAAGGACTTGATAATGATTATAAATGGAAAGAAAGGGCCTGGAAGGATACTGAGACTACTGCAAGAACAGGAGAGCAATGAAGAATCTCTGCTGTGTTGCTTGCCAAGATAATTTCCCACAAGAAAATGAATACACAAGGAGACAGGAGTGCAGCTTTCAGAAATACAAACCACACCATCCAGAACAACAGCAGCAGGGTGATTCAGAGATACAAGGTCACCAGCCTTCCTGGGGACACCTGACAGCCAAGCTCCCCAGCCAGCAGAGCTTCTGACAGTGCTTTTGGTAAGGTTCTCACCCCTGCTCCTGGTGCAGTCCCTCCAGCTTTGAGAACTGCCTACACAGCTCTCCAAGAGCTAGCTTTTGAACTGGCCAGCCTGCAGATATTCTTTGTCCTTCAGACAGGAAACCAGTAAGCAATTTGCTACTCAGATCTACCTCCCAATTCGTACTCAGCTCCCAAACAGAGCCCAAACCTCTCATATAAACAAGAGGAAAGCCACAGAATATCTCTTGCCACCAACACTCGAGAGTGAAACACCAAATATTCAGATGTATGGTTTCACTTACCTGAGTTTCCTTCACTTCCTCATTTCCATCAACTTCATCATCATCCTAGGATGAAAAGCAAACAATACATTAGCAAACAATACCCTGGAGACAACAGTATTTTATCACAGAAAGATAATGGATTGCTTATGATGTGATGCTAAAGTTAAGAACACTTCTGTGGGAAGCAGTGCCTGTCTAGATGCTTTTAGCTGATTATCAGATTAGGTTTGGTAACCTAATGGTCATTTAGAAGATCTTGGTACTGGGCACCAGTTGAGATGACTACTGCAATTTGAATTCTCCTGAAGACTCAGAAGGAGGAGGAGTAAGACTTCTTCTAATTACTTATTAACACAAGTATTGTGCTTAGGGAGCAAAGGCTGTGACACTTGAGAAGAGTGTGTCATCTGAAGTCCTGACATCATATGGACTTCCACAGAATATCCTCCACTCCAGTCAGACTCCAGGAGGAGAGACCAGACTTCCTAGATAGCTTGTGCTTATGCAGCCTCTCTGTAAAACACAGCCTCTTTGTAACTGCTCCAGGGTTTCATGGAGCAGTGCTAAACTACAATGGCATCACATCTGACTCCACACTGACCTCAAGTACTTCCCAAGTTGCACCTGCAGTTTCACATAGAGACAATTGGGAAATGAACTAACTATGAGAAGTGATTTGCCTTCTGCTCCAAAGCCAGTAATATTACTACAGCGATCCAGTAGACAACTGGGCAAGATTTAAAGCATTTAACTAAAAAGCCAGTAAGAAAAATAATCACATTTGGCATGCAAGTAAAAAAACTATAAGAATTACTTGAAAACAATATAAAAAAGGGGTGTTTGTGGCTTGTCTTTCCATAGAAATTCTGAGGTTTCCAGCAGGGCTATTCAGCTTCTCTGTAAATCCAACTACTGCTCCAACTACTGCTCTGTAACTCCAATCCACTGCTGCCCCAGTGAAGACCACAGGGGTTTTTCCATTGTGTTGTGCAGGAAGCCTTCAGCCCTGCAGTGCAGCAGCAAGGCTGTGTGTGTGTCCACAGCTGAACTAGAATTGTTGCAAGATTTCTTATCCATGATCTCATGATACTCATTCTCTCCTGAAAAAGGTGATCTATTTTCCTACCTCTAAGGTTTGGAGGGATGAGTTTCCTCCCTCAGACTGAAGAAATCCTTTTAAAACCAGGACTAAAAGAAATGACCATGCCACAGACAACTCTTCTGTGCTGGGCAGGGGATCCAGACACAGGGTTTATTCCTCATTGTTCTCCTTTCAGGAGGTGTAAGGCATAGCCAGGTTTGGGCTCTGAGGAATCTGAAAATACTTCCAGTGGCTCAAGACCACCTTCTTCTAAAGAAACTTAAGACTTTTAATCCCCTTTCCCAGGGGGGCTCTTTCCTAAGATCCCCTGCAAGGATTGCACTGATCTGTGGCTTGAGAACAGGCTTCCCAGAGCCTGCTGCTTGGGTTTCCCATGAGCCGAGGAGGGATGGGACCCCTTAGGAAGTGCCAATAGGAACTGGAGTTGGAGAGGGAAAGGCTAATGGGAAATCAACTGACCTGGGAAAAAATCTTGAAGGTTGGAATTGGAAGAAAATACACCCTGAACATCACAGAATGACTTCTTTTCTCCAAGGAACTCCAAAACTTACATCTTTAGCTGAGAAAATGATGCCGGTGCCTCTTCGCCTCTCCTTCGGCCGCCGCCTCTCCCGGATTGACTGTTTGTTCAGAGATCTGTCATCTAAATCCTGATCTTCACACTCTGGCCAAGCAAAGAAAGACTGCTTTGGTTTCAGTGATTTACATCTCTGCTTTTGCTAAGGTACTGGGGTTCTTTCCAAGTTGATCAAGGTTATCTTGGCTTGTGTTATATTACAAAGGAGTTATTAAACCAAATGAAATGGAATCTCAGTGCCCTACTGCATCTGGTTAGTCACACTCCTTCTTTTATCAGAGCCCAGAGAGGTTACTCTAGCTGTCAGCTCTCCACAGATCATTCTAACTGACTCCTGTTCTGAGGACAAACTGCACTACGGGCATCACTCCCCCCAGCTCTGCAATCAAAAGGCTCCATGGATTACTATCTCATTTACTTATCCAAAATGGAATACATCCTTTTATCTCTCTCTGTTTCAAGCAATAAGCTGTATCCTCCACTGGGATTTCCATTTAAACAAATAACATTTATTTTGTGAGGTGACAGTTCCCCATATCTTCCCCCAGAATAACAAGTAAACTTATTCTGTCTGTACACATTGGAAATTCTAAAACTCATGAAAAGCCCTGAGCTTTGAGGAGTCTCCATCTTCCTGGGTACCTACCATTTTTCTCCATATCTGTGGCTGCAGCTCTGAAGTCTGCTGGATTCACAGAGTCAAGACCTAGATACTTATTTGTTCGAGTCAGGTATGAGCTTGTATAAAGGAGAGGTGCTGACGTGGAGGGAGAGACAGGTGTCGTGGGTTTGTCTGGTTGCACCGGGCACCTTAACCGCCGGTAGACAGTCTACAAACAAAGAGCCAGGAGACAAAGTCAGTGCAATGAAGAGGAACTAGCAGATTTGGGATTTCAGGCAACTAGGTAATCTTTTAGAGTGTAATGTTTGCTTCTCTGCTGCTGAAGTGATCATCACCACCTGCCAGATGAGGTTAATTCCATCAGACAGGGATGAATGTTAAAAGCATTCTACAGCTACAATATGAGAGCGCTCTGCCATAGCTGGGAAGGCTGGGATCAAGCTCTTTGTCCCTATGGCCAATGGCAGGACAAACAAGTTATCTAATAGAAATGAATGATTTAGAGTCAAAAAAACCCAAACAGAAGTGAAGGCAGGGGGAGAAAACTGCTCTCTCTGGCTGTCCATTACACACAGAACATCTGTGGAAAGAGGTGAACACAAAGCCTCGGTCCAGACTGCATAGCAAGGATGGATCCAGGCCACACTTCTATCATTAGCTTTCTCATTCCACTTTCTGTGATTTACAGTTTTATTTTCTGGCAAGAGACAGAAAAGTGGAAATTCCAGTGGAAAGCAGAGGAACAGCCAACCTCCAACAACTACATATCCCATTCCTCGTGCAGGTGGCTGAGGTCAGGTCCTGCTCCTCAGGATTACTGCTTTCCAGCAAGTCTTCCCCCTTAAAACAGAGACATTCCCAGAAAAATTTTTCCTGATCTCAGCTATCCTAAATGGTTTCCCTAACTCTGAAACAATGAGAGTGGAGGCCAGGAGGATCACCTCCTCATCCGTGTTTCTGCTCCACCGTGAGCGGCTCTCCTGCCTCTCGCTGCTGTCCTCCACAGCCTCAGTGCTCTCTGCCTTCTCGCTCTGCTGGTCCTGAGCTTGCCTCTCTGCCCGAGACCGGCTGAAGGTTCGCTCTGCCTCCTGAAGGTCTGTCAGTGTCACACCCTGGAGAGAAAGTCAAAGAGGGAAGCCTCAGATTTATGCAACTAGATTTCAGGTCTTCCAGGTCAGTTGGAAATGCCCAGCAGGATTATACATGCTCAGGTTTACGCCTCTTCTCTCTGCTAAGAGAAAGAGAAGAGTTCTGTTGCCTTTAACACGCTTCTCAGTGTACCAACATAATCACTGACCCAAAGTGACCCAAATATACATGATCAAGCTCCAGACTAGAAGGCAGCCACACTGAAGAAATGAGAACCTCGAAATCTACCTCCTGTATGCTTAGGGGAGTATTTTGTAATAATTGTTTGCAGGAACTTCTGCCAGAACCTATCCAACACAGTGTGAGGGTGGACAAGCTCCTGGTCCTAAGTAGTAATATAAGAGCAAAAGAAAACCTTGGCCCCTCTGTTCATCAGCTCTCTCCATCCTACAGATGAACTCGAGTATTTCCACTCTTTACCTGCGTCGACCTGCGAGTCTGCCGAGCCTGCCTGGATCGTGCCTTCCTCAGTGACTCTGCCTCCTCATCCCGCACCGGAGTCAGATACGACCTGATTAACAAAGGGCAGAAGAGATTAAACCAAACCCAGACATTCTGCCTTTCTGTCTCTGCAAGCTTCAGAGCTGAGATACTCTCCTTCATTTGGACAAAAATCATTTTAGCTTCATCTACCAAGACTACTGTTGGCTCCTGCCTTGGGGCAACTTTCCTATGAACACACAACACACAAATGCTCCCCTTACATTCTCCCTAGATCTCTACATAAACTCTCTCATGTGGGGCACGTTCTGTGAACTGTTTAGTGTATTATTTGCCCCATTCCATGCCTTACTGCATCATTAGAAAAAAACACAAACCACCTCTCATTTAGACAAAGATCCTGAGAACAGAAATCCTGCACTGGCACATTCTGCAGACCCTCCCTCCTCTCATTATATTCCTGATCATATTCCTGCAATCTGCTGTCTTCATCAATATGAGACCCATCACGCTGGAAACAGCTGAACTGCAGGCATCTTCTAAAGACAAAATACCTTCAGAAAAGCTATGAAATGAAATGAAAGAAATGACCTTCACAAATCAGAGTAAACTGAGTCCCTGAATACTGAAAAACACAGTTAAAATACAGAGCTGGTCACCACCAGATTTCATTAAACTGAGGAGACTTCAAAAGAATTATTCACATGAAAATATATAAACAGAACTCTCTGCCCTGGCATTTACTGCAGAGGAACTGGAGAGGAACTCAGCAGTGCTTCTGCAGGTGAGGACTGCACAACAGTAAGCCTGATTTCCATGCTGTTGGAGTGGCTTCTACCTTAGGAGAGATTAATTAGATTGGACTCTTCAGCCTGCCTCAGAGGGAATTATTATTAACAGTGCCTCACTGTGCAAGGATGAGGGTGCCTGAAGTGAAATCTTCTCTTGTAGGTCTATCACTGCCACAAGTTAACAGAGTATCAAAGATCTAGATACATTCAAAGAATATTTAGCCAACTGAGGGATGAAGACCTGTCAAGGAATACGCTCACTGTGTCTTGGACTCTTCTGGCCCTCCACTACAAACCACTTTCACGTAAAAGGTAATGGGCTGAACAGACTTTACAGCTCTTCCAGTAAGTTAAGACATTTATTGGGATGATTACTAACTTTGCTGCACTGTGACAAAACATCAAAGAATCATGAAATCTGGACCATTTGAAAATCATCTACCATGATGGCTTTTTTCCACCTTCATGATCTTGTTGTCAGAGCTATTTAGCAGTGCTGCCACAGACTGACCTCCAGCACTCAGTGGAGACACGTCACTGAATGGGGTTCCTCACACTCCTCAGAGGTACATCACAGGAACCACTCTCCTTGTACTCCAAGCATTGGTGGGGCACACATGAGAATCTTCTCACCTAAAGCTGGTGCAAGCCTTTGACCCAGTAAATTATGCCCTAAACCCCTCTGATCTCCAAAGAGTACCAGGAGAGTGTGAAGGATCAATTGTCCACACTGGAGATGCCTGCACTGCAGACTTCTGGAGGAGATGAATCACATTCTGGGAGCTGGCTACATGGAGATATCTACACCCGAGCTGGCCAGGCTCTCTGAACTGCACTCCCAGGGTTCAATTTATCACCTTCAGAAAGAGCCTCCAGCACAGATCATGCAAATGCCTTGCAGAGGAGCTCATTTCTCCCCACTGCTTACCCAGCCAGCCACACTAGCTGTGATGGATACGCCAACACGGGAAGCGCCTGCAATTCAGGAGGATGACTGCATCCCAAGAACTCACTGTTTCAGGAGCAAAAAAAAAGCTGTTGTTTGATGAATGAAGGCTGAGCAGCTCCTAATCCTGCAGACAAGTAGCTCTCTTCTGCTCTCCTTTATGCAGTGTGCATGTGGTACCCAAGTAATGGCACATTAAGGAAACAATAAGCATTTTCTGCAGCTTTTGACACAAGCAGAATAGCTGTTATCTGTGCAGCATCCACAAGCAATAAGCCTCCTACAGCAAGGATGCATTTGCAAAATACACTGCAAATGAAGTTCAGAGAAGTAGTGTAAAAAAAGAAAAGGTAGTTTCTGAAACATATAAACCAAATAGATTTGTAGCCAAGTGGGGTGGGCAGTTTGCTGCAACAGCTTTGAAACAGTGGAATTTATGTCTCATCCTCTGCAAGGACACAGGCATGTAGGAGCTACAACAGGAGTAAGAGGAGAGATGAGACCTTCCTTTGCCTGAGGAGGTCTTTGGCTCATACAACAGCACATATGCACCAGGTCACACTGTGCTTGGTCAGGAGCACTCTTGGTATGTGTCAGCAACTCGAGGTCATGCTTGCAGCAGCTGAAGTACGTTTGCACACAACAGAAAATAATACTGAACTCCCTGCCAGGCGACGTGAGAGAGAACAAACCAGAGTGCCCAAGTAGTTTCTGAAAAGGTTGGTAAATCTGCAGAGAATGGATCAGCATCAGCTGCTGAAGCAGAGGCTGAGCTTTGCAGCAGGGCAGGAGAGCCTGAGCTGCAGAGGCACAGCAAGGCTGCAGGATCTCCCTCCTGTCAACGTTCAGCTGCAGCTCTGCACACAGCAGTCCATAAATAGACAGGGACACAGCGAAGGAATAAACTTTGTGTCTCTTACCCTGTCATCATCCCAGACCTTTTCCCTCTGCTCTCCCAGAATTTATATAAAAATAGGAATATGCCAGAATATCACTAGGAATTTTGAGTGTCCAACCTGTAACAGTGACTTAATCTTCAGAGCAGCACATTTTGCAAGTCAGAGAGGCTCACTCTGGGCTGCAGCCTTTATCGATTGCTAACTTTTGGTTTCTTTCCATTTCCACAATTCCCCGGTTCTTGGAGCACACCCAAGGCCATTTTACAGGCATGAGATAACTGAATTTTCTGAAACAAGTCAGCAGAGCCACTGCACAGTGACATAGCTGCTTTCTGCCAGTAAGCAGGACAGCCTCTCCCTGCTGATGAAAGGTGCTCGTGCTGTCAGGATTTCAAATGCAAACAGCAGACACCAGACCTGATGGCAACTCAGTCACAGTTTTCCTCTACCTGTGTTTTTGATTTATCTTTTGTGTGTCTGTGTGTTTTAATCTTTTCTTTGGTGGGGGGAGGGAGGGTAAAGGCTCCATTTACAATTTTAGGAGATGCTTCAATTTGCTTACGAGATGAATTTAAGAGACCTGAATGTGCTAAATAGGAAGGAAGAAAGAGAGCACAAATTACTGTAAGGAGATGGCAAGTCTGCTGCAGCCACAGAGCAGGGCTGGGCTGGATGGCAGAGGGAGAGCAATACACTGCTTTCCAAAGCAGAAAAACTGCAGATCACAGCAAGCTGCAGGGGACAGGCAGCAAATGGGGCACAAGGCAGCCTGTAAACAACCCACAGAGTTTTTTAATTGCGTTCTCAAGAAACACACTGCTTGCTGAAGTGCAGTATCTATGTCATCCTATTAATTCCAGCAAATACCACATGATCAAAGCAGACCTTCAAAGAAGTGGTCCTGTGCACTGCCTTGGCTCAGAATAAGCTTTCTCTGAGAAACACATGGAATCAGACATCATGCCAAGTTCAATGCATGCAGAAAGCAGAGGAGATCTTTTCCTAGAGTTCTGGTTGCAAGCACAAGCAGCAGAAGATAAATGAAGGGATGTCTATGTAAGAATCAGCAAAACCACTGCAGAAGTTTGCAGATCCCAGGGACAGAGACAATGAGAGCTGCTGCCAGAAGAGAGCTGTGAGCTTTGGATTTGTGCATCAGCTAGAAAAAAAGCTGGGAACTGAGTGATTGATCTGGCTCCCACTTCAATTCTCCTGCTTTTAAGAGAACACCTATTTTCTGTGTTAACTCCTTTAATCAGGGCAGTGAAACACAAAGATGGATCCCAACCACTCATCATCATCTCAAGGCAAAAGAAACTGCAATAAAACATAACAGAAGGGGAGATTGCAAACAGGGCAATAGCAAGCCTGCAAATACAAGCTGGTAAAGCAGGAGTCCAACAGCAAATCTGTATGCTAGAGAATCTCTGTCAGAGGGAAAACCAAAACGCACTGTGGAGAGAAACCCCGACAAGGAAAGGGTGAATGATGCAGAAGAAATGAGGAGCTCCTGTTAATTGGTGCACAGCTAGCAGAACAGATGATTAGTTTCTCTGAGAAACAGAAGCCTCTGATAAGCTCTTTACAATGCTGGTCTCTTCTCCTGCCTTCCTGAACACCTTCAAGTAGAGACTGAAGCTTTGGTGGCAAACATCATCTACCACCAGGCAGAGGCCATTGGCAGAACAATCATGCAGGCCCAGGGGGAGCACCAAGAATGGGTAAAACTTTTCCCTTTTCACACCTCAGTGACCCAGCACTGGAAAAGCACTTCCCTAAAACACACTCACCTACATATATCAAAACTTGGCAACAAATCTGGAAGCTAAACATTCACTCAATGCTGCAGCTGCCCTCTTGTCTGAGGGGATTCAAGGCATTTTGTCTTGCTCTCAGCACACCAAAAATTGAGATACAGCCTCCCATGTGCTGCAGTGGGTCACCACGGGTTAGTTCCCTCTGCCCCCATCAGGTCCTCCTCCAACAAACCTGTGCTACCACAGCAAGTGCAGGAAGAACAGGAGTTGGCAGCAGCAGCTCTAGGGTGTCTGGTCTCTGAATGCAGCACTGCTGGACGTGGCTGGGGCTGTGCTTCATGAACCTTTTCTAGAGGAGAGCTTGCCACCGGCAGGAGCTGCTCTGCTGGCCCTCTGACCCCACTCATCCCAGCCCAAATTCTATCTCTGGTGTAGGAGTGACTCACTAGACTAGAAACTACAGTGACAGTCTTCTTAGAAGCCCGGACAGACTTTTGGTGCTTCCAGGTCTGGATAATGTGGGTAAGGGGAGCAAGGCACTGGTTTGGCTTTCTGCACACTGGAAGGGGCATTCAGCATATAGAAAGCCATACAGACATCTAGACTCTGAAATGTTTGAAATAGCTGCTCTTAAGAGCACAATGTTACTACTCCAAACACTGCAACTTTTTAAACAATTTTAATCATCTACCTACCTGTATCTTTCATGCCATATGTGTACATACACAGAGGGAAAAAAAGGAAGATAGTAAAAAAAAGCCCAGCAAAAGCCTGAAGCACTAATACTGTTGTGCTGGAAACAATTGGAAAAGTACAGCATCCCAGCAATGAATTCCTACCAACTGGAGATGTGCCATTAGCTAAGAAACTATCTATAAGCTGGGGGAGGGAAGAGAAGCCAGTGCAGGCAGCACTGCTGACAGCAGTTCCCAAAATACAGTTCCTTAAGTTAGACACAATGTCCCCAGCAGCCAGTCAATCATTGACAATTAGATGGAAACCGTCAGAAAAAGAAACTTTCCTGCTCTCTCATGCAAGCAAGAAACAGGTTTCAGTTCTTAGCTGTGTTTACCTCTGTGCTGACATGTTCTGCCCATCAGACCTCCACAACTCAGAGCACTCACTGGAGATGCTGCCATGAAAAGCTGGCTGACTAGAACACGAGACCATTCGAGAGGCAGCAGAGGAGGATAATGTGTCAGACTCTGCAAGTGTTGGAACTGAGAATGAGGGGAAAGCCAGACAATGCTGAGTTATTTAATGAGCTGAGGACAGAGGGATAACAGGATCATACTCTTTTAAGTGTTTCACAGCTGGCTCCAAAGGGCTCTGCTGAGGATTCCCCATTTTCAGTCCTTTGCGTTTCTCTCTCGTGTTAGCCTTGGCTGTTGTGAGCTGGCTTTGTGCTTCAGTCTGGAACTGTGAATTCTCAACTCACAAAAGTTCAAATGTCTGCATTTTGATAATCTATTTACAGTATGATTAGCAGCTTAACAAACAGAAGATGAAATCCTTCATTTGCAACAGCTTTGCTTTGCTCAACATGTTCAGGTGGTGATGGGAGAGATTAAGGCACTTGTGATCTTTGCCACCCGCTAATCAAAACAACAAGTACCCTTTATCCCCCCTCAAAACTCCTGCCTTGATGGGATGTTTACAATGGGTTGAGGTTACACACATGGCAGCTGATGCCCTAAGAATACTTCCCTCCCATCCCACAGCTGTTGATGATTGTGTATGTGCTCTCCATCTGCCCACGTTCATCTCTCTGCCCTTCAGTGAGCAGAGCTGCTCCTGGTGTGCTGGGTTCTGACAGCAGCGAGCTTCTCGCACCTCCTCTGCAGGCAGGATGCTGCAATGCAAAGCAGTGAGGAGAGCTCCAATTGCAGCCCCAGGAGCTCTGTATTCCCTCTGCCAGAATATTTTATTACACCAGTGGTACCTACTGGGAGCTCACAGTTAGAGGCTGAGGAGACAGCTATAGATTGGAGGCTTTGAAATGATGGATGTGATCCCTTCACGTTAATTAATGCCACTCAGCATCCTGGTAAAAAGTGGAAAAGTCAACAAACATCCCAGTGATCACATTCCTCCTGCCTGTCTAGAGAAGCCTGGCTGTGGCTGGGAACCTAGACCTCTGATGGTCTCCAGAAAAAGGGAAAATGGACTTGTGTAAAATCAGGGAAAAGAAATCCCAAACCCCAACAATCCAGGAAATTTTTCTGCAAGAGAAAAGCAAAGAGTGCTGCAAACACAAACCAAAGCAAGCCAGCAACACCTCTCCCTGCTGAATGTCCACTCAGGTCATTAGGTGTGACCACCACAAGTGCAAAGCTGGAAGATTTTGCACTTGTTCTGTGCTCAGCACAGGACATTAGGTGTCAATCCAAGACCCTGAGCAGTCTGTCACAGTGTCAGGGAACATGTGCAGTGCTGTCTGCAGTCCTCAGAGCCCGAGTCCTCACATTAAAAAACTGCTGCATGAAAGGAGTGGGATGGAGCTCCACCTCCTGCCAGCTGAGGGCTGAGGAACGAGGGAAGGCAAAGATGTGAGTGTCCTGCCTCTCTGTCAGTGTTTCTCATTTTCGAGTGAGCCAACACAATTTGACATTTAAACAACCTCAAGCAGACCTTCCACAGCTTTCCCAAAAGCCAGTTCACACAGTCTGAAACAGGGCAGGAAACCCCTGGGAAAAAAATAACTCACTCAGCAAAAGTCTGAATCTTTGAGAAACTCCATTTTGCAACTAAAACATAAAATCAAATTAAAACTTGATGGTGCTGAAGAAGGTTCAGCTCTTGAACTAGATAAACTGTAGGAGAAAAGCTCACTTGGCAAGTGCTGTGAGCAGCCCTTGACTGCCACCGCGTGGAACAGGCCCTGGGGCAGGTCCTGTGTCAGGAGAGGATCAGGAATCGCCCTGGCTGCAGCACAGCAACATCACCCATTACTGCTGACATCCAAAATACTTCATTCCCTCCTGAGTCAGGGCTGCAATGGCTTTGCATGTGGCAGTGGCTTCGGTTCAATTCCAAGTGTCTGCTGCTCTCAGGGACAGAAGATTTAAGCCTGCTCAGAAACTTTTCCCACAGAAAGCCCAGGGTGGTACCTGACTTCCTTGGCTTCCCCACCTGTAACACCCACTGGTGGGTGCTGTGGAGTGAAGAACTTCAGAGAACAGCTAATTTTGTCTTAACTGAGCTCTCAGCTGTACCACCACACAGTATCTCCACAAGTGTTCTGGGTACCTTCTGTAGTTTAATGGCCATTTTTGGACACAGGAAGGAATCTGAACAGGTTGAAGTTAGTAAATGGCTACACCCTGAACACCCAGGTACTGGTATCCAAATGGAGCTCGAGCCCTGGCTACAGAATCACCATTAGACAAATGTGCTGTTAGACACAAGGATTAAACAGGCAGAAGATGTCAGTGGTTATGATTAGTAAAGAGGAACTGCACACAGATTCTGCATGTAGACAGGGATGGGGAAAGGCAGTTTTATTTACCTTCAGCTCGCTCCATGCTGTCAAGCTGCAGTTCTTTTACATTGGTTAGCTCAAGAGGACCTTGCTTTATGTCCCTGACCATTTCTGGAGGATCCCACATATATTCCTGCTTTGGGTTAGCAGGTCAACCCACAGCCTGGGCTCCTCCACCCAAAATATCCTCCCCACCTTCCCCTGAGCACTGATACGGCCAGTGGGCAGCCGAGCACGTAGCAGCAGCCCTGCCAGCCTTCCTCACAGGAAGCAGAGCTCAGCAGCCCTGACTCCCAGCCCACACCTCGACCTTTTCCCAAATACAAATGCAGCCTGATTTCTGATCCAGCAGGAGCAGTCTTGCCTCTTCCCAACATGGACAATCTGATGGCTGGCAGGATTCCTGCCCTCCCACGTCATCTGCACCAGCAACCTCCTCTTTATCTGAAGGAGATTAGCTGCAGAAGCATGGCAGAGAAATGCTTTCAACAGCAGGTGCCAGATGATGGCTCAGTTCTTCACCAGAGAGAGAACTCTTAACATTTTCTTGTCTGCTGTGGAGTGTGGATGGGAATTTGTCCCTGGCCATGCAGAAGTGGCTTGCACCAGTATCCACACCACTCTGCTTCCCCAGAGATCTTTCCTAGGAGAATGAAGACCACTCAGCTTTACATCAGTCAGTGATAAGGATTAAAGGGTCAAATGCTACTGAAAAAACTCCAAGGTGGTAGTGAGATAATGTTGACAGCTTTTTCTACCAGTTCCTCTCAAGTGACATTCAAATACCTCTTGAATGCAAATCCCAGAGTTTTATTTGTACAGAGATCAGGGTTTCTGATGTTTCTGTCAGATAACAAGGGTTAACAGAAATATTGGGCACTCCTGCTCACCTTAGAGGAGGAGTCATGCTCTGGATTTGGACAGGACAAGAGTCACAAGGCAAAAGGACTTGCCAAAAATTGTTCATCTGACAGTACTTGTGGAGGAGGATTCAGTTATTAATATATTATTAATCTATGCTACTATAATTAGCAGCTGGATCCTTAGAATGAAGGAATGAAAAATGAAAAATACATCCCTCTTGGGAATGAAGCAGAAGAGAGAAATGTTTGCTGGGCACATTTACCTCGCACGTCAGTGAACTGCCATCTGAAAAAACTTCTAGGGGAAACTACAGAGGGCAAGAAGCCAGGCTGAGAAGAGCCATCAGCTCCAGAGCCCACCTCAGGCCTGTTCTGGATTTATCCAAGAAACTGGTCAGGATACATTCATAAATAAGAAGAGAGCTGTTTCCTGTCTCTACCAGCTTGCCTGATGGCAAGTGCTGTCACCTTGCTGGAACCTTCCCGAGGAACAGGAAGAACAATTACAACTGCAGAATACAACTGCATAAACAAAATGGGTGGGAGGGGAAAAAGGACAAATTAAAACCCTAACTCTTTCAAAAACAGCCTAGATTTCAAATTCAGAAGTGTCCTTTTAAACTGGTCACACAACAGAGAACACAGACTTGCCTTTCAGAAGTTCTCAGGAAAAGCTTGTCTTATCTCAGGTGACAGCTAACCCAGGAGCTGGGGCTGCAGGGTGGCCTCTCAACCTGCTCTGGGAACCACAGCTTTCATACAGGAGAAAAGGCTTCAGAGGGACCCAGACAGCCCAGACCTTCCCTTCAGCACCAGCTGTCTCATGGCACCAGTCCCATTCCAGCTTGGCAAGATCTCCTGCAGAGCTCTCTCCATGCCCAGGCACGCTGGGAGCGTGTGACATGAGGAACACTCTGGAGAGCAGCCGCACTGGAGGGCTCCTAGAGATGGGACCAGAGAGCCCTGCCCTGAAACCACGGGGACTAGGTGGCAGAGGAACCGTGCAGAGGAGCTCTCGGCGGCACTAGAGGCCGCTGTCATCCCGGGTGAAGGTGATAAACCAGCAGTGGCTGGAACCAACAGGACCCCTGAGTCCTCATCACCAGCTTGCACTAAACGAAAACCAAAAGGATGTTCGTTTTGCACTAGGAAGAACAGGGTCTCTATGAGGCACTACTGTGGGCACAGCATCCACATGCTTCTGATGCAGCCTTTAGCAGAGGCAGTGCTGCTGAGAGTTCAGCTGGACAAATGCATTTGCAGCTTGAGACAATTTGATGCTGGCAGGAGATCACCAAGGTGGCCAAGGAGCAGTGTTCAGCAGTGGCTCCAGAACTCCCAGGAAAAAAAAGAAAAAGAAATTGCCTGGCAAAAATATTGACAGTGGAAGATGGCAATTTTCCAGCCTCTCAGCATCAGCACAGGGCAGTGCTGCAGTGGAGCTCAGGCAGGCTGGACCTGCAGCTGGGTACCTGCCAGCACACAGGGCAGCAACTTGGCTGAGTGTCCAGCACACAGCTCGGGCACCAGGCAGCGACTCAGCACGGTCCACTCAGGTGGGGAGACCACAGTGCTTCCTCTGAACCCACCTCTCCACAGCTGCCTTCTGTTTTCCCCTCCCTCCCCTGCAGCAATCATGCCTGGGAGACATGGTTCACACTACTTTCCAGCTGCTAGAGTGTTTGCTGACCAGTTTAGCTCCAAACAAGCAGCAGGCAAAACACCATGGATGAAACACGGTGGTGGGCCAGGGGGAAGGCTTGTTGGCCACCAAAGGATGACACCAGCACTCCAGAGCACTCTACTGGTTGTTCCTCTCCAGATCTAACAGTCTCTTCTGCCTTAACCTTTTGGCTTCACAGATAATTTAAGGCCACAAGTTAGGAGACATCCCTGTGATCTAATATTAGATGATAAGCTTGTTTATGTTTTTGTTGCTAAGAGAAAGCTGGAGCTTTGGAAACACTGAAGCAGACCAAATGCTACTGCAACAGCTGCCAGGGGGAACTGAAATCCATACAGTGCTTCCCTGACAACTGGTTGCCATTTTCCTTTTTTATTTTATTTTACTGGAATTGGTCTCCTTCCAAAACAAGCTTTTCCCATTTAGGTCACCTCTCCTGTTTCTCTAGGTCCATGTTTCCCGGTTCACATGTGCAGGCAGTTCCCCAGTCAGTATATCCTGCTGGTAGAACATTCAGTCACAAAGGTTTCCTCCACCCATAAGCACAATGCATCATTGCTCTGCTTTTTTTTTCCCTTGGTAGTTTCAAAGCATCAATTAAAGGTGGGAGGAATTTTCTGGTGTTTCTCTTTACATCACCATCATTCAGAGGAGATAGTTCTCCAATAAAAATGCAGGAGACTTCAACAGATCTTCTATATTATTTATAGCAACTGATTCAGCAATAAACACTGATGCAGTAACATTAACAGATGCTCTTCTGGGCATCTACAAGTACTATGACAGTCAAGTTCCCTGTCTGCAGACAGTGCCAAAGGTCTGGGGGGGTTCTGTGGAGCCCACTTCTCCAGGGAAGAGTCTAAAGCTTCTGCAGCTTGATTCTGGGCTTACCAAAAGGGAGGTGTGAACTGAAAGCACAGGACTCACTCTATTCTCTTCTGCACAATCTCCCTTTGCACCAGCAGCATCTTTTGGCAGTGCATCTCAATTCAGTGGCAAGTGACACTGAGCCAACTGACCCCTGGCACAATAAGGAGGAGCATGCAGAGGCACTCCTGATATTAAATGTAAGTCTGCTTACAGACAAGCCACTCTGCAGCACCTATTTCAAATCATGTCCCTGCACAGAGTCGATGAGCGTGGCTTGGCAAGAACACCTGCAATACCTTCAAACCACTCCCTGTGCTAGCTCTGGGGAAAAAGAAATAAAGCCCAAACAGCATGAAAAGTTGGAGTGTTTTCTGAATAGCAAAGTCCACCTTCTTCCTTGGCTCTGCTGCAGCTGAAGTGGAGAAGACTACAGCAGGCAGAGGCCTCCCTGGGAGAGGCCATGCAGCTGCTGTGGATTACATGGCACTGCTCAGCTCCACCACCTTCACCTCTGCAAGCTGATCATTTCCAGTACTGCTCCGCACATCCTTTGGCTTCAGGCCATGTAAAACATGTCAGAGCACTGTCTCTACTCAGGAAGGTCTGTATTTTATAAAGTCACTCTTTCAGTTTGGAAGAGTCTTGTTATTGACAACACCCCATGAACTGGTTGCAAGTTAGAAATAAACAGTTCATCACTGCACTTCATTTATTAGCATTTATTTTCATCAATGCCATCAGAAGAGACAGATTTTGCAAGAGTGAACCTGTTTGCAGGAATAAATATGGATGATTTGATATTCTGCAGTGAAACACACATGGTAAATTCCCTTTGCCAAGAGCACTGGCTACCCTAGGTTTATACTTCTGCAGTCTTAAGAAAACAGCCTATGGTAAGAAAGAGACCCCATCAGCTAGACTGACTGCAATCCAAAAGGCTGCTGGAATAGCCTTGGTTGCACATGGCAGACTTCTACCTCTGTGCTAAGTCTTCCTTTATGGTCAACTGAATGAAATCCATGCTGCTAGGGCCCACGCCATCTCCTCCTGTAGCACACACCTGCATGCTCCAGGAAGGTCTGTTTTCCCCACTAACTGCAGAGGGAATCTAGGGCACTTGTGCAGCAAAGATGTCTCCACCAGGGCATACATAAACTGAGCTTAGCAGAATCAGAGAGATGGGTTTTATCTGAATGTGTCTCAGTCCCACACCCTTTTAGGATGGGATTCATGTTACAGAACCTACTGCAAGCAGCTACTGGGCCATCTGTCCCTCCACAGAGGCCTCAGGGATTGAGATTAGTAGCTGAGATGACTACAGAAGAAGAAGGCTGAGACATTGAAAAGACAAGTAGAAAAGTATGAAACTTCATTTAAACTCGAAGCCTGTGATGACTCAGCTCAAAACCTCACCATGGAGCAGGGGCAGCAGCCATTCACTTGAGGTAGTACTTAAACAGTTCTTCCACCTCCACCATCACCACCACCACAGGAGAGCTGATCAGGGAGGGGGACAGACACACACCAGCACTCTGCTCACTAACCTTCTGCGCTCCCTGGCTTCCTCAGCTGAGAAGTCCTTTCCTGTGGTGGAGGCAGCACCGGCATTCGTGACACCGTTAGCAGAGCCGAGTATAGCACGGTTTGTGATTACCCCTAGAGGGGTGCTAGCAGAGAGGCTCTCTGGATTTTTCTCTACAGCAGAATCACTCTGTTGCCTGAACGGGGCTCTGAAATAGAGAAGACATAATGGAAAGCAAAGCAAGTGAACTCAGCTGCTGAGCAAGACCAAGGGAGCACTGATAGTTCATTCTCCTCATTCTAGGCTCCCGTTTTTGTAGAGATCAGCACACGTTAAAATGAGCTTTAAAAAACAATGTAGAAGAAAAAGCAGGAGGAATTCATAGTCTTCACATCTCTGTTTGCAGCAAAAATTACTAGAAAATATACCTGGTGAATAAGCAGAAGGAATGAACTCCAAGAGCTCGTACACAGAATGCCCAAGAGCAGCCCAAGCACAACACACTGTGTCTCTAACAGGCTGGTAAGAGGCCACAACTGACCACTCCAGTGAGTGAAGAAGCTGGGAACTGCCTGCTGGTGCATCCACACTACTGGAACTGTCCAACACAACCACGTGGGGATTTCTTATCAGTGCTTCCACACTTCCAATCCACAATCCACTCCAGAATTCAGACCTTCCAACCCAAATGCCACTTTTCGGCGGCGTTATCTGTGCTGAGAGCTGTTACCTGGTGTACTGGCGGGCTGATGCAGTAGTGCTCGCACCGAGAGGTGTGGGGCAGGAAGAGACAGGTTGCCACGGGGTGCCCAATGAGGTAGATGAACCAATGGTAGTGGGTGAGGTAGCTAGAGATGTATTGCGACTGGCTGAAATGTAGGGACTGCTGAGGTCACTACTTCTACCAAAGGAAGCACTGTAAAACATCACAAAATCATGTCCTTCAGAGCACAGCAAATATTCAACAGAACATCACCAGAGTTGGGCTCTCAGCTGGGAAGGGAGCAAGTATTTCATCTTAGCACGACCTAGGCAAGGAGATTAGAGCATACTGGAACTGCTGGTGGTCGCTCACGCAGGCTGGCACTAGCAGGACCCCTCTTGGCTAAGCCCAGCTTAGTTTCAGTGAGAGAACAACTGTGTGGAGGTGGACCGGTGGAGATCAGGGGAGGCAAAAACCCTACTGCAGTGAAAGCAGTGCACGCAGAGCACCCTGTGTGCTGGGGAAGGGCAGAATCAACGAGCAAGGATGAGGTTGCTTAAAGCAGGGGAGAAGAGAGTGACATAAGCAGGTCAGGCTGCATCGCCTCCTAAGGATGCCCAAGACTTCCTGCTTTAAGAGCCTGTTTTCAGTGGTTTAAAGCTCTGGCAAAGATGGCTTCAGTTCAGGCTTCAGTTTTCTTTAAGGCATGTGTGGCTCAAACTCTGTATTTCTGGAAAATAGCTAGCAAGTGTCCAAAAAGTATTCAGGAATGAGCAAGGGAAATACCTATTTTGCCGGTTTAAAACAAAACCCTTAAACCGTTACCACTGAAAAGCTCCAAGTCTTCAAGTGCTCATGCTTTGGAGAAGAGACAGGAGAAAAGGAGAAGAGCTCTCCCATGAGAATGTACCTTTTGCTTTTTCAGAGAGAACCCACCCAGAGTGGGAGAAGTTGCACATCTCCAAAACCAGACTTGATGAAATCTGGCAAAATCTCCTTATGGCACATGCCAGAGCCCTGTCTACAGGCTGCTCGCTGTCTGCACAGAGCACAGGAACATCTGTGTGTGATCTAGGGCCCTGCCACACCTTTCCCAGCAACTGGTATTCCTGGTTGCTACTGGTCAGACTGGGCTGTCTGCAGGATCAAAGGCTGGGAAGGCTGCTTCTCACCTCCTGCATCCTAATGACTCCCATGCCAGTGCACATGGAGGAAAGTGGCTGCACCAGGAATAAAAGCTGACTGCGACAAAGAGCTGCGGGTTTATGGGGAAGCCAGGGACAACAGACTGGGACTGGAAGCCAACACTAGAGAAAGAGTCAAAGAGAGCAGCTCAAGGCTGAAAGAAAACTTGAAAGGGACAGGAGCACAGCCAAGGACAGGAGGTAGAAGGAGGATCCAGTCCAATTTATGAATCAGTTTTATATGCCAAGGCCTCCAGCCAGCCCTGGACAAGCAGCTGGTCCCTAGACAACCAAAAGAGAGACGAGGGTTTCTGGAAAAGCCTCCATGGGGATGGACCTTACATTTGGGCTCTTCAGCTGATGGCTGCTTGCCATATCCAGGTCACATAGGAGCAAGCATGTTATTGTCACCAGGTAGTAACCTCCACCAGACTCTGAACAAAGCTTCCTCTTGAAAGCTGGCCCCTGCTCAGAGCACAGGGGAGCAGGAAGTCCTGTTGGAAGCAAGTGCCTCCCCTCCTTGACTCTCTGCAGCAGAGGAAAAGGTTAAGCCCTAGAGATGGGCTGTGAGGAGGGTGGGAGCAGGGAGCTAAGCCTGACTAGCATGGGTGTGAGGAGCAAGCAGCTGTGAAGTTGCAGAAATGAGTGCACTGAGGAGATGATGGCAGTGCAGCATTTGCCAGGGGAAGGAACAAGACGAGCAGCAGGAGAAAAGGTGGTGGCAGCCCTGGGGGGAGCAGGGTTGATGTGGCATCATCCCAGGAGAGCTCAAGGCAGAGAGGCTGGGGCACGAAGGGTGGTTGCAAAAAGGAGAAGGGACCTGGTCAGGAAGGATACAGGAGGGTTATAGTAAGTAAGACCTGAGAGGATTGTCTTTGGGTGAAAAAAGAGGACAAGAGGATGGAAGCAGCACCAGGTGCTTGGGAGAGCAAAGATGTGGGGAGCTCAGAGGGGAAGGAGGAGGAGGAATGAAGGATGAGAGAGCATGGTGATGCTGTTGTGCCAACACCTACACACACAGGCCCAAGGTCAGAGGAACGTGGTGCTGAGCCATCACACAGACTCCTGCTCAGGGAGCCAAGGCACTGCCAGCTCTACAGAGGTTCACCTCCCCACTCTGTCATCTTGCATGGGTGGCACTGTGGTCTGAGGAGGACCAAGGCATTTATTCAATTGCTCACATTTGATCTGAACAGAACCAGAAAACTGCAAGAAAAAGGTTAGCCAGGGACTCCTGTTAATGAACAGCTGGGTTAGCATGCCTGGAAAAGGGAGGATTGTGAACTTATGCTAACAGATTCAACATTAGAAACTAAAATATGGCATTGACACACTGCTACCCATTCTCTAACATAATCACTATAACAACCATCAGGGAACAAGCAATGAGATGGAAAGCAACATTTCAAATCAATAAAAAGAAATACTTCTGAAAAAAGCTAAGGCAAGTGGAATCCAAAATCTTACAAAGCCTCCAGGTATGCTCATGAGAAAGGTTTGCACAGAACACATAGCTATAGTTATGGTTTTTAACCCACTGCCACAAGGTATTGCAGGGAGCAAAACAGGATTTGCTTATGGAAGTTGGCCACAGTGGTGGCTATGAAGAACAATGGTTTAGTTATAACCCCTGGCTCCTAAATTCATGATTGCTGGAAGCAAGGAGAGTGTGAGAGGCAGAACACAAGCTACCCCAGCCTTGGCAATGTGTCCTTCAAAACCAGCTGCTGTCAGGAACAGTCTGGACTGCATGGACCCTTGGCCTGGCTTGCTCTGATGCTTCTGTGTGAGCAAACCCAGCAGCAATAAGCATATATGTCAAATGAAGGAGAAGGTAACTGTGTGAAAAAATGACTTCATTCTGGTGTGTGTGTGATCCTGTGCTGTGAGAGGTCAAAGGAAGGATGCTGAACTAATTCAATCTGCTATGCCAGTTTCTTCCAAATCCTCTAACATACAGGCAAAGAGAACTGGCTGTTTGAAGGCAGCATGCCCTGGAATGGGGAACAGGCTGTCAGAACAGGCTTCTGGGAACTTTTGGGCTATTGGTACACCCACAGAGAAAAGATGGGCAGTACCATTACACAGACAGCCTTAACATTTGTCTCAATCTAAAGCTGAAGAACATTATTATAAGTTATTTTGCAGAGGAAAAGCCATTTTCACCATCTTCTGATGATCTGCTGCTGCTGTTTACTCTTTGTGGGGGGAGGTCATATCCAGCACTTTTAGAACATAACTAGGCATCCTCATGAAGAGGAGTTAAAAGCTACGGGAAAGGGGAAATGCAGATGGACAGAGGTCACCCTCTCAGTAACATCCAAGCATCTCTTGTTCATTTTAACTTTTCCTCTCTCAGAACTTTTGCAGCTGTGGTCAGAATTCTGTTCTTGGAAAAGACAAAGAGCTTATCCTCAACAGGTAGCCAAGCTCCCTTCCTCTTCTTAGAGATTGATGCACAAGGCTGGAGAAATCAAAGGTTCAATACAATCATATCTAATTTCCCTGTTCTCTCCTACACAGGCCCATAGGAGATAGAGGTCAAAATGATAATGATTTTACAGTCTGTACATAAAATGCAAACCCATTCATCTCTTTAAACAAAGTACACTTTATTCCTGCCTGGCAGAGCTATTCTCTGTAATTGCTTGTAAAGCAGTTCTCCTATGAAAGGCCAGAATTCAGCTTTTGTGACAAGAAATCAGTATTAGTGAAATGCCACTGCCAGCTCAAACCTTTGCTAGGCTCTCTACAGTTTAACCAAGGAAATACAGTACAACTATGGGAATGCAGCACTAAATCTGATCTGGCTTAGCTGAGATAAACAGGCAATGTGTGTAAAACTTCAAGGGACAGCCACGTGAGTGAGTGACTGCCCTGCCTGGGACTGGGAACACCAAGGCAATGCCAGCTGCAGGAGGCAACATTTTTCCCATGTAATCAGCTGCAGCCTGTCAGACTGCCTCGGAGACAGAGCAGCTTTGGAGCTTGGCTGTCATCATGTCCCAGGATAGCTGTGGAGGCACTGGAATGGATCAGCAGATGGGGAGAAGTCTGCTGCCTCAAGTGGCTGTTGCACCTTTTGTGGAAAGGGGTCTGGATGTGCTCACCAACTGGACAGACACATCCTGCAGCACAACTTACCTCTACCAGCCTAAGGACTAGAGCACAAAATCAGCCTCAAGATTCTCAAGCGACTTGTCCATCTTCAGGCCAATTATTTAGTCCAGAGTCTAGAATTTGGTGAAACATAATCCTGAAGTATCTCTGCCCTTTTCCTTGAGCACAGACCAAATGGCTCTGCAGCATAACTTGTTTACACTTGCTGTTTCGATGGTTTCCAGCACTAGCTAACATAAAGGTGAGGTGATGGCCCTGCACTCACACAAAAAGCTGATCCTCCTTCTCACAACTGAGATGAACACTCGGTACAGAATTATTCACCTTAACAGAGAAGGCATTCATTCATTGGCTCATTCAGAGACAGCCATTAGCTGGTACTTAAGGAAACCGAGCCTCTGCCTTCCAAGAGTGGTAAAAGACACTGCCAATTACAGGAGTTATGCACAGGATTGCTTTCCTGATTCTGGCTCGACCAGTTTACCAACAATCAGCCTCTTCAATTTCACCTACACTGTGCGGGAATTGCTCCCTTACTGCCACAAGAGAAGGGCTGCAGACACCAGTCTCTCTCCTCAGCAAGTGCTGTAAGTCACGTACAAGAACACAGTTACTCTTCTGATAACGATGCCATAAACATGGAGCAATATAAACCAAAATTAGAGATAGCTGCAACTTACCTGTCAATAGCTATTGGAACAATGCTTTCAAACTGTAATTACTTTATCCTCTTTTTATGATCAATTTTGATTTTATGATCTAACCACAAAGCTAGCATAAAACTGAGAAAACACTTTGCATTTGAATGATGCAAGCACGAGTATTTCATTTCAGTTCACCAGTTTACAAATCAACACAAATGATGGCCTTTAAAAGTACTATTTAGCAAGACAAATGTCAGTAAATCTTAATCTTTACCTCCTGCTCTCAGCAGAAGAGGGTCCCAATGCCAGTTACACAGATGCAGGAAGCAGCAAGCAGGAGGCTGAAGGTCGGGAGGTATGTTACTAGAGCTGACTGCCTGGGAACCCATGTCAGACAGACCTGGACATACCTTTTCAAGTAGGTGGAGACGTAGGTGGTAGGTGCCCCAGCATGGGGAGCATCCTTTCCCTTTGATTCCTCCCTCCAGGGCTGCCGGGTGTAAGAGCCACTCCGCACCAGGTTAACAGCTGATTCTCTAGGGCAGGAGAGAGGACAAGGTCTGTTCAGAAAACCATGAGAGTCTGCTTTTGGCTCCTTTACAGTTCCACAACACAAACCTTGCCCTTACACTGCTGTCCACAGGTGACAACTCACCAAAAGAGCTCTTCTGGCCTTAACAGCTATTGCCAGTGTACTACCTGAGCATCACCAGATGATGTAATGTTTTGCATAAAGAGGAACAAGATCCCTTTTTGTCAGAAAACTCACCACTGAAATCTAGATAGTCCATAAAAGTAATGTAAGATATTAAATAACATCACCTGATATTTGCTCTGGTGTCTTGTATCAAACAACACAGCAGAAATGGCCAGAGAGAGCAACTGCAGGGGAAGTTTTTACTCTCCGAGGTATCCAGGCAATGACAGCAAAGCAAGTTCAGTATGGCAAATCCTTTGCTATACTTAGCAGCAGAAAACAGCAAACAAAATACTTGGTAATATCTAAAACTACCAAATAAGTTATCAATAAATGACTAGTAGCCCTCATCATTATCTAAATCAGGGCTCCTTTTCCTATCACACTGTGCTCCTATGTCCTACTGCTTTCTGGTCTTGGACAGGAGCTCAGGCTTGCAATCCCACACAAACCCACACACTCCTCAGCCTGCAATTATTTTTCCTTTTCCAATTGCTGTGTCCCTGCTGCTGCCCTTTCAGACACCTGTGGGCTCCATGAAGTGAAACTCAGCTGTTCAGAAAGGAAAGAATATTGGGAAAAATCTGTACTACACAGTAGGTCTGGGCACCATCTGTTCATGCAGGCCACTTCTCCTCATTCCCCACTTCACCAGGCAAAGGACACTTACCAGCAGGCAGCTGGATGTGCCACTCAATCCGAGCAACTGCCAAAACTGCTCGAGCTTATCAGCAGACACAAACTGTCTGCTGCACTCCAAATCACTGGGACTGGCTGCCATTAAGCAAGAACACAGCAGGGAGGTTCCAGTAAAAGATCAGCAAAGAATCTCAAACTGTGCTGAAATTCTCTCAGGGTGGTCATCTGCCATGACTTCTTCACAGCAATTACAGTTCACAATGGCTCCTCTACATATGCCTTCCTACCGTGACTGTGGAGCTGCCTGGAAATCAGACCAAGCTCCAGTTTTACTTCTTCCAGCACCAACAGTGAAGACTCTGTTTGGAGAGATTAGCTCCTCAAACAGACCCGGAGAGACTAGAGATTTATCCCACTTATACTATGGGTCTGTCCAGGGGCAATTACACACATCCACCATAAAAACCATCCAGTGGAAACAGGTCCACACCCCAGAGAGCTCACAAACTCAGGTGAATCAGAAAGTGACAAGTGTGTGAGCAAAGGGACTGAAGATGACTCTGGAGCAAGTGACAGAAGTGCAGGTGTCACCTATCAAGTGAGGCACTTGCATGCAAAAGGAAAAAGTATGCATGAACTTCTCCTGGCTGGAGATCATATGCATATGAACACAGGGCTGGAGAAAGCAGCCTGTTCCCCCGCTCACCTCAAACAACTGTTCTAGATCAGAGATAGCTCTCTGAACTGCCCCCAGCTTGGGACATATGAAGCATGAATGTAGAAAAAAGGTATTGTGGAGGAACTATGGCCAGGACAGAAGCTGAGCACTAAGTTCAGTCAGCCTCACCTGTTTTCCTTTTCTTCTATATCACTCGTACTGCTCAGTCTTCTGGGAGCTATTGTGGCAAGATAGCTCTTGCTGTCTTTATCCTGGGGAAGCAAAAGAAGTATTTTAGCTGCACATCTGTTACGCTTCCAGCACGTTCATGTTCAAATTTCTTCAACTAAGAAAGCATTCTCCTGTCTAAAGGCAACTGGATGAAGGCATTTTCTTGGGCAACAGATACCAGAGCGGAAAAGTATCAGTCCTGAAAATGATTTCCTGAAGAGCACACTTGTGAATAACAGCAGCTTCCAACTACAGCTGCTTATAACCAGAGAACTGAAGCATGGTTTGGGCTGGAAGGGTCCTTTAAAGCTCATCTAGCCCAAAGCCTCTGCAGTGAGCAGAGTTCAGTTAGATCAGGTTGCTCACAGTCCTGTCCAATCTGACCTAGAACTTTCTAGGGATGAGGCAACTACCCATGGGCAGCAAAGTGACAGGCAGCGAACGCATGGGATTCACAAATGCAGCTGGTGGGTAGAGGAGGAATCCATGTAGGTGACAGTGGAGGAGAAATTCCACTGCAGGTATATAGATACTGCTGTCTAGATTAGACACCTTCTGGCAAAGGACTGGCAGCCCACTCCAAATCGAGCAGGAATTAGGTCAAAGAGGCACCAGACTCCATTTCTGCAAGAACAACTGAGAGGATAGGAACAATTAAATAAAATAATAAAAGAAAAGAAGAGAGTGAAAGTGCCCCAGGTTTGCTATGGACACAAACCCCAGCAACAACCAAAGCCAAAAGGGCATGGCTCTTAAATCTGTGAGGTGAAGCCCGCTCAAGCGGGATGCACTAAAACTGAATGCCAAACCTTTTCTTTGTTGTCTAGCAAGGCAGATATCCGAGGGCTCGATGAAGAACGATAGATGGAAGGAGTCTTCTCCCTCTGGGCCTCCCGAGTAGCAGCCACTTCGCTCAGCATGTTGTGGCTGCCAGTCTTGCGCAGCCCCAGGCGCCAGGAGGAAGGCGACTCGTCCTTCTGCTCCTCTGACCTGCTCAGCCAGCTGAACTGCCAGGGGAAAAAGGGACATTTGGAAGTGGTAAGAGCACTGCAAAGCACAACCTAAGTTCTGAAAGTGTTTCAACAAGCCCCAGCTTTTGCTGGGCTACACTTGGAAACAGAAGATGGAGTGACTTGGTTTTCTTGCTAAGCTTTAATAGCTCAAGGTGAACTCAGAAGGATGCTAACTGCTGTAGTGCCCTCCTCCCCAAGGACAATCAGACAGACAATGAAAGAAATCTTGTGTCATTGTGCAGCTCCCTTTGCCTACACAATGCCCTCCTCCAGCTTTGCAGGAAGAATATGAGGAACAAAGCAGCTTTTATTAGCATCTATTTAGGTAGAGGGAATTAATCAGTAAAGGCAGAAAACAACAACAAAAATGTAAACATCTCCTTTGGGACTAGCTGCAAAGAAAACCCTTACACAAATCAAGCTGGAGAGAGTCCAGAAGAAGTCAGTAAGGTCAGCAGGAACTTGGAGCTCACAACACAACAAGGGAGAGACTGAGGAAATCTGGCTTGTTTAGCATGGAAAAGAGAAGGCAAAGAAAGGATTTCATCCTCTGCTACTTGGGGAGTGCATTTTACAGAGGCTGTGGAACCAGACTGCTCAGTCTACAGTGAAAGGAGGAGGAGGAACAGATAACTGATAGGAAGGAAGACACACCTCCTGGTAGGAGCCATGCTGCACTGGGAAAGGGAGCAAGAGAGTGGGGCATCTCCATCCTCAGAGACTTGTTAATACACAGCTGAGCTCAGGTAGTTCTGAGCAACATGACATAGGCTTGAAGTTGTCCCTGCTTCCAGCAAGAGGCTGGACTAGAGGCTTGCAGAGGTCTGTTCTAGCTTAAACCTTTCTACAGCCAGGTACTGCCCATGCTGTACACACCACAGAATGGGGCTCCACGCTTCCTGTTACATGAGGCACTTCTGAAAAGCATTTATTATTCCTCAAACATGCAACTGCTGAAATGTACAACCTTATAGTTCCCAAGCCTTACAAAATGTTGCATGCTGCCATTCAGGAATGGAGCCTGGGCACCACAAGAGATATTCTTACACAGACAGAGGCTCAATGCTGAATTATATAGGAAATAAAGCAAAGAAATCATTAGGAATTACTGGGAAAGAACAGAATCCAAAGCACAACACCATCATGCCTCTGTGTTACTGCAGGGTAGGATCAGATCTATGATATCAGGCACAGCTCAGCTCCACAGCTCAAAAGAAGGATAAAAGAAGGGGAAGAGATTCAGAAAAAGGCAACAAGGATAAGCAGAGCAAGAGAGCTGTTGTATGAAGAGTTATTCAGTATATCAGGAGCCTCCAGACTGAGACATGATGATGGTACTCAAACCCCTCAGTGCTATACAGAAGGTTGAATAAGGCTCAATTATTCCTTATTCCTTCCCATAAAGGAACTAGGGGCAGCAAACAAAACCAGCATGTGGCAGGCTTAATGAAACAGGAGCAGGAAGCTCTGTGTGATAGGTAATTTAGCTGAAGAAGCCTTTGCCACTGGACATTATAGGATCCTAAACATTATGGGCACTCAGAAAGTGACTGCATAAATTCACAGAGGAGAAGTCCAACAGGGGCTACTGGAAACAAAAACCACCACAGGTTCAGCAAGTCCCTGAAACACAAATTGCTAGAAGGTTGGAGAGAAGTCCAGTTAGATTCTGTCTCCTCTAGTATCTTTTGATACTGAGGTAGTCAAGGCTGATACAAGCATTATTGTATCATATTCTAAACAACACAAACCATCTGACCTTATCCAGAATAAATGAAGCTACTAGGGAGCTCTCCCCTTACACTTGCTGACTCAAGATTGCAAAGATAAAATTATCACTGCAGTATGTTAGCAGTTTCTTAGCTAATGTCATTTTAATGCAGATGCAAAGTTCATCAGTACTCCACTAATTCCAGCACTTCCAGTCTACTGAGCTGCACAGCTTTAACATTGTTTTGACACTTTCCTCAGAGAAAGCTCAAATCCCCAGGAAGAGCTGCCTCTTGTGCTGTCTGAAGAACACAGGAACAGCACATGTTAGTAACTCCACAAGTGGGAGGCAAACCACATAAAGCCTAAAGACAAAGAGAACTACAGAAGAATCAAACATGTAAGAGAAGGTAAAGTGATTGAGTCAAATTAATCTTAAGTGACTGAGGTCATATTAGTAACTCCTATGCACACAGGCCCTGCTTCTACATCCCAACAGCCTGAATCTGGGTTAAACTGCTACAATGAGTGAGAACAGAACTGCAGCTGGGAGAAGGTTAAGACAAGTGCTCACACTTCTCAGGATCCTTCTACCTTTGAAACTTCCCCTGCTAAGTCAGCCTGAGTTGACCAAATGCCCAGAGGAGCTCTAATGCATTTGATGGGGATGAGAAGTTAGACTTAGTAGCACATCAAAAATAAAACATGTGACTAAGCAAGAAACATTTTCCCTCTGTCATGATCCTAGTGCTTCAGACACTGGCAAGGTGACTGCACTGTATAGCTCTTCTCCATATCGTGGTGCAAAAAGAAACCAGAAGCAGAAGGTAGCAGCCTTCAGCAGAACAGAGTCTCTTGGTGCCATCTAGCTGAGTGACGTGAGAGCTGGAGAATCCAGATAAGATTTCAGTAACTCCACTTCACCTTTAAAAGAGCTTTCATAGCCAAGCTATCTAGTCAGATGCAAACTTTATCTTCTCTGCTCTCTGGGCTGTAACACCATGCCACTGACTCAACTGAGTCTGGCCAGTCAGAGGCACCTTAGAGGATGGTGCCAGATTTGCTGCTAATCCATCAGCAGGACCCAGATTTGGTGAAAGATCTCCTGGGGGTCAGAGACTGGCATCAGCTGTCTCAGAACTGACAGCCACACAAAGCACTAGTGGTGAGCTGGGTTTCTCTTGTGAACAGCACAATTGGCTGTGGAAGGTAAGAAATGGAAGAGGAACCTTACCACACAAACACCCTCCTCCATGTCAGTCCTACACTGTTGTTAACACAGCATCTTGATCAAGCTTTCCTAAACTCAAGTCTTGAAACTCCTCTGAAAATCAGCTTCAGAGCATCCATTTCCCAGTAACACCTACTGCTTCCAAGCACTGCTGGAGTCCCCATCAGTTCCAAATTCACTTACTCTTCTGGCAGATGCAGTGAAGGAGTTGGGCTCAGGTGCTGGCATTTGCTCAGTGATGCTAGGCCTGGTGTCATGGCTGGAGTGGTTGGCAAAGGGCTCTTCCTTCCTCTCTACAATTTTAAAGAAGAAGAGAAACCAAACGTTTCAGTATTGCACCCCAAGGCTCTCCTTTACAGCAGAGTGTGCACTGAACTGTTCAGCACTGCTGTGACCTCAGGACACCTCAGATCACAAGGCTGACATCAGTGCCAGGGCTACCCAGGGCTTTCTGCAAGGAGGCTTCCCACTAAAAACCATGATGGATACCAGGCAAAGCTTTTCAACCTCACTCCCCCTGACAAGCAAAATCTTTGCAGAAAGCACCTGAAGGAGGACAAACAGATCTTTTGTGTCGTTTATTCACGATAGTTTCCTCTCAGGGACCGCTCTTCCCTTGTAAGCCTTGGGAAGAAGAGCAGGACATGCCATTTCTGCTGCAGAACATGAGTCTGGATCACAGCATGTGTCCCAGAGTGGGCCTGCTGGTGGATTTCACTGCAGAGTTCTGCTGCAGTTGCTTATGCTGGTGGGCAGAATTTCTAGTCTTCTACAGCAAAGCCCATTTTTCTACACAGAGTCAGGACTGATTCCCAACAAAGCCTCTAATAGGGCTCAAAGCAAGCTAAGCAAACCCTGCCCAAGCTCACAGCTGGCTCCCTGCTTGTTAGACAAGTGTGATCCTCTGGTATTAAATGTTTCTGTGTAACTATGCACCATGCTTGACACAAGAACATCCACCAGACACTACCAGGGAGAGAGGAAGCAGGAGCTGTCTCAGGCAGTAGGTTCAACTGGCAGGAGCGCACAGGGCTCTGAGACAGACTCTCTACCACACACAGCCACATGCAATGTGCCTGAGAAATGATGTATTGACACCCACAGAAAAATGTTTTCCTCTCACAGCTGTAAGTGCCTCACACAGTCATGGTTTGAAAAAACAAAGTCATTTTAAGTGTAAGCACCCAAAGAGTACTGGCAAATGAAGCATGTGCAGTGAATAAAGATCTTCTACTACATATCCAGAGGAGGTTGGTATGGAGCAACTGTGAGGATGGCACCTCGGAGCACAAAGATCAACCTTTCTGAAACAAACGTGCTCCCTCCTAGAACCAGGATTCAAAGGGCATGGAAACCAGAAAAGAGCAAGCCAAGAGAAACATTTAACAATAACAAACAGCAGGACTGACAGACCCAGAATTAAAGGGACAAAGAAGCATCTGGCCAGGGAAGGTCTGCATGATAGTCAAGTCTCAACCACCCTTCCCTCTTTTATGTTACATCAGAACTTCCATCAAAGTCAACTGAACAAGAGTACTTCATGTCTTGAGCCTAACTCTGATGCACTTTCAAACAGCCCTTTAGGAGGGGGCAGTAGATGACCTATTTCTTCTTGCAGGACTGACCTGGCATACAGTCCTCCACAGAAATGTCCACAGGGGGAAAAAAAAGAGAAGACAAAAACCCCCAATTGAAAATGACATGTTGAAGCCTGTAAAACACAGGAGGATCCTCAGCACTGCAGGAAGGGGAGAACAGGCCTGTCCTGACAGCCAGCAAGCTTTACAGGCTGGGCTAGGTGGTGACTAGTAGCCATTCTGGAAGCTTACAGCACACAGGTCAGCTTTTAAGGTCAAGCCTAATTACAGGGGCAGAAGCTTAAGTGGTAATGACAGGCTGGAGAGAACTCTAACTGGGAGCAATGTGACTGAGAGGAGTCAACTGCAGGAGGAGGACAGGCCAGAGCAACGGCAGCATGAGAGGCAGCATGACCACAGGCATTAGTGTCTTGAGCCCACATTTAATTTACTAATATTTCAACAATGACCATTACAAATTCCACTCAAGGGAACCCAGGGAGGATTAGTCCAATCTCCCTAAATAAATTTGGTGAAACTAAGAATCTATTTCTCTCATTTGGCACAAACATAATTTTTCTTAAAGCTCTGGGTTTTTGGGGGGATTTTTATGCTGGTGTTGTTTTTTTTTCTTTAAAAACTAGCCAAACTGCTGGCAGCTTCCCTGCCCTGCTTCAGTTCACAATGATTCTCTACTGCAACAGTTCCCTGCACAGATCATGAGCACAGAACTCTGCCCTGCTCTCTCTCTTCCTTACATACAACCTGATGCCACATTGTTAATTCTCCTCCAGATGAATAAAATGGCATCAATGTACTTAGGTTCCTCTGAAGAACACAGATCTCTCAGACAGTTAGAACCATGGGACTCTCTGAAGCACTCCAGAAATTTCACTGCTCACCTCTTCAAATTTCTCCTCCTCCCACAGTCTCTGCAAATCCAGTAAATTTATCTCAACCTGAGACCCTCCAAACCATTCCTCAAACTAAACCTTGGTACTGTAGTCAGTTCTCTGTCCTGCCTCCAGCTCAGTTACCAAAGGAGTTCATTTTTTTGTTTAAAGGATCACTCATCATATTTTTGTGGGTTTTTCCCCCTTTCATCTGGCCTTTGAACACCTTACAACAGCAGTGATCTTCTGGCCAGCACTGCTCCCAGCTACACACCTCTGTGATCACTACATCTCCGAAGAAAATAAAGAGGAATAAGGAAATCATTTCCATGATTTTGAAAACATGTCTCCTGTGTCCCTCCAAGCATTTCAAATAAAGCATAAATTGTTCTTAAGACTGTCTCTGGAGCCAGTAACACTGTGACACTGAGAGCTTTCTGTGAAGAGTGACTCTCCTCCCCTCCTTGTCTCTGCAGTGCTCCTGTAACACCTGGGCTGATGTTCTCTCACGATGAACCTGCACTCCAGTCACACAGGCAACACCTCAACACCTGACAACCAGGTCCACATGCAGCTGAGGAGTGGATGTTCATCTGCTCAGTGACATGAGGAGACTACAAGGCTGCAGTTTCCCAAAGGAGCCAACAACCTCTCCAGGAAAGGAGAGCACAGGGAACGAAGCCTGAAGCTTGATGCTTAATCATTACCTGAATGCTTTTTGGCTTTGTTTGAGCTGTAGTGGTTTGACTTTGGTTACTATAATGTGCTTTGCTCAGTGAAGTAACTCAACAAAAAGACCTGCTCTGGCTTTACACACAATTTAATGCCAAGAGCTGCAGCACTTCCCTTGCTGAAGGATCTTATGCTGCTCCTCAGCCACCTAAACCCCCCAGAGCTCCAGAGATGTTAGAGGATTTCTGCTCACGGCACTGGCACACAGCTCTCCAGAGCTGCTCTCTGGGCAAGCTCCAGCTCAGACAGCAAGTGAATGGGACTTCTACTGCAGGCCTGTTTCTACCACTGACTTCTCCACTACATTTGCTTGTTTTAAAAGCCAAAAGACAAACTGACTGTGTCACTGTCATACCCAAAGAGCTCTGCAAAGACCAGCCAGGAGTCTTGAGCCCTCTCACACTGAGAGAGAAGTTGTAATTGATAATGATTCGAACTCAGGTGACAACTTTATCAGCACAAGAAACAGGACAAAACTTTAACTACATTTCTCTGTAAGGACTTATTTATCAGTATATTGAGATACAGGCCAAGGAAGCTGATGTTAAGAGCAGCTTAAGCATTAAACACATCGTACTCCAACATCCATTCCTGTCTGCAGAAAGGTTAGGTAAAGTAAGTCTTGGCTTACTGCAAAACTAAGTATCTTTATTTAAACTTCTTACTCTTTTTAAACTGATCAGGGAAGCCACAGAAATCATGGAAGAAGAATGGGAATAGGATGCCAGTAATGTGCCATAAAGGCTAACATGACAATGTACTTCATCCTTATTTTCCACTGCTCTGCAATGAGCATACAGTACAGCCAAAAAACAGTTCCTCATCTCTAGAATTACACAGGGAAGCTTCAGCTCTTCATTTCCTTTCTCTGGTCCAAACACAACAGCCTGCTACTACCTTCCCACAAGCTGAATTGCTTTTCTACCATCTTGCAGGACTGAAGGATTAATTGTGAAATTGGCCAACAAGGAAAAACCCCACAGCTTAGGAACAAGCTCTGAGCAGTGAGTTATCCTAAAATCAAGGGAGCTGGAAGTAGAAATTAAAACTCTGCAGGGTTTTGTTTGGTTTTGGTTTTTCACTATGCTGTATTTAGATCAGCTTTTTAGTGCATTAGCTACAGAGTATTCCACATTCTGCACTTACACACTGGATTGGCCTCTCCAGCTAAGCAAAAGAGAGATGTCAACCTGATCTCCTAACATCTAATACTGTTAGGCTAATCATGAGATCCAAGGCTGTGCTAAGGCTCACCTGACTCCTTTTCAGCATCTGATTCTGAAACTTCATCTTCTTCAGCTTCTTCCTCTTCTTCAGAGCTAGAACTACTAGAGTCTTTGTTCTCCTCCTCCATTTCCATGGACTTCAGCACCTCTTCCTCATACAGAATCTTCTCTTTGCTGCAAGACACAGAAATTTTAAGGACCACAATTGAGGAGTGAGTTATTTCTGAGTTCTACTTCTAGGGAACACATAGACATCATCTGCTGCATACAGAGCAAGCAAAAGGACAAACCCCAGCTACAGACTCAACACCCCAGCACTTCCAGCACTGCTCATCTCCTATGGATTCCAAAGCCACTCTCACATTTCCTAAGTGTCAAAGGATTTCTCAGCCCAAAACAAAAAGTGTTCTCTCTTTCCCTAGTGCAACCCAACCCATCAGCTGGGCAACAAAGGTGCAGTTCTCAGACCAAGGGGCAAACTGATGCTCAGCAAGAGCAGAAGCTGTGGGACTAAACACCAGCCCAACTCCTTAGAAAGGCTAAAGCTGTAAGGGATCTTTAGAGGTCAACTAGTCCAACCCCCTGGCTGCAAGCAGGGACACCTCTAACTAGATCAGATTGCTCAGAGCCCTGTCCAACCTGACCTGAAATGGTTCCAGGGATGGGACACCTCCCACCTCTCTGGGCAGCCTGGGCCAGGGTCTCACCACCCTCAGGGTGAAAAATGTCTTCCTTATATCTAGTCTAAATCTCCCTCCTTCAGTTTCAAACATCACCCCTTGTACTATTGCAAAGGGCCTTGCTAAATGTCTGTCTCCATCTTTCTGACAGGCCCTTGAAGGACTGAAAGGCTGCAGTGAGGTCTCCCTGGAGCCAGCTTTTCTCCAAGCTAAACAACCCCAACTCTCTCAGCCTGGCCTCACAGCAGAGAGCTTCCAGCCCACATTTCTGTGATCCTCTGGATTCTCTCCCCCAGGTGCCTGTCTGTGCTGTGCTGAGGACTCCAGAGCTGGCCCCAGCACTGCAGCTGAGGTCTCCCCAGAGCAGAGCAGAGGCAGAATCCCCTCCCTTGATCTACTGGCCATGCTTCTTTTGATGCAGCCCAGGATTCATTTAGCCTCCTGGGCTGTGAGTGCACACTGCTGGCTCATGCCCAGCTGTTCACCCACCAGTATCCCCAGGTCCCTCTCCACAAGGCTGCTCTCAATCACATCATCTCCCAACCTGTGTTGATAGTGAGGACTGCTGTGACCCAGGTGCAGGACCTTGCATTTGGCTTTGTTGAACTTCATGAGGTTCACAGAGGTCTGGATGGATCCTGTCCTTCAGACATGTTAACTACACCTCTCGGCTTGGTGTCATCTGCAAACATGCTGAGGGTACAACTCTATTCCATTGTCAATGTCAGTGATGAAGCTACTGAACAGCACTGATCCCAGCATAGAGCCCTGAGAGACACCACTTGTCACTGGTCTCCATCTGGACAAAGAGCCATTGACCACTACCCTCTGGATGCAACCATGAAACCAATTCCTTACCCACTCAACAGCCCATCCATTAAATCTGTATCTCCCCAATTTGGAGACAAGGATGTTAAGGAGGACTGGGGCAAAGGCCTTACATAGGCCCAAATACATAACAACTATCTCTCCCCTTGTCTACTGATGCAGCCACTCCATCATAGAAGGCCACTAGGTTGGTCAGGCAGACCTTGCCCTTGGTAAAGCCACACTGGCTGTCTTGAATCACCTCCCTGTGCTGTAGTCACAGTGCCAAACCTGACAGAATTCAAGAAGCATTTGGCCAACACCCTCAGGCACATGGTGTGCTTTTTGGGGTTGTCCTGTGCATAGACAGGAGTTGAACTTGATGATCCTTGTGGGTCCCTTCTAACTCAGGCTGTTCTGTGATTTTCCCAGGCACAGAGTTGAGGCTGACAGGTCAGTAGTTCCCAGGTTCCTCCTTGCTACCCTTTTGAGAAACATGGGTGGAATGTTTCTCTTTCTCCAGGGAGGACTTCACCTGACTGCCAGGACTTTTCAAATATCAGAGAGAGTGGCTTGGCAACTACAAGAGCCAATTTCCTCAGGGCTCTGGAATGCATCTTGTCAGGTCCCATACACTTCTGTATGTTCAGGTTCCTAAGGTGGTCATGAACCTCATCTTCACCTACAGTGGGAGGGACTTTACACCTCAGCCTTCTCCTCATCAGCTGTTACCAACTTGTCAGACTTGCTCATCAGAGGGGGCACACTTTCTTTGAGCTTCCTTTTCTGGTTGACAAACCTGTAGAAGCTCTTCTTATTGTTCTCAACATCCCTTGCCAAGCTCAGCTCCAGCTGCTCCTTGGCCTTTCTGACCTCATCCCTACATGACCAGGCAATGTCCCTATACTCTTCCTGGAATACCTGTCCCTGCCTCCACTGCTTGTGCAATTTCTTCTTGCCCTTTAGTTTGACCAGGACTCAGCCATACTGGTCTCTTCCCTTTCTTGCCTGATTTCTCACCCCTGGGGATTAAGAGCTCTTGCACTCTCTGGAAAGCATCCTCTGCAGCTCTGTTCTTCCCCCTTGTCCCTGGGGACCATTTCCCAGGGGATCCTGTTTTCCTAAAACTAAGGATCTCAACTATACTCCTCACCTGTCCCATTCCTCTCAGGACTGTGAACTCCATCATCACACGATCACTGCAGCCCAGGCTGCCTCCAAGCTTAACATCACTGATGACTTCACTTGCATTGATGATCATCAGGTCTAGTGTCACATCTTCTCTGGCTCCCCTCAGAAGGAAGTCTCCTACAACTATAACCCTGCTTTTCTTCCTTGTAGCAGTGGCTGTAATGCAGGGGTAGACCTATCTGACCTTGCAGGCACCTTTGTTGTAGGCCAACTGTTGTCCACATCCTGCATTGATTGCCCTTCTACTTCCAGAGCCTCACACCTACAGAGGCACCTGGGAAGATATGGTGGTTAAGGAGGAGTTCACCTCCTATCCTGAGCACGGACTTGCCTCCATTCACTTCTTTCTTTGTGGATGCTGCCTTCCAGCTGTCAGAAGGAGGATACAGGGTCTCCTTGATCATGAGTATTTTCAGGTGTGTGCTCCTGTTTCTTTCCCAGAGAGGGCAGAACTTGGCTCCACCAGCCTATCTCTTGCTCAGACTCCCTGATGCTCCCTAACCTCTCCACTTCTTCTTTCAGCTCTGCCACCAGCCTGAGCAGATCATCCACCTGGTCACACCCCACACAGGTGTTCCCATTACTGACATCCATACCCTGTGGAAAGCTCTGGGTCTCCCTACAGCCTGAGACCTGAATGGCTGCATGTTTCCTCAGGAGCTCTGTCTGGGTTGCCACATCTAGTTTGGCTGGGGTAAAAGCCTATGTTCCCATCTTCTGCCAGGTGGAGACCACAACTAAGCTCCTTCTGAAGGCTGATGGTCACCAGTTGAAACTTACCTCTTGAGCTGGCAGGGATGCAGCACCCTCCCTGCTCACCCTGCCATGCCAACTGCCAGCACACACTCTGGTCTCTGTGCTCCCTAAGGACTTCTTTTATAGGTGTGGTTGCATTGCCCTGGCTACACCCACACCACACCTGCCTCTCTCATGAGAGCTGCTGGCTCCTGGCTGGCCACGAGCTCTCCTGGAGGGGGTTCCTGTCTCAGGAAAACCCCCAGATGGTCCCTGAACACTGAGATCTGCTGCTCTGCTACTGGCTGAGCTGGCTCTGGAGCAGTGTCCAGAACTCCTTGTCCTACCTTTCACTGGGGCTGGTAAGGAACAGCTGCAGCTGTACTTGGGAGAGCTCAAATTTAACAGAAACCACGAACTGAACGGGAAGAGCAGTGAACTTCTGACAAGCAGCTGAGTGCTAACAGAGGAAGCTGGTCTCCCATTACTGCTTCTGCAGCTTCTTTTCAGCAGAGGACAGACATACTTGGTGAAGGTTCTGCTCGGAGCCTTGCCGTTCATGTCAGCGTCGATCAGCTTGTTCCTCGTCTCCTTCTCGCTCCGCAGCTGCCGAGAAGCCACAGATTGGAGACAGAATGAGAAGAGACCTTAAGCAGCTCCCCCCAGCACAATCCAACAGTTAACACAGTCTAAGGTCACCCCAGCCTCCTCAGACCAAAATACTGTGGATCTGTTAAACAGGCCAATTGCAGCTGTGTGTCTGCAACATACGGGCACA
This sequence comes from Galbula dea, assembly GCA_013399015.1. NCBI lineage: Eukaryota > Metazoa > Chordata > Aves > Piciformes > Galbulidae > Galbula > Galbula dea. The sequence goes on from VWZX01000385.1 coordinate 118,036, forward strand.
GCTCCACACCCACCACGTCCTTAGACTCAGGCTCCAGTTTAATACAACCCTCAGAGGGCTCAACAGGGACCCAGAGTCAAATCCTGACTTCCACAGTCCTGCCCAGGCAGACACAGCACTGGAGGTGTGTCCACACGTGCTCGTATGCCCATGAAACCAGGCTAGATCAGTTAAAAATCTGCAGCTTTTGTAGCTATTATTTACTTGCTCTCAGAGGAAAGCATTTCAGTCTGCCCTGAGAGACATCCAATGGATCTCCCCCCAGGATGGGCCACAATGCTGGCATCTGAGAGATCTGAGTCGTTGCACAAGAATACCTGTGACCACCACAGGAGCTGAAAGATATTGCCCAGAGAGCAGCAAGGTTACTTCTGTCACCACTGATGGACAAAGCAGTAAGAAAAATTGTTTCAGTAGCTTCTGCCACAGTGGAAGTGGAAAAAAGGGATGGCAATTAGAGGCTCACTTTTAAGGCTGGCTCTTTTCTGTCATGTCCAGCCTGGTTATTCTTTCTGTTTTGACAGGAGCTGACACCATGCACAAGAAGCAAAAGCTCTGCAAATTCTGAATGTGGGAAAAGCCAGATGGAGTCCAGTGAAGAGCCAAAATTTGGGGTCCAGAATGTTGTTAAATAGAACACAGTGCTGGAGCACAAAGGGATGTGCAGGAAACAGCCAGCTCCACTCACAGGTAATTCAGAGATGGGGGGAAAAAAATCCCAACTCAAATCAAATGAACTGATTCCAGAAACAAAACCTCCTCTTCTCTCCAACACATCAGGAAATGGTTTAGCAAGGACAGGACATTGTTCCACTACAAGCTTTAGATTTAAACAAACAACCCAAAAAGCTGATTTGAGAGCCATTCTGAAAGTGAATTATTGTACTGAGAGGAATGTCATAGAACTACTTCATGCTTAACAAAGGTAAGGGATGGCACATGATAAACTCACATGATAAAATGGCATTTCTACTACAAAAATCATACCCATTTAAAAAATGTGATAAAATCTGGAATCTTCTTCTCAGCTCTACTGCAGCTTGCCACACTCATTTAATAAATGGAGAAGACTTTATATGGTGCTGCTCTTCAGAGAAGGGGGTTGCTCATCAAAGCATGCCCCAAAATGGGCTAGCACCCCCCCAAAACAACTCTTCTTGTTGTTTAGCTTTGTCTTTTTCTTTTCTTCTGAGGAGTACAGTTATCTGCAGAACCCTGGTGTAGTGAGATAGGAGGAAACCCAAAATGCAACACTGATAGTATTTATCAACACCTCATTTAGGGAGAAGCTGGTTGATTTTGAAGAAGATCCTGTGAATGTTAAGGATGCTATTTAGGGATGAGAGCAGCTGTGTTATGATCAGAGCTTGAGCTCTACCACCCACATTGTCAGTTCCTCAAAATACTTTACTGGGTTTTACCAGCAATGTTCTCATTATGTCTCTTTCTGAATCCAGTGTTTTAAATGATACTCACTGATTTTAAAGAAGGTTGATGTTTTTTGGAAGCACCCAAATGAGGTAATTGAGTAGAACAGATGAAACAGGAGAAAATGCAACCCAAACATAACTTTCTGGCTTGACAACTGGCTTCACTTTCATCAGGATATATTTTACTTCCCTTTTTTATGCCAGCTTTCTTATAAGCCTCTTCCAATATTTTCACTGCATTATGAAATGGTAATTCAATAAGGTTCTGAGATCACCAGGGGTTTTTTTTGTCCAGAGTTCTCTGAAGTCTGCCATTCCTTCTCACTCACTCCCAAGCCTCCCCACGGTAGGCAAGGCAGACACAGACTCACTCTCAACAGCCTATTTCCTCAGATGCAAACACCAAGCTGACTTGAGTAACCACTCATTAAGAAAGGAGCAGTTTGAGGCTAGAGAGCTTGCCAGCTAACAAAACCAACTGCAGACTAACAACGACTCCAAAGAGGAACTCTATATTCCTTACCAGTGGACAGAATTCTGCATGTCAGCACACTACTGACCTTCTCAAGGCAGTCATCCATCTTTCCAGAGCTCCAGCTATTAAAAACACTGCTGCAATTAAAGATTCCAAATGACTAACAAAAAAAAATAGCTGAGCCTCAGCTTCCTGAGTCTGTTGATGCCATATGTCTTACAGAACACCCGTGCATGGAAAGGTAATTGGAGAGGTGGCAAATGATCTGCCAGGAACTCACCACAGTCTGCTTCTTCTGCAGCATTTCCAAATGCTCAACGAGGCCCTCATCAGCCACATCAAATGGGGTCTGGCCCTGAGCAGCAAGAGAAGACAAGAGGATATCTGGTATGGCATGGTGTCAATGTTCAAAACAGAAGAACAGAAGTCAACATGCTCCACAGCCTCCCTCTGTCAACGCTCAGTAATGTCACCAGAGCAGGGAAAGCCATGGGACAGGGGTGGTAGTTTTATGACTCAGCCCATGACCAGAGCAACCTTAAACATGGAAGTGCAGTTCCCTCACTGCTGTTGATCAAACCTAATACACTGGAGTTTCCAGACTCCTAAACAGGACACTCTTGTACTGAGAAGGAAAATGATCAGCCTGTTCTGCTACATCATCGAGTATTTGAACCTCCTGGAAGGCTTCCAGGCAGCAGCAGGCCCAAAAATTTTGGAGCCATTTCCACATCCATGGGCATTTACAAAACAAAACAAACCAGGCAAATTACTTTGGGGCACGACACAAGAAATCAGCTACATTTTCACCATAACTAAAGCTACAATAACCATTTAACAACACATAATGAAAGCTGGTGGCTATGGATCAAATAAATCCAGGTTGCTTTGGCCATCTGACCTAGCAAGATAAGAATCCTCAGCTGGCAGGAGCAGGTAACACAGCAAACACAGCTGGGTCTGTTTCTTTTCAAGTATATCACAACACTTCTGAACACTTTGGAAAAGCACCTGACGACACCTAAACCAAAGAAAGATTCACTATATTTTGAATGGCAAAGAGCTCAGCATGCTAAAATGGCTCCTCCACATTGAGCCATTCCTTTCACATCAGTTTCCAGTACAGACAGATGCACTCAAGCCATACAGTGCCACATTTCCCTTACCAAATTATCCTGCCTGCTTTCACTCCCCTGTTTCTTCCAAGCACACACAAGCTCATTTCCTCGCCCGGCAGCAGCCACGGCACAACTGAATCCAGCCCAGCAGGGAGAGGTTCACAGGCACTGCTGGGACATGCAGGCAGGGAGGAGAACACAGAGGACAACCCTAGACAAGCACATGTCTGCTCTTCAAGGAAAAACTTGTAACTATTAGGATGGGAGGATTTTCTTCTCCTTTTTCCCCCCCCAGCCTATTTTCTGTAACTCATTTCTCATGAATCTCCGTCAATTTTTCACTTTCCTTTTTTTATGACCAATATAGTACCTCAGGAAGGATTTACTGCTGCCACTCTCTCAAGAGTTCACAAGTTTTCAATGCCTTATACCTTAATATTAGCACCTTATTTTGCCCTTCAATATTGGCTTTTTTTGTGGTGGTGTTTGATCTGTCAGGATTACAGAAAACCAGGGAGACACACACTAACCCCTGTCCTTTCTTGCACTCTTGGTCCAAATGTTTAACCATATCTTTTCCAGTAGTACTTGAAGACTTTTGTGGCTTCCTCCAGTCAAAATCCTTTATTTTCTGATGTTTTGAAATGCTCCAGTGCACATGCCAGGAGAACTGTGCACCGTGTCACTTAGCCATGAGGCTGGATCAGCTGGCAGGCAAGGAAGTTGATATTCATCTGGCTATAAAATACATTGCCTAAGTTATGCCAACATCTGCACATACTCACCAGCTTGTTCCTGATGTCCATATCACACAGTGCCTCAGCCAGGATGGAGCAAGCTTCCTTCACTCCCCAGTGTGCAGCAGCATGGAGTGGAGTCCAGCCATCATTGTCCTGGACATTCAGATTAAACCCAGCCTGGATCAAGAGCCTGAGGAAAGAAGCAATATTGATTTCTGCCCACCAGAGAATGACTTCTTGACACAGAAGAGATCACACCACTGTGAGCCAGAGCAGGTAGCATGGTTCACAAGAAGCCTGTTGTTTCTTAACTTGTTCATTCACCCAAGCAACATGTGATGTTGCTTGGAACATCAGATGCTGCTGGATGTGCTTGGAACTGTAACAGAGAAGGGCAGGAAACAAAGAGAAAAGTGACTTTGCTGTAAAACCTGCTGGAACATGTCTAACTGATGTGGTTCCCTCCCAGCATACCCTAAACTGGGAGAACACCTTAATTTCTGATCTGGCATGGGTGACACAGTCTGAACTCCTGCTCCCCTGGGGGAGACACTAGACTCATTCAGGCACAAAGCAAACCAACCACATCTCTGCAAACTGCCACCGCTGTAACCCAGAGCCAAGTGCAGCACTGGCATGGAAGGGACATTTGGTAACTGGTACTCAGGCTGGGCTCTAGCAGAGAACAAGGCCACACTGCAGGAATGGTCTGTGAGGAGATGATGCCAGCAGGTAAGCAGCAGTGACATTACTGTGGCTGACAGATGTGAAATTTGTATGTTAAACAACCCCCATTTAGGTTAAACAACCCAAAATGCATTTTTGTAGACTAGTCCTTGGACAGTTAAAGCAGATCTTACCCAAAACCTGCCTGGGAACACTCACATCACATTTACTGCCATGCACCTTCCACCCACTCCCTTCCCCCCAGACCAGAGCACTAGTGTTTCACAGCATCTGGAGCTCGAGTATCTAAACCCAAAACAAACAGAAGGGAGTCAGTTGCAGTCTGAAGCTCCCGAGACAGATGCACACTGGTACACCAGTGACCAGATGGAAGTCCTGGGTGGGTCATGTATCAAAACTATTACCCAAGTTGCTTAAATATCAAAGAGCATCCCAGGGGAATTCTGCAAGTCTGGTAAGACTGCTGCAGAAAATAAATTCCACCATCCAGAGCCACCCTCCTGCAGCAGAAGGTAAAGCCAGCCAGGCCCCAGAATGGCACCAGCAGTTCTGAAACTCCTGCAGCTTTACACTGATGTGCTACTGTGCTAAATAAAACACAGTCACACTATAGCAGCACTGTGTTTGTGAAAGAAATTTTAAATTAGGTGCTGACTTTGTGTTGATTTTCCAGCTGGCAAAAGGGAGGAACATAGCTGCTAAGAGACTCAAGGTCACAGACAAATTCCACATCTCATTTGAGAGTTAGCTAGCTTCTGGCTTTCAGCCCCTTTGGTTTAAGTCACTGAAGCTTTGTATTTGAACAGAAAACACACAAGAGTGAAGCACTGTCAGCTCTCCCTGAGATCTGTTTATCATTGTAACATTTAACACCAAGGAGTAGCTGTCCAGAACTAAGTCACTCTCAAACACTGAAGGCAGTCATCCTTGAGGAGTACTGGATATACAGCCCTGCTCTGAACATCCACAGGACCAACACCTCAAATTCAGGAGATATTCCATTTCTATTCCACATAAGCTGTGTTAGCTTACTGTTCTTGGGCACAGTACAGGCACAGACAGCTTACAACTCCATTAAACAAGGTCTAATGAATGAACACAAATGGGAAACATGGAGAACAACAAAATTAGTAGAGCTTGATAGGAAACAGCTCTTACATCAAGTCATGCCACTTAAAACTATGAAATTAAGGATCAAGATGGACAAACACTTCCAGAAGGCAACAGAGTAACCCTGCTGATGTTCATGGGCAGCTCCACTCACACACAAAGAGCAGAGAAGAAAGCTTTATTGTTGGAAACCTTTCTTTGACCTTACCTGTAAAAATATGAATGCTTTATTGCCAGGAAACACTACATTGGGCAAGGTTATGTTCCTAATAAGCTTGCTAGTGCCAGCACAGTGGAAGCAGAACTGCTGTGTGTTGGAATCCCTCTGTCATTGCTGATGGCTGCAGGAGCAGGAGCACTAAGGGGCAGAGGACAGTGAGATGAGGTGGACACTGCATTTTTCCACCAGAATGGTCATGTAAACTGTCAGGGTGTTTGTGATTGTCACACAGCATGTAGTGTCACTTTGTAGGCTGAACTGTACTTTTATCCCCTAATATTGTTTTACTTGCCAGTCCTACAACTTTCATAGTGAAAATTAAACCTTCTCATTTACATCTTAGTCCCTGAAAAGCTTTCACCACTTTCAAGGTCTGGAGGTAAGCAAGGGAATCTTCCAGCCCTTCCAGTCTAGGAGGACCACTATGGTTGGGCACAAACTCTGAACTACAGAGCCCTTGGAAATACAGCAGCCTGAAAATCTCAGTAGGAAGCAAATTTCTCTCAGCTACAAAGCTAGATGTGTTCCTTATGAAAAGCAGACTCAGTTCAACACATCAGCCCTGGGAAGGAGCTCCTACCTCATGACTTCAGAGTAGCCCTTGGCTGCAGCCACGTGCAGAGCGGTGGCACCCGTGCGCCGCTGCTTCACGTCCTCAATTCTGCCACTGTTCAGCCACTGCCTGGCATCCTGCAGCATCTGCTGCTCCTCTTCTTTTCTGGCCAGCTCTAGATCCATACCTAGAGAGGTGAAGCACAGAAGAAGAGATAATCAAGTGAAAGCTTCATGAACATGTTAAACCTACCCTATGATCTACTTGCTATGCAGTATTGGTAACCTCTAGGTAATCTTCCACACAAGTCAGCACAAGCATGTTCTAGGAGCTAGGAGAACTCAGGCACCACTGAGAAACACTGCAGAGCTGTGTGACTTGAGCAAATCTGAGAGTTAAAGTCACTGGGTGCAAACCAGCCCAACCAACTCCTAGGTCCTACTGTGGGGTGAAAGGCTCTAAACACACAGTGACTGAAATAACCAAGTGGTGAAGGACAGCCTAACAAACTGAACTGAACAGTAGTGTATGTTCTACACTGGAGATCTGATGAGATGACCCTCAGATGTCTCCTGCAAGAGCAGCACAGCTCTACAACCCCAACTGTGTGGTCACTTAAAATTCAGTGCCATTTGCTAACTGCATGTATGAAGATCTCTCTACTGCACCAGAGTATTTGTGCTAGGCAAAAGAAATATTCAGTTAACTCCCCTGAGCAGCAAACCACCAGACTCTGACAAAGTACAATTCAAAAGCATTTTGGAGATAGAAAAAAGATCTAATCTGACAGCTGACAAGATCTGCTTTAGATGAAGTCAGATCAAGTAAGTCCATCAATACACACAATGGTATAAGAGACATGGAACATGGAGCTTCCTGATCACAAGAGGGACAGTTTCCCACCCTAGGAAACAACTTCTGCTTTGTGGAGAGGCCAGGTGGGTCTGGCTAGTGGCTCTGCCAACTCTCACTAAACCAACAAGAACCAAAATGATATCAGACTTGTTTTTGTAAGTGGAGTTCTTATGATAATGAGGGAATGTAAGGAGGATATATCAATCCCAGCTCCATATAAGATTAATCAGATCAGAGTTTTCTGACTTGGGAAAAAATACAGAGAGGACAAATCTGAAAAATCTAGAAGAGTGTTGAAGGGCAGCTACCCCTAAGGAGTACTTCTTCCAGTGTAAGAACAAGATGATTCCAAATCAAATGATGGGGCATTAGATTTAAACCAGAACAAAAGAAAACACTGATCAGCTCAGAGTCTGAACAGTGAAACTCACTACTGCAGGGTGTTCCAGTGCTTGGAAATACAATTGGCTTCAGAACAAGGACTAGGCAAATTTGTAGTTACTAAACATAATGCTGTACATGCCAGGAGTTCCCAAAAAGGACTGCACAAGCTCATGAAACAGAAAGCCATGGGGGATTCCTGAGTACACAGGATGTCCATCTGGCTCAGAAATTCCTTGAGGCATGGTGGCTGGAGGCTGGGAAAGTGTTTGGGAGAGGAATTGTCCTGTTACAGACTGCAGCAGGAGTCTGCTCTCAGCTACTCCTGAAGACAGCTACAGAGCTGCATGGATGCTTATTTAAAGTCTGTCAGACATTTACTCCAGCAGTTACAAGCCTTTCAAAGTGTGTCCATGGGAAGCTGCTCAGTGGAGACAGATGGTTCTTTCAGGGCATCTTAGCAGGATGCTGCTCATGTAGTGAAGCAATGAAAAAGCCAAGCAGAATCCCAAGAAGCATCAGGCAAAATAGCAGTAGCTGAGGCAGAAAGATGTGAAGAATTTGTCTGCAGTCTGCCTTTGTCTTCTTGGGCTATCCAAACCACGCCTGTCTCCTCTCTGCAGTCAGGCTGCCCTGGCTCCCCAGAGAGGTACAGATCCTCTCTTTCTATTAGTGTAACTCAAAGTGGGTCTCAAGAACTGTACAGAGTAATAGCATGGCTGGAACCTGACAGGGCATGGTTTGGACAGCCCAGTAAAACAAACACTGACTGGAGACACAATCCTTCCTCTTAAATACCTGAGCAGACTGAATATAAGGGGAAAAGGCTATTTAAGCTTCTTTCTAAGTGGAGGGAAAAGGGGAACAGACTAAGAATGACCTTGTCACAAATATGAGACTAGAAAGTTAGAAGTTCCTGTTTACCAGAGGGAACTTGATCATACATCAGTTTTCCAGGAGGAACAGTAACACAGGTAACAACTAGCTCCGAGATAGAGAACTACAAACTCACCATTGGAGCAGTGATACACTTGACAAAGTTGATCTCTTCCTAACTATACCTGAAAATAGCTTCAAAAATAAAGCTATATGCCAAGCAGAACACATCTGTGAGAGAACTGGATTCCATCCAGCATGCAAACAACCCCAACACCCACCTGTAGTCATAAAATAATCTGGACTGGAAAGAATCTTTGGGGGTTTCTAGCCCAAATCTCTGCTCAAAGAAGGGAAACTTCAGACCCACATCAAGCTGCTCAGAGCAAAGTAGAGCTGAGTTTTGACCACCTCCAGTGATGAAGATTCCACAAGTTCCTTGGGTCCCTGTTCTAGTATGTTCCTGGGAGACACTTTTTCCTATGTACATACATATATAGATCTGCAGTCAGGATGTTCCTTGTTCAAACCTCTCATCCTGACACTGTACAGCTCTGAGAAGAGCCTGGCTCCATTGTCTCTCTAGCCTCCCCCAAGGCAGTGGAGGGCAGCAATCAGATCCCAGTCAGATTTCTCTTCTCAGGCTAAAGATGGAGTCCAATGTGGACAGTTTGGTCTGTATCAGCTCAGTTTGCTTCAGCTCATCACTTCCCACAGAGCTGAGATAAATGCATCCTTCAGAAACACTCTTGATTGGTCTCACAGACAGGGTTTAAACTTCTTATGTGTATCCACAGACACCTGGCCACTCACAGCTTAATGCCACCAGTATGAAGACAATTTCACACTGAGGAAGCATTTTTTAGTTCTAATACAAGCTAAGCTGTCCAAGATGTTTCCTTTACCAGTGATGTTTTTGCCAGGACAGGACAGAGAGCAGCCCCTCAGACAGGCAGGCCTGATGAGAAAGGGGAAGCAGCAGAGCAGTTGGGCTGCAGAAGTCTTGGGAAGCAGCAGGAAGAAGCAGGTCACTGCAGGCTAGGCACAGCCATTTCCTGGGCCCTACTCCTGGCAGGGCTCTAAATCTCACCTCTGTTTTATCAAGTCCTACTGAAACAAGACCCTTCAGAGAACAGAATTAGATCTCACTTTACAAGCAGAGAGATCTAATGAATCAGCTTCCAGTACTGTGGTGTCTTGCTTTGAGGATCCTGCTCACAACACACTGCACACCACAAACCTTCTGCAACCAAAGCAAGACTTAGCTCTTGCCTCTTGGGCCAGATTTCAGATCTCTTCACCTACAGACTGGAAGCCAACAGAATTTTCTTACATGTCTAACTCTGATGTATTCAATGTCACTACTGATTTACCTTGTTTCTTTACTTGCTCCAGAAGCAGGTCCTTCATGGCTGCTTCCTCTGCAATGTCAGATGGAACTTCCCCTTCACTGTTCACAGCAGCCACGTTGGCTCCATGACTAATTAAGTACCTGTATGGATGAGACCCATACCAGAGCATTAGACTTTGAGTGCAGGCTCCAGTACAACTGACACTCTAAACCATGCAGTAGGACAAAGGGATCCAAACACCTTTAGTTCTTGTACTAACTTCATTATGCTGCTTTTTTAGCACAAAAGGGAACTAATCTTAAGATAAGCCAAGCCATCAGCATTTGTCATTTGCCTTTTTACAATTAATGTCTTCTTTAGTTTGTATATCCTGTAATCAGTAACATTCTAGGAACTAAAAAAATCACATGTTTAAGCACAGAGATCTAGAAGGGTGAGGTGGGAGAAGATATTTTTGCTTGGTTTTGCTTTAAAATTGATTTCCAATGCCTTTGAGAATAATCAGTATTCAAATTCTGGTAACTTTCTGGTAGCTGTCACGGACTACATACATAAACATGCTATGGCTGAGAAAGAGTAACAGGATCTTTCAGTTGAATTAGTATTCAGGAAGAAGCAAAACCAAACTGATAAAGGATCATCCAAAGAGCTAAGAATTGCTCCAGAGGGGCACAAAATACAGAAATAAATGAGCCACAAAAGATAATCTTTGGTTAGAACATATTTTGAGGGACTGTCTAGAGAAATATTATTCTCTTATTCTTCTAATGCAGCCTTTACCTCAGAAAAAAATATTTCACTTGGGAAATTACCATTTCTGTTTGCCTAGTCTCTGGTTCCAGTTATTCTGGCCCTCTCAAAGCCTCAGAGCAACTTGCTGGTGTACAACAAGCAGCCTGGTGTCAGTACCTTCTCTGGGACAGACAGACTGTTAGTCCCTTGTGAGCATAATGAACACTCAGATCAGATACAGAATGCTGTTTCAAACCCTGGATTGGAAACTGTGCCAGGAAGAGTCAAATCTTTGTTGGGAGTCGCTGCTAGCAGGTTACTGCTTTGCATGAAACATCTCCTGGACAAACCTCTCAGTTAACACTTTCTGTCTACTCTCCCATGTATACGTTCTCTGTTGGTGCTCACCAGATTGGCCAATCTCTAAGCACAGCACAGTTTCCCTTCATTATGTCCAAACTGAGCCCAGTATCTTGCAATGGAAAGACACCACCACCACAAATACAAGACAAGGCTCTAACTGTAAGCCAGTCAAGTAACAAGGAGTTCCTTTTATCCACTGCTTCATCTTTTATCAGCGTGTGCCAGAAACATGATCAGCATGTGAAGAAAGAGAGTTGCTGCTGTTGGCATATTGGTGACTGCGGAGCCCAGAACATGACATTTCTCTCTCCAAAGTCTCCACACACCTGCAGCACTGCTCACCTAGGCCTGTCCCTGTCTTGCAAAGCCTCAGAAGAAGGGCAAGCACTGGTGCAGTCCCTCTGTCAATGGTTTTATAGCATGCCCTGCAGCTACTCTTTGGGGTTCACACCAGAATAGCTATGTGCATGTCATTACACTAACAGATATTCTGCACAGAGACAGAATTCTTTTCAGTTGGAGGAATAAAACCCCAAACCATTCCTGGGTAACACTTACAGGCTCCTTGCTGATGGAGGCATGCAGCAAAGAGAGCAGCAAGAGCAGAGCTGAGCTCCATGGCACATCTTTCTGCTGGTTACCTGCAGCCACTGTGTGTTCCCTTTGCTTGGCTCAGCTTTAGCTAAAGTATCTAAGGAGCCACAAGTCAGCAAAAGGCAACCACTTGCAGCTGCACCTTAATCCTCCCAAGTGAAGAATTCAGAAACAGGAGAAGTGCATCCATTTCCAGCACTGCTTCCCAAGAGCTGGCAGGAATCTCAGAGCATCAGTTGCCTGTGTGCCTGCTCTGGAGACATGGAGGGTGTTATCAATACCCAAAATAGGCTGAAACTCACTCACTCTGCTATGTTCAGGTAGCCACAGGATGCCACTGCATGGAGAGGGGTCCAGCCCTCGTTATCTTGCTGATTCACATTGGCTCCATTCTCTACAAGGAACTTCACCATGTCCAGGTTCTCATCTATACAGGCCTAAGGGGGAAGGGAGGGAGAACATCCAGGGGAGGGAAGGATTGAAGAGAAAAGGAAGGAAAAAACAAAGAGGTGTTGGTGTTAAATCATGTGTACAACTTCTGGGTGCAGTTTCTTGGCAGCAGGTAATCCCTGGGCTGAGTTCCCCACTCTGAGCTATCCCACCTTCAACCTGAAGGCAGCACCAAGTTGAGAACTAAAATAAACTCATTTCAGAACTTTCAGAAGTTAATTGCAACTCAAGAGTCCCCAGGTGGACAATCTTTAAATATGCTCAGGCTTTGCTTCTCACCAACAGATCTGATTCCTCCCTTTCTCCCTAGAGCAGGGATGCACTGTAAAAAGTTATGACTGTATTAGCTTTGGGTATGGCAGCAAGTTCCTCTAAGCAAGGCAAGCTATGTATTTATTGAGATTACACTGTTCCCTCAAAATGTGGATGAAATAATGTCTTAACAATGACTGAAATGAGGCACCACAAGTGGTGGGAGAGTGTGAGCTCAGAAGCCTGACAAAAGCTGACCAACTGCATGCTGAATGCTGCACTTTACAGATATTAATCACAACAAAATCAGAATTTTGGAGAAGTAACTTTACTCAGCTGTAGTTATTCATTCTCCTGAGCATAACAAAGCCCTGGTAGCTCCACAGACCCTCTGAGCTATGAAGAGAACAACAACCCTTTATTAGCTGCTGTATTAATTCCAGAGCCTGCATTTACAGAGACCTGCTAGCTTTGAAGTTGCCAAAAGAAAACCTAGCTGGATTTTCAAGTCTCAGCACTTCTGTTGGGTGGAATTCCTCCTTCCTCAAATTCCTGGCTACAGCATGTTCTGCACTGCATTTGCAGTTCACTGGAGGCTGCTATTTAAGGATGAGTTGGCAATTTAATACATACATCCCAATGCAAGGGCCTCAGCTGAGAAGCACCCAGCATGACTAGGAGGCAAAAGGGTTTTTGCTCTGTCCATCTACAGGCAGAGACCAATAGCCTCAGCACTAGAGAGGGAAAAGGCTTGCTTAAAATGCCTGCAAAATCACAGTACTTCCTTGATGTGGGCACATCTATCAGTTACAGCAGTCAGATGACTTCCAGATGACTGTTCTTCTAAATTGAGCAACACCAACTACCCCTTCCTGACCTAGGAAGGAATGAAAATGAGGAGGTTGTCTCTAGCCAACAAGAGACAATCCTCCATTACCTAACACATTTTCAAGTACCACCTCCTAAGAGCACAGGAGCAGGCCACTCCAAGCTGTTGGAAGTCAGAGAAGTGAGGCAGAAGGCAGCTTGGCTGAGCAGGGAGCTGCTTCTGCAGCCAAGGCAAAAAAAGAAAGCATATGGGCAGAGCAAGCAAGATCAGGAGACATGGAAGGATTACAGAGACCTTGTTCATAAGTGTGTGGCCAAGGCCCAGTGAGAGTTGGGGCTGCTCAGTGCTGGAGGGATGATAAAAAGGGTTTTTAAAACATGTTATTTGCAAGGGGCAGACCAGAAACAACACTGGCCTGCTACTTGATGAGGATGTCACCTCACAAACAGGGACACAGACACAGCAGAGACATTTAATGTTTTCTTTGCCTTCAACAATGCTATATTCAACACCAGTGATGGGTTCTGGGGCTCCCAGAGCCCTGAGCTAGAGTCTCATGACTGTGAGAATGATAAACTTCAGACAACCCTGAACCTGTGAGGGCCTTGCTGCTCCAGCCAGATCCCTAAGCTTCCATGGGGGCTTGATGGGATTATAGAATCACAGAGTGTCCTGAGCTGAAAGGGACTCACAAAGATCAGCAAGTCCAAATCCTGGCTATACACAGGATAAACTGCTTCCCTCCATGTGCCTAGGAGTGTTGACCAGATGCTTCTTCAATTCTGTCAGCCTTGGCACTGTGACTACTCCCCTGGGGAGCCTGTTCCAGTGCTCCACCAACCTCTGGGTGAAGAACCTTCTCCTAAGAATATCTGAAGTAAACCTACCCTGGGAGAGCTTCATGCCAGTCCCTTGGGTCCTATCACTGGTCACCAGATAGAAGAGATCAGCTCCTGCCCCTCCACTCCTCCACTTCCCCTTGGGAGGAAGCTGTAGATCACAGTGAAGTCTCCCCTTAGTCTCCTCCAAGCTGAACAAACCAAGTGACTTCAGGCATTCCTTATATGGCTTCCTCCCTAAACCCTTGGATTCATCCAACAGTACTTCAAGAGCTGCTGATGGCATCACAAGACCTCTCCCAATGGTGTTCCAACCCTCCTGGGAATCTGGGGAGGTCCCAAGCAACTGGAAGCTGGCAAACATTGTTTCTATGTGCAAGGAGGGCAACAGGGATGCCCCTGGTAACTACAGGCTTGACAGTCTGCCTTCTGTACCTGGGAAATCATGGAGAAGGTTGTCCTGGCAGGTACTTAAAAACAGCTGAAAGACAATGCAGTCATGGGTCACACCCAGCATGGGGTCCCAAGGGGAAAGCCCTGCTTCACAAACTTAATTTCCTCTTATGCCAAGGTTACCTTCCTAGCTGGCCAAAGGAGACCAGTTGAGGCAATCTTCTGGGGCTTCAGTCAAGCTTTCAGCACTCTTGTTCAATACTTTCCACACATCCCCACCTTCTGGAGAACATGCCCAGCACACAGCTAAATAAGTACATCAGGAGATGCTGAACATCTGCCTGACAGGTTGGGCTCAAAGGGTTACAGTACCTGGGGTTCCAGCAGGCTGGTGACCAGTCCCTAGTGGGGTTCCACAGGGACCCATTTTGGGGCCAGTGCTCTTCAACAGCTCCAGAAATGACTTGGACACAGGACTGGAAGGTTGGCTAAGGAAGTTTGCCAATGCAGCTGCTGCCTCCCTCGAGGGCAGAGAGGCCCTGCAGAGAGATCTGCACAGACCTAAAGGCTGGGCAACCACCAACTGTATGGACACCAACAAGGGCAAGTGCTGGGTTTTGCCCCTGGGCCAGGACAATCCTGGATGTACCTGCAGATTGGGAATGAGAGGCTGGAGAGCAGCCTCACTCAGAGGGATCTGGGGGTTCTGCTTGGTGGCCAACTGAACAGGACTCAACAGTGAGCCCAGAGAGCCAAAACTGTGTCCTGGGGTGCATCAGGCACTGCAGTGGCAGCAGGTGGAGGCAGGTGATAGCCCCACTCTGCTCTGCACTGACACAGCTTCACCTCCAGCACTGGGTGCAGTGCTGGGCACCACAATACAGGAAGGATAGGAAGCTGCTGGAGAGTGTCCAGAGGAGGCCATGAAGATGGTGAGGGGTCTAGAGGGGAAGTCATGTGAGGAATATCTGAAGACACTTGGGTTGTTCAGCCTGGAGGAGACTGAGAGGAGACCTCATCATGGTCTGTAACTTCCTCCTGAGGGAAAGCAGAGGGGCAGGTGCTGATCTCATCTCTCTGGTGACCAGTGACAAGACCTGAGGGAATGGTATGAAGCTGTGCCAGGCTAGGTTTACAACAGACAGTAGGAAAAGATTCTTCACCCAGAGGGTGGTGAAGCACTGGAGCAGGCTCCCCAGGGAAGTAGCCATGTGTCCCGGTTTGGGCTGGGGTGGAGCTGATTCTGTTGAGTGTGCCTTGCTTTCCAGCTGCTCCAGCCCAAACCAGGACACCATGGCACCAAACCTGACAGAATTCAAGAAGCATTTGGACAACACCCTCAGGCACATGGTGTGATTTTGGGGTTATCTGTGTACAGACAGGATTTGGACTCGATGATCCTTGTGGGTCCCTTCCAACTTGGAACATTCTAGCAGTCATAGATCCATCTAGGCTGCATTGCTTATTTCCAAGGAAAGGCATGCCCTACACCAGGACATCCAACTCCTCATTTCTTCCAGTGCAAACCCCAAACTATACCCCTCTCTACCCTGCAAACACAAGTCATTCCTATATTTGCTTGGTTCACAGGCAAAATGCTACTTGTGAACTTGGAAATCAAAAGCTTTTAAACCTCTTGCCCCTAAGGAAGCATTCTCCAGAAAACTCCTTGTATAGTTACTTGGCAAACCCTGGGAAACCCAGCTCTTTCTGTGGTGCTAGGAAAGGATGCCCCATGAGCAGATTCAAGCACCCAAGCCCAGAGTGCACCTATGGGGAACTGTTAGCATGCTTCTGTGCTCTGTTTTAGGCTGGTTTAATCTTACTCTCTGCCAGAAAAGCACAAGCATGAGTCTATAAACAGTTCAGAGCCTCCAAGGACTCCTCTAAATCTCTGATGGATGAGGCTGCCCTGTGCTGGCTCCATCCACCATGCCCAGTCCACTGAGACTCTTCCAGTCTCAGGACAGAACAGCTTCATCCTGTAAGGCCAGCTCTGGGGGACTTCCCTTTCTTATTTCAGGCACTAGAACTGGAACAAAAGCCTAACAACCTCAAGGAAAAACCCTGGGGACAGAAGAGCATCACACTGGTGGTTCTACCACTAGCCTTAGGAGTGAAGTTTGTTCCTCAGCTCTCCTGTATTTAGTTCAACTGGTCCAATCCCCTGCTCAAATCTGAGCTAAACCTGATGTTAGATGAGGTTGCTCAGGACCTGCTCCAGCCAGTCTTTACTATCTGCAACCATGGAGGCTCCATGGCTGGTCTGGGCTCCTGTCCCAGCACTTCCTTGTCCTTGTGCTGGGCAGTTTTTCCTACTGTCTAATCAGGATTCTCCTTGCTGCAACATCTGCCTCCTGCTACAGTAGTACAGATGTAGCCTCTGAGTCCCAGCAGCTGAGGAGAGCAGGAAACACAAGCCAAATATTCCTGCACTGACCTAACATCTGCCCAACAGGCAGGTGATCATTTGTAAGACATATTCTAGAAAGAACACAGTCCTGATTGCCATAATCCTGCCAACTGCACAAACAAATCTGTTAGTGGTTTATGCCTGTAACAATGCATTAAATGCTGGAGGAAAGTAAAGCATGTGATGCACACAGGGCAGACATGGATACACAGAGAACATCCCAATCACCTTGCAGTTCAAGGAGCAATTGTTTTGGAATTCGAGTCTAAGCCTTCAAAATTCAGAGCTAATCTGAATTTGGCACCCAAATTTACTGTGATATACTTCAAGTTTTCTCCCAGTATACCTCAAATAAGTTACACTTAGGATCTTATCAATCAGTTCCTTACATCTTCCCCTGGGAACACGACCATTACGTATCAGTCTTTAAATAAAACTGACTTCATCTAAAACCATATTGCTCTGAGAATAGCCAAGACTAGTTCACCCACACAGTGGCTTCTTTTGAGCACAGCCACTTCTGGATGATTAAAGAATTACTGCCTCCAAGAAGAATTTTATCAGTATGGCTCTGACAAAGCAGTGAGCTAGATGTTTCATGCCTGTGCACATGCATTGCTCTGCTGTATTGAAGCATTACCTGCAGTTTGAATGCAAATCTGAATTCAGACTCCAGAAATGTCTCTATACTGTGAGCTCTGCATGTATTAGACAAACACTGTAAACATAACCCTCTATCACTTAAACCACCCAAATACACCCACTACATCTGCACACACTGGGAACTGGCCAAGAGAAAAGACCAGCTCTTGCTCCAGTCTCTGGCTATACTGGACTCTCAAACTAAATCTCTCTTTAGATGCAGCCAAGATCTCCCTTGCTCCCCCCCATACCCCTTTCACACTGCTGCCTGTAACTGGCCTCATTCTGCTGCTCGCTGTCTTGCGTGGTTCCTGGGGAATGCATGCTAGAAACAGCAGGGATAATGGGATCAACCCCCACCTGTTCCTCCCCAGAAATCTGCAGTAATTTGACTCTCCTGGCTTCTGAGGAGATAAAACAAAGTGCCAAAGCTCCATGGGTGCTGACAGCAGCAGGCGTTCGCTGCCTTCCCAAGGGAACCCTAACGCATTTCATCCTGGCTGCTGGCGTTTGCCACAGGGGTCATGCCAAGAGCAAAGGAGGAGCAGGGAGCCCTTGCTGGGGCAGCAGTGCAATCTCACCTTCTGCACCTACATCCCATGGAAAACTGCTCTTCAGGTGACAGGAGTGAGCAAAGACAACTGCTTGGCAAACATTTCCTGTAGCATTAGTTAGTGATACGCAAGAACAGAACCAAGCACAGAGTGCAGTAACAGCAAGAGGTTTGCAATGACCTGAGGCTGCATTAGCAGGAGCAGGTGTGACTTCTGGCCTGCCTCCAACACTGAAATGCAAGCATTTCTGTAGTATTACATAGTATTAACTACATTGGCCAAGACTTTAAAAAGTGAGGTGGAGAAGGAGTTCCAAAAAAAAGAAAAAAAAAAAAAGGCAGTCCCTGAGCAGAGATACTGAACAGTCCCTGCTCATGCCACAGCATATTTAACAGATCTTGGAGTGACAATTACAGAATCACAGAATCATTACTGTTGGAAAGGACCCTCAAGATCATCTAGTCCAACCCATAGCCCTACACTACTCTTATCCCTAAATCATCCCCTGAAGAAACACATCTATCCTCTTCCTAAAAACCTCCAGGGATGGTGACTCCACCACCCCCCTGGGCAGCCTATTCCAATATCTCACCACTCTTTCAGTAAAGAAATTCTTCCTAGTATCTAATCTAAACCTACCCTGGCACAACTTAAGCTGAGGCCAACAATTGGGATAATCAATAAAACTGGGAAATTTCAAACTTGAATTTCATCAAACATGTATAAAAGTTGTGATAGAGTGAGTGGCAGCTTTTAGAGGTTGCAATGTATTTGTGTGTATTTTTAAACTAGCAACTGATTAAAACTTAGATGTTGCCACAGAATTCATGTTTGCACACAGTTATGGTATTAATAGTTTCACAGATGACACCATTTTTACCAAGCTATAAATTAAAGAACAGAAATTCTCACTATTTAGAAGCACTCAGGGCACACACCTGCCCACTTACAACTTCTGACTGCTGCCACCCCTCCAGAAATCCTCTGCTGCATGTTTCATTGTACACATTGATCAAAACTAACCAGTGCAAAACCCCACAGAGGAAAAATGCATTCACTGAGCCTCAGAGGGTAAGGTTCATCTCTTGGCTACCCAAAATGGGTTACCTGAGGTTACTGGAGGAAGGAGAAAAGGACAAAGAGGAAGTAAAAGGGGTAGATGTGTCCTCTTTTAAGTACTATTAATCCTCCAACCTTAAATTTAGGAGAGTGGCTAAGTGTGGTAACCTGAGAGGATCTATTGCTATGCAGAGTTCTCTTTTATTTGATCCAACCTTCCTTGGGAACCTTGTAACTGTAACTACATCAGACAGTGACACTACAAAGCAGACACCTGCCCCTGCAGCCCCCAAAGCGAGGAAAGTCAAAAGAAGTTGATGGAGAAATAACATTGCTTTTTTTTTTTCAGTGGGTACTTATCTCATGTGAGGAAATGTTCTCTTCACTAAACTGCCCTTGAAATTTGCTTTGCATGCAGAAACACACCCAAGTGGACTGGCTTCTCTCTTGCCATTTTCAGGCACTGCTAACTGCAGTCACTGGGTTTCACGTGGAGGAGATGCTAAAAGCAAGGTCAGCTACAGAGCAGTTTTGTCTCTGAAGTTTTACTTCCTTCATTATCTTCTCTCTGTAAGAGACACAACACATCCTTGAAGGCAATGAGACTGGGTGGGAGTGTGTGCTGAGTATCTTTCTCTCTAATCAGAGATCTTCAGCAGGCTAATCTCCTGCCATCCTTGTATTTTTCTTGGCAGTTGATGAGCTCCAAGTGCTTCTGGAACGGCACTAATGTATTACAGTTTTAGCAGTCTTTGATGCTAACTGCATCCAGTGCCCAGAATTACCCACTAACCACTCAAAGAAAAGTTGGCTCACACAGTTTACATCCCAGGCATCACTGGGCAGGTCTCCATCCACAGCTCGTGGTGTTCCTTCAGCTCCTGGCAGGGGACCAGCATTTAGCAGTTTTTCCATAGGGAGGAAGTGCTCAGTTTCTAAAATTTGCAGATAGGGCATATTAGCTTCCCCCTCTCTGATAACAGGTGTAGCTCTTTGCAGCCAGGGACACTCACTGCACATTTCTCTCTCTTTTTTTTTGCCAGTAGCTACTGCCAAGATATTCTTCTTTCAGGCATGAAGTTTACATTTCAGGACCAAAACGAGGGACACCAGGAAACGTTAGAGAACAGCTCTGCAAAACTCTGCTCATCTGGCAAGGCTTGTCCTACAAGCAGACAAAATCTGATCTTTATCTTGAATGAAACCTCATTATTATAACAGCATTGTTAGTGCTTGCTCCTTCCTTAGAGCATACAGAGCAGACAACTGTCAGAGTCCTGATGAGTATCAGCAACACAACAGCTCCAGCTGCTTGCCAAGATTTTTGGTTTGCATATCTCCTGGGCACCCCCCCCATTGGACAGAGATAGGAAGATCATGGAGTAAAAGGAGCCAGATGGGCTGAGACTGAAGGGTTCAGAGGACCAAGAACAGAGCTCCAACAAGGCATAAGCCATACAATGCTGCTCACTTTCTAGGGGGGGCATCACATTTAGCAAAAGCCCAGCCTATGAGTGGTGTTACATTCCCACTATATGATAAAGACATACAGGATTGTGGTGAGGAGAGCAACTGACCACCTGACAAATTCCTAAGAAATTGCTTGGGATCAGCTGAGGAAGAAAAAAAAACAACCAAAACCAACCACACAACCCTTTCCACCTCCACACAAAGGCTGCTCCCAAACCCTGAAGAGCACAGAAGCCATGGCAATAACTGCATATCAGCCACGCTGCCACAGGCACCCACATTACAGCAATTGTTTCCTTCACCACTTGCCCAGCATTAAGGCAGTTTAACACAAATGCACAAACAACATTCAGTGCTGTTGCTTGCAGGCAGAACATTTCAGCATTTCAGCAGGAACAGCTCAGCAGCATGGGCACTTCAGGTGCCCTCTACCTGTGCTGTGAACAGTAGAGTGTGCAGGCAGGGTGAACTCAGCCAAGAGCACACTGCACTTCTAAATGCAGCCCCATGGAGTAAATATTTAGTTTACAAACACTATCATTCAGTGTCATACTATCACAGAATGAAATAGCAGCAGTGTGCACACAAGAGCCAGGAAACCTGTAATAACTGCTGCTGCTTTCATTTGGGTTGCATTTAATTCCCTGGTGCTTCCCTCCTTGGTTGGCCAGGATTTGGGAGAGAGAACTTACTTCTTTTCTCAAGGTGGAGGAAAGCCTCAAGAAGGGAAAAGAGAAAGGTCTGCATGCTTGGCTTCTGTGTTACGTGTTTCTACTATGAACACACAGGTCTTGTGACAGAACCCTATATCCTGGTGACTCCTCTGGGCAGAGGAGTGAGAATCTTGCAAGCCCAGAGTGTGGGACTCGGGTAGCAATGGCTGTGGTTCTCACATGGAAATCATACTTGGCAGCTCCATGCGCCACACGGAAACACAAGATGCAAAGCAGCTAGGCAGGCACTTGCCAGCTTCCTTAGCTGAGTATTTGAGACATCAGGCCAGCACAGGCCATGCTTCATCTCTTCTTCAGCACTCCAGCAGTCATCTTTGGAGCCTCTCAGGAGCATGGCACCTCTTAGCCTGTGCTAAATGCTGCTGTTAAATCAGATTGTTCATCAAATTCCCATTATTAATTCTTTCACCAGACTCTTCCCCAATCCAGAAATCAAGTGTTTGATTTCAGATTTGATTTGAGCTTCAAAGCTCTTCATACATCCAGCCTTCCCTTGAGGTTTGTCTCCCTCTGTTCCACCACTGACCCCAATTTCTGTAACAAATACCTCCAGGGTTCTTCCACACAACCCTACATACATGGTATGGAATTTTCTCACTGATCTTCAGGACCCTTCTCCATATGTCAGTGTGCCCAGAAATCCACTCCATTCTTCCATATGGTGAAACAGTTTATTTCTGAGAAAGCCAGATCCTCAGAGCAGGGACCATCTGCCATTGTTTAAAGAGCACCCAGCTCTCAGCACACAATACAGCCAGCCAGGTAATGAACAGTAACACACACCAGTCAATCAGTGCAGTTGGAAAGGACCTCAGGAGACTTCAATCTAATGTCTCCTGCTCAAGTCATAAGGAAAAACTCCTTTGCTATGAGGGTGCCAGAGCACTGGACCAGGCTGCCCAGAGAGGTGGTGGAGAGATTCCCAAGGCAGCTGGAGGAGATCCTGGGCAAGCTGCTGCGGGTGACCCTGTTTTAGCAGGGGGGTTGGACAAGATGATATCCAGAGGTCCCTTCCAACACCTAGCATTCTGTGAAGGCAGGGTCCACAGTGAATTCTCACCAGCTTTCCAGGCTGTGGATGTGTGTATGAAATGTACCTGTGTGCACATGCCTGCACATACACAAACTCAATCTGTACTCTTTGTAAATCCAGGGAATTGTACAGTGGGGAAGGACTAGTGCAGGCAGATTAGTGTCACATGTCTGCAGCCATTCTGATCCAGAATAGACTCACCTCCACTGCTTGGATGCTTTATTTACCCAAGCCTCTAGTTTTCTCCTCCTGATTGATACTCTCTTGTAGAAACTTGACCTAGACTCATCTCAGTGGCAGAGGCTGCACCCACCCATGAGCTACAAAAGATTCTACATTAGATATGGGGTGACAGAAGTGGCTTTTGTTCACACAAACCAAGCACACCCTTTGCTAACACTAGCAGCAGGACTGTGAAGAGATCAGCTGGATCTACATCACACTCCAATTCCTTAAAAGGTTTTCATTGAGCTAAATGCAGAGGCAGAGTTTCTGCAGTGAATAAAGGCCACAAAAAGCACTGAAATGAAGCAGAACATTCTCTGCATGCATGTAAATGCAGTCTTGAATTCAGCCTGAGGTTTAATACACCAGGCTCAGTAGGTTTAGGTCAAGGTTGCCAGGGTCCCTGCTGCCCCAGCTGCATGTTCCACACTTTGCCTGCACAACATTTCTGCCATCCACGTTCTCAAAGTGTAAAGAAGCAGATGTACCCAGAAGGTGTTGTCTGTCTAAGCTAGGTGGGATGTATCACCCTCAGAGAACTTGTCCTTTCCCACTCCTGCAGACCAGTATAAACCCATTTACAACAGGATGAGATGAATCCAACCCTCAATGACTTACCAGCAGTTACATGAGAAACCTCCAAGAGCCAAGATTTACCAGGCCACTCCTTAACTTGAGGTTTGAGATGGTTTTCTTTACCACAACCTTATGCTCTACTAGTGCAACTAGCACTTTTTGAGGAGTTTTAGAAACGGTTAAAGAGTTACTGTCAACCACAGGATGACATTAACACCAGCACCACCATTAACTGTTCCTACACTGGGCTGGAAGAATTAGCAGGGCAGTTAAGTCATGCTGTTACAACACAGGTCACAGTCAAAGGGATTAAATGACCAAACTTCTCTACTGCTCTCCTGTCCCAAGTCTAAAATCTATGGAAAAAGGTTAGGCAGGAGAGGAGGGAGGCTCCACTGAATGCAGAGTAAGGAAATACATGATGTCAACATACACTGCAAACCAGCCAGCACTCCACAAACAAAGGCAAGCCTGATGACAGCTGAACAGCATCAGGGTTAAATCTAGGAACACAGAGAGAGGAGTTCACAGAAAACAAAGAAAAGCACTCCCAAAATAGCCTTGCAACTGTCACCACTAGCTCCTGTCAGCACTGGAAGGTATGACCTTGCCATTGTGACTCATGATCACAGCTCTACTCTTAAGAGTGCATTTGTCAGGACCAGCACCACCAAAAATTCCACTTCCAAGTGATCCTGCATCTCCAGCAGCACAGATTACACTGCCAGGGACTTCAGGAACAACAAACAACTCTTACTGTTTGTTGGTCCTGAAAAAAAGGAGTCATGGAGCTGCTGAACCTCCCCTTCTCTCTTCTCAGCCCCAGCTTGAGGGTGTCCTTGTGTGGCCACAATATCCTGCTCAGGCTCTTCTGCACCACGAACCCAGCTTTAAAACCTTCAGGCTTTGCAATCCTTGTGCAAACCTCATTCTGACACAATCATATTACAACTAGCAGAAAAAGGTAAATTCTGTTTGAAGGAGAGCAGGAGGGAAGGGAGAGAAATGAGATAAAAAGGATATTATTCATTTTCTCATCTGATTAACTTAGCTACATTGATTCATTTTTTAACAGCAGTTGAGTCATTTAAGCAGGAAAAGATGTGGATTATGTCAGGTTTTTCCATTGGAAAAAAAAGCCACAACTAGAAGTACTCAGCAGTATCCATGCCAGTCACCAAAAGAAACAAACCACAAATCTCTTACAATGATTAGCACAACAAAAAACCCCAGCAGAGCACAAGGGAAGAGAGGAATACGTGCAAAGGCATAATTATTTCATGCATGTAGCACTTCCAAGATAAACCAGCAGCAGCAAGTGTCAGGTGGAGAACTGCTTTGAACTGAACCCACCTTTTGAAACACTCCACACCTTCCCCAATGCACTGAGGACAACAGCTTCTCTTAATGGAAGTAAAAGTAAATATCTACTGCACTAGACTCTAGATGGCTCAGCTAAATGTCTGTGAAATTCTTCCTAATTCCCAGGACTTCTGCTTTAGCTGCAGCCATGGCAGTGCCAGTGAACGCTGAAGCACCCTGGCTGGTACCTGATCTGCTCTCACCACGGCAGCCTCAGCATGCCAGAGCTTCAGCTCTGCTTCCTCAGGATCAACAGAAGCCATCACTGAAGGAAAGGGACACTCAGACACTCCCTGGCACTGAAACAGGAAGGAAGCTAAATTGCCCTGCTTTTACTTCTGCTAGGGCAATAGGCAGGCAGGGCTGTCATCTCTCTGCCCCTCACTTAACACTTCTAATCAAACTGCATTTTGGCAATGCTTTGACATCAGAAAGCTTGTTTGCTGTGGAAGGTGTCAGAGCCCTGGCCCAGGCTGCCCAGAGAGGCTGTGGAGTCTCCTTCTCTGGAGAGATTCCCAAGGCAGCTGGAGGTGACCCTGGGCAACCTCCTCTGAGTGACCCTGCTGGAGCAGGGGGGTTGGAATGGGTGATTCCCAGAGGTCCCTTCACACCCTCACTATGCTGTGACTGAAGTCTAGGAAGGCTAGCCAGGACCACAACTAACAGAAGTATGCAAAGAGCCACAGGGATCAATCCCTTATGCCAACCCCTCCAGCCTCATATTATCTGTACTCCCAAGTGTCCAGCAACCTACACTGAATTCACCTCTCATTCAAACAGGATCCAGTGCAACGATTTTCCACTTCCATGGTGCTTTTCCTCTGCAGCTGATAGACTGCTCTGCCATTTGCTTTCACAGACCAGAACACACAGCTCTAAACCAGAGACAAGCCATGTGGGACTGCCTTTAAAATCCAATCTGGATTATCATTTTACTCCCTTTTCGTCATCTTCATCCTCCTAATTCCAACATGATTTTTAATATCCATTATTTCAACAGCAGTTGAAGGCTAATACTTTGTACTATCTGAGGAGATTTTGAAATGAGTCCAATACTTGAACAACTGCCAACACTAAAAATAAAGTCTTTCTGTCACTAAAAAGCAGGGACTGCCAGTTTTCTAATGGTGTAGAGCAGCATTAGCTTTTCAAGCCTCACCAGTTTAGTCATTCTGACCACTAAGTATGTAATTTCTCTCCCACTCAGCCAGGGCTCTCTGGCACTGGATCAAACCAGTACATATAAAACCCTGCCCTTAAATTACTGAAATTTTAGTTCCTGCCTGAAATAACTCTACATATCATAATTAGAAAGCTCACAAGCATTTTACTCCTGTGTGGAAGATGGAAATTTAGCTACTGTAGCTTTGCTTAGCAAAGAAATGTACTGTCAACAACCTCCTTGTTCTTCAGGTGCTACACCAGTGCCAATACTGTACCCATTTAACACAGCTCCTAAAGGCACTTCTACCAGGCAAGCAGAATCTGTGTGTGGTTTTTGCCATCATCTATATGACATAAACATTCTAATTTTCTAAGATCACCTTAGATCAGCTTCAGTTAAAGTACTGTTGTCTCCTGAAGCCCAGGGCTGACATTTGCCCTGTTGTCTTGAACTGCCACTGGAGAGCAGCATGGTCAGGCCTATGCCAAGTGAAGACTAACCTGGTCAATAATGGGGAGGAAAAAACAAATAATTAAAAAGCCAAACCAAAAGAATCACTTTTCAGTCCACTTGGCAAGGCTGCTGCACTCACACCAAGCCTGCCAGAAGGGTGAGGTGCAGGACGAAGGCATGCTAAGGCCACTTGGTGCTCCAGCAAACAATCTAGGGGAAGAGTCTCTCCAGGTCTTTTCCTAACTAGTCAGACACATAGAAAAACAGCTGCAAATGATTTTAGCTCCAGCTTGGCAAAGTAAAGATGAGATTGTGTGTTACCTAATAATAGACCCCAAAGACAGAGAAACCTCCATTGATCACTTTAGGATTCCTTTAGTCCCTCCCATGGCTGGATTTTGCCACAGACTCTGGCTGATGCCAGGTCTGCCTTCATCCTGCCCTGCCTCAGCCCTGCCCACCAGACTCTCTCCCCCAGCAAGGGGCACTGATACTCATTTGATACTCCAGTAAACAGATCCAGGAACTAAAGTGGCTCATAGTGGGACCAGATAAGCATTTACAGTGGTATGAAGAGCACATGACTAGAGCAGAAGGAAGGGCAGGACTGAGACCACCTTAAGCTGCTGCATCAGATGACCTAGACGACCTCTGGAGGTCCCTTCCAACCCAGATGATTCTATCATCCTTCATTTGGCCACCTTGCCCATGTTGGGACAGACAGCTCATTCTGCATAAGGCCCAGGGAAAAACAGGCTCTTCAGTAAAGGAAGCAAGGAAGTCACTCCAGGGCTAGTATCACTTTCAGAGGAAGCAGCTCTTCCTTACAAACACCAAAGCCTGTGTAAGGAAAGCAGCACTGAGCTCCTGCAGACACCAAGAAGGGCCCAATTAGCACTGAGTAAGGGTGAAGATGATGAAAGCAGTGTCTATGTGCAGGAACACCTCAACATGACCACAAAAGAAAAGAGGAGATTCTTTTGGTGGATTCAGAGACTGTTTATTCAGAAGCAGAACATTAGGGGTTTGTGCACATCACTGTCTTGCAGCCACATCAGGTTTTGTTTCAAGATCTGACTCCCACATTTGTGGCCACAAAGAACCAGTTAGTTTATAAAAAGAAAAACATGCACTCAATGTACTGCACTTCTTCATTCTCAGTGCTAAGGATTTTTCCCTGCAGTGCCTGGGAAAATCGAGGGGTTTTCCTTCACACTTACAGACTCAGGTTGCTCAGTACCCTCCACCCACCAGTCCTGGGTGCTGCTAAGGGCTCAGCGAAAATGATCCCTAGGCAGACACTGAGCAGCTTGCTCAGTCATCTTTCAGTCCTGTGCAACCCAGAGCCCCCACATCCAAGTGAATAAGTTGTTCTCCTGCCCAGCACCCGAGCACAGGACCGGGACCCAGCAGGGCTGAAGTGCCACAAAGTATCACCTCTCCCAGCAGCAACAGGCACCTCATCGGCCACAGAGCACCGTTTCTCTGAAGCATAACAAACGATGGGGCAGACAAAACAAGGTTTTGGACACAAAATCTTTCTAGAAAGGAAGTGATTGCACATTTCTTCCTGACACGACCATAGCTCAGATTTTGCAAGTATCTGTTTCCAGTGCAAAGCCCTGGATCTGCAACATCACTTCACATGGTGTAGCTTGAAGGAAGTGTTTTCTTTCAAGTGCTAGTGAAGCCTTGATATAATTCACTATTGCAGTGGAAATTAAGCTATAGATTTTCTTCAAACGCAGCTACCCCACCTACAGAAACATGGCAGTTGAAGGTCTGGGTTATGGTTGGCATTTTCAGTGTGGTGAGTGAAGGAGATGCAAGAGCTGACAGTGTACAGCAGAGCCTGCACATCTCCTCAGTAACAAACACGGCAGACAGAGATGTGCTTCAGCTGGGTCTGAGAATCTGATTCATCAGTTCTTACATGCCAGCCACACTTCCAGGCAGAGTTCACTGGAACTTGACCTTCCTCACAGGACAGTAAAAAGAAAAAACAATCAATGGATACCATTAGAGCTGCTCAATCCAGATGAAAGTGTTTCTGTTGTTTTGGGTGGGTTTTAATCCTGTGGGGAACAAACTAAAGCAAATCTCAGCAGGGCCACCAGGGACAGAGTCACTCACATCACCCTCCTGCTGCCATCAGCATCCAAACAGCTCAGGGACTCTTGGTGATGCCTGTGGAAAATGAGAGGTGAGCACAAGTGATCTACTGCAGTAAGCAACCTGTGGAATAAGGTCACTGAAGAGGGCCAAGTGCTGCCTGGGTGACAGATCTTTGCTAGACCCTTGCACAGTGACTGAGCACTGGGAGTGCATTGGGGATGCTGCCACACACTCAGCTCTTGTCAAAGTGTGACACCAGATATCCTGCTGGTTTGAAAGATGGACACAACTAAGGTGTCAGCTTTCCCCAGTGACATTAATGACACTTTGAGTCTAATCAAGACCTGTGATCTCCATGATCAAAGAAACACAGACCTCATACAAACCCTTCTGTTTTCCCAAGTGTAACACAAGCCCAGTTCCCTGCCCTGACACCATGCACATGCCCTGCAGGGCTGAGATACTGGCAGCCCAGTGTGAACTCCTGCTCAAGTGCTTTGTCAGGACTTTTCAAGTGTCACACAGCCCTGGCCCAGCACCTGCCAAGAAAAGGCTATAGCCAGAAATGGACAGAGAAATGAAGGTCCACAGCAAAGGGAGAGTGGTGAGGAGAGCAAGCTCCCCCCCTCTGTAACCACCACCAAGAGAAGCAGCAGCCAGGCAGCCTGAGTAGGCTTACAGGTGAATCACAGCAATTACTCATCCTTAAAGTAAATCAAAACCCAGTGGAAGTCAGCTAGAGGATGGTGATTTCTTTGTTTACTGTACTGTGTCACCTGTGCATGGGTCTGCCTTGCAGGTGGCTGGCACAGGCAATCCTCAGAAACTAAGTACCATACCCTGGACGGTGAACAGGAAAAATTCAGGAGGGCAAGGTTTGTTGACAAAGCTCAGCTGCCAGAGCCATGAAACAATCTCACTTTTGAGTGGATCACCCCATTTCCACTGAAGAAGGAAAAAAAGCCAAGAGCATCATGCAGGAAGACTTTCAGAGGTATCACAATGCAGGCCCATCTCTGTGCCAACTGTGAAGGAAGAGCTCACGGCAGGAAGGAACGAACTGCTGGTTGGAAGAACAAACCTACAGATGGGTCTGTCTTGCTGAGAACATGACTGCATGTCCTCAAGATCATGCACTGATTTACATGATCACCTTGATTGCAGGATGGGTTCCCAGCTTGAAGCAAGAGGTAGGCCATGAGCAAGTGATCTCATGATCAGCCATACAGACAGATAGGTGGTCAGGTCCATGCTCTGTGTGGTGACCTGCCTGCTGGAGGCATGATGGACACAGCCAATAGAGGCTCTAGCAAATAATGGCTTGTGTTAGAAAGCTGGACAGCATCACTCTTGGAAATCATGTCACAGCTATGTGCAGGACCAGAGAAATGGACAAGCAGCAAGTGTCTCAATGTATGGGTGAGAAGGTGGAAGGAAGGAGTCATTGGGAAGTGAGGAAGCTCCTAGAATAGGGACAGATCTTATCAACTCCCAGAAGAGCCAAGCTGGCACTGCCACACCAAGATAGCACTGGTAGATGAGTACAAAAATAACTCTTCTAGACCAAACAATTCTGAAGAACTAACCTCTGGTTGTCTTTGTTTGGTGTTTTTTTTAAGCACCACACCAGTGGCTGGTATAATACAGAATAGCAGATGTATGGGAAATTGTGGTATTTTGGAAAACAGCCACCAAGGCTTTTCCAAAGGGAAGCCATAGGACAGAAAACTACTGGAGTCCTTCAAAGGGCAAATAAGCACAAAGATAAGGGAGATCCAGTCCACAGGGACATCCTAAAGGCTTCTCACCAGGCTCCTCACCAAGGTTCCTAAAGGCATTGCATTGCATGGGTAAGAAAGAAACTGCTTCCACAATTAAATATATTCTCATGATGAGGAGACCAGAATATGTGACATTCTTCCTGGAGATCTCTGCAGAAATCTTTCCTGAGGTCCATGCCACTAAATGCACTGAATAAAGAATCTGGAAGAGGAGATAAGTGAGGTGATGAATAGTTTTATCAGCAAACTTTAAGAGGGTAAAAAAAAAAGGTTGAAGATCAATCTTACAATAGTGAGCAACTTGTGCTAAATGGCAGATGAAACTCAATGCAGATAACTGTAGAGTGAATCACAGGCAAAAAATACACCCAACATCATGTAACAAAATGAAAAGCTCTGAGCTTATTACTGTCATTCAGGAAAAAGCTCTGTGGATTATAACAAATAGCTATAGGAAAATATCAGCTCCCAGCTCAGAAATCAAAGCAAATTCTAGAAATTATTTGGAATGGAATAAAACAGAACAGAAAATGCCATTAGGTGCCTATGTAATGTTAGACTAGATTTTCAGTGTCAGAAGAAATTCTAGTCTCCACAACTAAAAAAAGATGAGTAGATGTGAATGGAACCTGAATTAGAAGAAGCTTAACTTGAAAAAAAAACCCCCAAACTAAACCAAATCCAAACAACTCTGCCCATTTGCCAAAAGCATTTCTTAGGGATTTCTGTGCTATCACAAACATGGTTTACACTACTTGTAGGTCACCTCAGAAAAACAATGCTGTAGGGGAAGGAAAAAAAACCCAAACAACACAACACTGGCTAAAGAAGAATTCAGAAAGATAAGGAGAGAACAAGTTGTTAAAGGGCTTGGGGAAAACAGGACACTGGTTCCACACTCTGCTGTAACCTCGACCCACAGCAGCACTATCCAGAGGGACTCGGTTCATGCAGGACTCAGCAGACAGTGCACAACCTTGAGCTGTGTAAACAGCCACCTGAAAGCCTCACCAGCACAGCCTAACAAGCCCCAGCTCTGTTCCTCCTGTTCAACAAACCCACAGAAGCAGAGACTAACCACATTTTACCAGAGTGAGGTGAAATCAGAGGGGAGAAGGTGTAAAGCTCCATCCAGGGAGCAAAGCTCAGACTCAGCCTCCTCAACAAGTGCTCTTCTAACAAAGCCAAAGGGTAAATGTGTAAAAGCAAAAGAAGGGCAAAAAGAACCTAGCAGAGTGGATCACTGACTGGATATCCACTCTGGACAGGCTGGGCTGAATGCAGCCCAACCACCACACATCACAGGTCTCGTCCTCTCCTGCCAGTCCCCAGGCACCACGCAGGCTCCAACAGCTCCCACGACAGCAGAAGCATGGGGCTTGCTCAGGGGCCTAATCTTTCAAAGCAACAGTTACTAACAGCCTGTTCCAGCACTAATGATTGACACCATTGCTGCTCATTTTGCTGTACCATCCCCTCCTCTCCATCCCCCTGGGTAATTGAGGCTGGGCTGAGTGACTCAGTGGGGTGCTGCTGAGGAGGAACACAGACCTCACTCTGGAACACACTGCAGACAAGTGCTGTCAGTAAGGCCCTGAGGAAAGTTATCCTTGGGCTGGAGAGATCTCCATTTAGTATCACATTTGATTTGAAAGGAACATACTCCTAAGAAGCCCAGAGGAGAACAAGGCTCACTGCAGGTTCAGAAGACATCAACTAGTTGAAAAGACTAAATAAAAGCTGTTTTACCATACCTAGGTAAAAGGAAAATACAGAGCTTGAAGAGAACAGAGTCTTCCAAGGAGTGGGAAGGCTCTGCTGAAAGGGAAGGCAATTGGAAACAGAGGAAAACAGTTTCATTTGGAAGAAAGTAGAACCAAGTCCAACACTGAGAAATGCTTCCTGACTGCCCAGCTTACCAGCTGCTGGAGCAGGCTCCCAGGAGAGGTGTAGGTGATTAGAAAAAATTAAACTAGAGCTGGAAAAAGCTCTGATAAATCTGGTCTTGCCTTAGTGCAGAGGACTGGGCCAGAAGGTCTTCTGCAATCTCCTTCCAGTCACTTCACAGCTGCAGCAGGCTGCCCTCCCCACTGAGACAGCACCAACTGGTCCTTCTCAGACAAGGTGGAAAAAGAGCAAACAACAAAAAGCCCAACAAATGGTAGAGGAAAAGATGCAGCTTTCAGCATCACACAACAGAAGGAGAACTATCAAAAGACATGTAGATGTGGTGCTGAGGGACACAGTTTAGTGGTAGACTTGGCAGTGCTGGTTAACGGTTGGAATGGATGATCTTAAAAGGTCTTTTCCAAGCTAAATGATTCTGTGAAAGCAGCTTAGACAGACTGGGGAAGGGATGAGTGGTCAGAGTAACTGAGATCAGGCTACAGCAACAACAAAAAGGAAAAAAAAAGAAAATGAAGCAAAAAACCCCCACAACCACCCAAAACATCACCAAAACCCCAAACCCACAAACCACAGAGCTGGTAAATTTGCCAACAACAGGTATCCCCAAATCTCCAAGACTCTGAGGGTTTCATGTCCATAAAACTGTGTTAAAAGACAACCCTGGAATCAGATTACAAGACAGTGTCTTCTTTTCCCTAAAGCAGCAGTTCTTGTTTTGGACAGGGCTTGAATTTTTAAGTCACCAGCATAATGTGCAGGAAGCTGGGCATAATGTCAGCACATGGATTCCCTCCCAATGACTACAATCAATTCTTTGTTCCTTGTTCACTTTCTGCAATGTTGAACAGTTTTCTTAAAGACTAACAGCACCTAAACTAAAAGGAAAAGAATGGACTTTGGGGACTGGGATGCAGACTGCAGACAGGCCAATGCTCAAAATAGCTAGAAGACAATATTTGGCCATAAGCATAGGGTTCCTTCTATAGCAGCTATTAATAAGGGATCAAAAATAACTCCTGCAATATGCTCTGAAGCTTAAACCTTGGCTCTGCTGGCCTACAGGTTGGCAGGGTCCTGAAGTCTCTCATCAAGGGACAGACAAATTTGCCACTTATCTTTTCCAGGGTGAGGGAATGCTTGTTCTGAATAAGTCAAGTGATAGCAATTTAAAAGACAAACCATTTAGTGCTGCAAAGGTCAAACTCTGTTTGTCAGTCATCCAAGGAAGAAAAGAAAAACCTAGTGCAAACTGCAAAGGAAAGATGAAATCCATCCTTTGCAGGAATCCCTAGGTACTGTGTTCACTCAGATATATCAGGGCAGGCTACTGCAAGCCAGGAATAGAAAAAGGCTCCAAATCTCCTGGATTAGCAAGGTGATATCCCACACATATACATAGCCTTCCTTCCAGTTTAGAGGACATTATGAAACATCACCTTCCTGCCACTGCAGCAACTTACCCAAAAACTCAACAGCACTGCCTATGAAATGCAGAGCAGAATTGCCACCACTGCTGCAACACAGCATTACTTAACCTTCACAGAATTGCTGGGTTTTCATTTTAAAACTATTGCCTTAACATATGAGAAGCCATTTGTCCTTCTTATTTCTCCCCTATCTTACCTTCTCTTCTTCACTCTAGCATGCAACACAGAATGCCTTTTTAATTGCTCTTTGTATAATAGAGGGAATCTTCCTGTCACACCACTTTAGTGCCTGGCAATCTGTAGCTTAGCTTGCAGAGTTAGAATTTATACCCATTAAGCAGTTTCTGAACATATCCAAGTTTTTGGCATGAACTGTGTCCTCAAGCAATACATTCCACAGCTGAATTTTACACTGGATGAAAAAAAATATTTGGTTTAAAATTCTGATGGCCTCTAATTCTTCCTTGGGAGAAGCAAACATTCCTAATCACACCTTACATGTAAGTTTGGGTACCTCTGTCACACCTGTACTTGTGGCTTTCCCCCAGTGAGAAAGAATTGTAGACTTTGAAATGGAACTTTGCTTGGACAGAAGCCACTCCATCACTTTGATCACCTTGCTTTTATTTCCCTTACCTTTTCCTGCTGACTGCATGTTTTGTAATGCATGAGAGAGGACTGCAAATGCTGATCTGTAGGAGGGCACAATGTGGCTTTATAACTTTGACTTTCTTTCTTAAGAATTCCTAACATTTGCCTTGCTTTTGCACCTGCTGCAGTACTTCCATGCTATCACACTAAACCCACAGAAAGCTTCTCCAGCATGTGACAGCTGGATCTGAATCCACTGCTTCCCCATAAATGTGACTCCCCACTTACTGACCAAATGTTGCCAGCCATTTTACCAGCAAATCAGCTAGTGTTGTGGAACTCTTCACTCCCAGCTTCCACTTGACTATCCTGAACACACAGCACCATCACCAAAGTGTCACCTCACTCTATTCCCTTCTTCTTCTCAGCTACATGTGTGCAGAGCAGCAGAGACTCCAGATGAGAAGCACAGGATAACTTCCCTTCCTACAGCAAGCTGATCCTTTATTCCTAGCCTTTATTTTATCTCTTTCAGACAGTAAGCAATCAATGATGAGATATCTATTTCACAACAGCTTTGTTTCTTCAGGCTTCCACAGAGGGACCCTGTCAAAGGCATTTTGGAAATCCAAACATACCACCTGAGCCAGGTTTTCCTCCCCACATGCCTGTTGACTCCTTTGGTCTTATTTCTCAGGTTCCTCTTGGAGTCCTTCTTGGAAGCAAGCCCCACATGGAGAGCTGCCACTTCCCACTGCCATGCTCCTGCTGCAGGGGTGGCTCTCCAGTGGCTGGTTTGTTTGGAGTGATCTGTTCTACACAAGGGATAACAGCTCAGTGATTCCTATGTCAATTCCTTCTGAACAAACAGCAGCTGGTGCCCAAGGCCCAGCACTTTTCATTTGTCTGAGCAGTTCTGGAACCATTTCTGTCAATACTGCAGCTTAGTAAAGCTCAGAAAGCCCATTTTTTTTCATTTGAAGAGATCTTTGTACAGGAAAGACTGAAGGCATGTAGACAGTATCTGAGAAGCAACACAGAACTGTTCATCACACAATGGCAAAACTGGGACAGATTTGTCATTTGAAACTATTTAGTTGAGATGTATTCAAGGCTCAGACTCACCCAACACTCCCCAGAAAAAAATCTAATCCTGTGTGCTCCCTGAATGCAGAATATATCCATTACAGTGATTTATGGCTGAAAGGAGCCAGCACTCAGGCTACCCCCTGCAAAAGATGGCATGTCACAAGGAACAGGAACACCATTCTGTCAATTTTGGAATAATTAGGGGTTTAATTCCACTAAATCATCACTTTCCAATTTTGTTTATGGCCAGTCCCCTAGTTCCACAGACACAAGCAGAAGTTTGCCTAAGTTCTACTTGTCTGCAGCAAACACTTGCTCTCATGCCCTCACCTCCCTAAATATATTCCACCTTCCGGTTTCATGTACAAGAGGAGAGACAAAGGACACATGTGAACAGGGAAGGGATGCATACTGCAGGAGGAGAGGATGAATGCCAATCTTACCTGCAAAAGCCTTTGCAGAGAGGCAAAAGGTACTGTTACACCCAGTACCCAAGACACAGCTCACCTCACTCTGGGGATGGTTCTTGGATGGAAAGTACAGACTGAGGAGCTGCAGGGGACTCTGATTGCCTTCAGCTTTCCCCCCAGATTAGACAGAGAAGCTATGTGACAGAGGGGCTAGGGAAGAAATGGCAGCAGGACAGCAAGTGACATGGGGATTGGAGCATCCTGGAGCAGTACACACACCTAGGGGTGCAGGAGCAGCCAGCACACAGTGGAACTGCAGGAGTCAGATCCCACCCAGGACTACTGAAAGGAAAACAGAGCAACAAGCTGTCAAACACTGCTATCTTCTTCATTAGCTGTTTCTCCTCCCAGCCAGAGGCTATTCACCTGGTTCCAAGGGAGGGACTCAAGCTGCCAAAACCCACTCTTCACTGACTGCTCTGCTTGCAGGGAGGCTGGTCTGCAAATCACAGGTCCTTCTCAGCCCTACCTACCAGCCAGGTTTCCTCATCTGCTGGCAGCAGCAGTGGTTTGCCTGCACAAAGTTTTGGCACTCGAAGTCTCTTCCTAAACCCTGCTCCCCAGGGCAGCACATTTGTGTGCTGGGCATGGGCTGGGCATACAGGGCTCAATAGACCTGCCCAACTCCTCCTAAGTTCACATGGGTGCTAAGGATAAGCAAAGCTGGCCCTTAACACATGATTTTTGCAAGGAGACAAGCTAAGACCTGCTGGCTAAGGGCTGCTCACTCTTGCAGGTGATCCACAGCGAGACATTACTCATGAGATGAATGCAGCAGCTACAGCTACTCAAACCCCTTCTCAGCCCAGTGCCTCCTGCAGCTCCTTTCCATACTCAGATGGCACCAAGCAACAGTTAATATCTGGAGTGCTGCAGTGATTACATTGGTAGCTGGACTGAAAGCAAACAAGGGCTCCACTAAAGTGGACTCATAACCCAAAAGTGGCAGGTCAGCTTGCTTTATAGCATTGCCTACAGCATCAGCCATCCTGCACATTGGAGCAGAAGCATTCCTCAGACAATTGCTAAGCCCATTAATAAAATTATGGCAGACAAGAAAGATAAGAGAATATTCCTGGCCTTAAGAGCCACTGATGCCTGAACTGCAAGGTGGTTAAGAAGTATTTAAAGGTGGCAGTAGGAAACAGAAATCCACAATCATCATCTTCCTTGAGAGGTATTACCTGGCAGTACCTCTTATTGCATGTCTGCTCCTGAAGAAAAGGTCACAAAATGCCTTAAAACTGAACTGGAGCTAAGAGATAAGCAGTTCTGAACCTCTGGCTAAGTCATTGTGCAAGAAAAAAAAAATCAGAGAGATAAGAAAATCACGAAAACACCCTAGAAATGTTCAGTTTGCTGTGCACAGGAGTGTCTGACTGTCACTGCAAAGAGCTACAGGCAAGTAGGAGTGAAGCTTCATGCAGTGCACACTACAGGAGCTGCAGCTGAGGAGGCTGGTATGACAAGATGGGCACACACACTAGAAGGAATGGACTAAGGACAGTGACAGAACACTGGGTGCCAGAGGCCTAGCCCAAGCTGCCCAGAGAGGTTGTGGAGTCTCCTTCTCTGGAGGGCTTCCAAAGATGTGATCCTGGGCAGTCTGCTCTTGGTGACCCTGCTTTAGCAGGGGAGTTGGACTAGACAACCCCCAGAGGTCCCTTCTAACCCCTACCATGCTGTGACTGTGTGACCTGGTCTAGGGAATCCTTGCTGTGGCAGGGGGGTTGGACTAGATGATCTTTTGAGGTCCCTTCCAACTCCTAATATTCTGTGATAAGCAGCCTAGTCCTGCTAACTAAAACATGCAGCACCAGAGCCCCAGCCAAGGGGCTAAAGGGGAAGGAATGAACATGGATTACTTTTGGGACCAGGTAGGATGCAGACATAGCTGAGGAGGGAGCTGGCTGATGTCACTGCAAAGTCACTGTCACCTTTCAAAGGTCATGATGACAAAGGAAGTTTCCTGGTGACATGCAAACACCACCCATCATGTAAGAAGGATCCAGGGAACTACAGACCTGTCAGTCCCACCTTGATCCCTGGAGGTCCTATGGTCCCTGGTCCTGTGTAGTAAATCCTCCCGAAAGTAAATCCTCCAGGGACATGCAGAAAGCTGTGGTGACTGGGAACAGCCAGCATGGATTTCCAAGTGGCAAACCTTGCCTAACTGGATTGCTGTCCACATGACAAGCTGGCTGGGCAGATGACAGGAGAACAAGCCAAGCATGGTCCACCTTTGACACCATGTCTGACTGGATTCCTAACAGGCAGAGCAGTGAGAGCTGGACTCCAACAGCAGAGAAGGCAACAGAAAATTGCCTATAATATCAAGCTCAAAAGGTGACCAGCTGTACAAAGTCCAGCTGGCAGCTGATTGCCAGTGGTGTCCCTCAGGGGTGATACTGGTGCCAATATAATTCAATGCCTTTATTAACAAGCTTGATTAACACCAATTACAGGACACAGCACGCTCGATAAGTTTGCAGATGATTTCAAACTGGTTGTTGTGGCTGGGCAGACAAGACCAGAAAGGCAGCACCAAGGGATGAAACCACCTCTGAAAGTCTAAGCTGGACACCATCTCCTTTGGAAGCAAGTCAGCAACACTTTCTCAACTTCCCCAGAAAGAGCTATTTAAGCTCAATACTCATAATTCTGCTTGAAATACTTGCTGTAGTCTGCTTAAAACCATCTCTTGCATCAAAAAAGGAAGACGCGGTAGTAGGCTAGAATGTAGCCTTTTGCAGGTGCCATCAAGTTGCTTGGAAAGAATCTTTGCCAGTGTAATCATTTTTGGTAACATTCTATTCAACGTGTAGCTCATACCAAAGACTCGAGCAAGGGGATGCAGTTTGCAAGCACAGGAATTTCTGCTGGCACAGTCACATCACTTTAAAAAACTAAAACTCAGCCAGACCCCTGGCAAGTGTTTGTATGACTGCCATGGTGCAGTGAAATTCCTGCCTAGGCTCGGGATGTACATCTCTGCCTGGACAGGCATAGGCTGTGCTAATGGAACCAGTCAGCTCAGATTTGGTTGTTACCTGCAAAAACATTAAACCAGTCTGTGCTGGAGAGCATGTCATCCCACTTATAGAAACCAGAGAGCAAATGGGGCAGAAAAAAAGGCTTGTTAGATAAAAATTTAGAACATTTCATCCCCCAAAACCACAAGAGTATTTAAGGGAAGTATTCAGATGATGCCTGCTGGCAGAGACAGGGTCTCTGTTAACGATGTAACAGTGCCTGGGCTGTACCAAAACAATTCAAACAAGCCCCATTACTCATGGCCTGCTGGGTCAGAGTTCACCCACCCCAGCAACCTTCAAAGAGAGAAATCCCTATTAACAAGTCTCACATGAAGTCTCAAGTCATCACTCCAGATCAATCCATAATTAAGAATTGTTTTGGGTAAGGCTGATGATTCACATGAATTCAAACCCTGGAAGAGGAGAAGCAGCCCTGCTTCATGCTTGGGCTTCAGAATGAAACCATTGCAGCAGTGCTTCAGGATCATCACTTCAAGCAAAGAAGTGGTAAGGGTAATGTGGCACAGCTCCATGTGCGGGCTCCACCCCCTTCCCCCCCACCCCCCCGGCTGGTTTACATCCGTTTGGGTTATGGTATTGTATTTACAAGGCCAAGCTAAACAGAGACAAGCCAGGTTAGGCCAGCAGAGCCCACACACAAAGCTGCCCCAGTTCACTAAATCACCACTCCAGTCACCTCCTGCTCAACCAGCAGTTGTGTTTGGACAAGGCCTGATACAACGAGTTGCTGCCATCACAGGATTTCAAGACATAAAAAAAGCATAAAGCTCTCTAATGAAATTGCATTAACTGCCTAGGACAGTGAGGAATGGCAAAGTATAAATAGGAGGTGGCTTCAGACAGATGCCAGAAATGGATGGTGAGCAATCCCTGTGGCAAATCAATGCTCCAGCTCAGAGTACCAGAGAGGGGCCAGGTTTAGTTTTACCCTGAAAAGGCAGTGACACAGAAAAGGCTAATGGCAGGTGGTCATTCTGCATTCTGTACATTTCACAAAGATTTATGAGCAAGGCTGAATGCTGGAAAAGCAATGCTGAACTGCTTCTGTCCCTCTGCAAGGTCAGCTTATTGTATTATGAAAACATTTCCAGGGACAGTCTCACAAGTTAAGACTGCTCTATTTTTTTTGTTTCAGCTACAGGAAACAAGCTACTAAGAAAAAAACAGCATTTAAAAAAAAAAGTCACACCATTTACTCTTTAAGGGTGAATTTTCAGTTGTGTTCAGATGAACAAAGACTATATTTAAGCTTAGAGCTTAAAGCTGGAAGGAGACAGATCTTTCACCAATTTAACATGAAAATATTTAACAAGAGAGCACAGGGATGTATTTTCTAAAATACTAGTCATTTGTGAGTACTGTACATTGCACTTTTTACAAATGAATGCTGTCATAAGAAATTGTGTAGGAGTCTGAATCCAGACTGTCCACAGTTTGATGAGGAAAGCGAGGCCTGACTCTGGCTGTCAGCAGTGCTGGATACCATTCTCACCAGCCTGGGAATCTACAAAAGCAAATTTCCTCTGAAAAACATGTTTGATGAATTAAGTATTTAAGAATGGCTCTGTCCCACCACCGTGAGAGATGCATCTCTGGAGTGAAGGGAGGAAATACGATTTGGCATCTCTAAGCTGTGCAGGCTGGAGCTCCACCACAGCCTGCCCTGAGAAGCTCCAACAGCACCAGCAGATCACAGCATACTTCATCAGCCAGGAGCTGACAGTAGCTTGAAACATTTCTCTGCACAGGCCTGAATGGACTACACATGAAGTTGTTCTTCAATTGATTCATGCTGAAGTGAGCCTCATAAAAACAGGCACCTAAATCCCCACCAAATCATTCCCTCAAAACTCATCAGCTAGAGCGTTGCTGCTATGGCCCAAGGGCTGCACCTTTCCTCCCCATGCAGAGCAGCCTGTGCAGCCCAAGAAAGGACACTGCAGGGACAGCTGTGGCACCCCCCTTCAGAGGGACAGCTGAAAATAAACTGCAGATTCAGATCCCAGGATTTTTATACTGGGCACCTTCACTGTACTGGGGCCATACCATTATCACTAGGTCAAACAGTTCACTCACTCAGAGGGCTTGCAACTGGAGAGTGGGAGCTGCTATTCCCCCCTGCCTCTTTTCTTCCTTTTCTGATCCCAGCCTCTGCACAAAAACAATTTTTAAAAAGCAGAGCAGACCTTTCAGAGTATTTAATCCTCCTCCTGTGCTCATTTGTATTCAAAAGTTAAAAAGAAAAACTATATCTCAAATTATACAAGTACTTACATAATATTCCCCTCTTCCAACCTGCTTAAAAAGATTGCTGTAATATGCATAGTCTGGCAGGCCTTTTGGATTTATGGTATATAACAATTCTCAACTGAAGCTAGCATACCAAGTCAAAAGTCTTACATTTTAATATTAGTCAGTTATTATCTCAGTATATTACCACACACAGCACTTAAGATGTCTCAAGCCCCACAGTACTTCATCTGAATTCTAAGTCTCTAAAGCTGTTTGTAACAGGAACATCTCCCAGCCCCTAACACTCACCATTAAAATAAGCAAGAGGCATTATAAATTGTACAGATAATACCAGGATGACAGTAGGTTCATCTAGGTTACAGCTCAGAGTCCTGCACATAAACATTGCCTTTAATGTTTCAGCAGGTTTGGCTTATGCTAAGAGGAGCTGCAAGGCCTGGCTCTGGAACAGCAACCATGCAGGCACTGCATTCATTGCTCCGTCCTGCCTTTTTTGCTGAGCTGGCTTTCAATCTTATCAAACAGTGTTG
The DNA here is from genome assembly GCA_013399015.1 of Galbula dea. Classification (NCBI taxonomy): domain Eukaryota; kingdom Metazoa; phylum Chordata; class Aves; order Piciformes; family Galbulidae; genus Galbula; species Galbula dea. The sequence goes on from VWZX01000385.1 coordinate 159,191, forward strand.
ATTCAGACATGTAGGCAGCATTAAAGCCTTGTCTCCATCTCTAATGTAGGCTCAAGAATTTTATTTGCAAAAGTCAGAAGGCTTCCAGCATACATTAATTACAACAAGCTCTCCCTGAAACACTTTTGCTTCCCCAAGGAGATTCCCATGTGGGCCAGAGCTCTAGAGTGCCCAGCAGCACTGCTGAGAGATGAGAACTTCTCCACAGACAGCACCAAGGGACCAGAGTCATCACTTGGAGCTGCTGCCATAAAGGAAGCTGTAGGTGAAAATCCTGAGTTCCCTTGCTCCCTGCATGGGGAGCAGCAGAGCTTAACTCATCACTAGAGCAAAAGCAGAGGCTGAGGAAGGAAACAATGAAGATGCACATTTCTCATCACAAACACCCACCTACTTACTAAACCTGGGTAAGCTCCCTCCCAGCACCCAGTAGCTGAGTGAATGCTGTGGTTGGCTTCAATTTCCAGAAGCCCAACCAACCAGTCTGGAAACTGCCCCTAACCAAAACAAAGGAAGACTTCCTCCAAGCACTGCAAGCAGCAGTAGCTCTCCAAGGCTCTAACTCCCTTCAGCTCAAGGTTAGTTTGTTTAGTCTAGAGTTAATTCTGCCCACTTAGGAGATTGTTTTGAAATAGAGATGCAAGGGACAGGCAACTGAACTAACCCACAGGGACAAAACATCAAGCCGCAAAAGGAACTCAGTAAGCAAAAAGCAAGAAAATGAAAGCATTAGGTTAGTAAAACAGCACTTCAGGTTTTAACTAGCCTTGTCTAATAAATTCTAGTGTACTGTAGGTTGCTTCTAAGCTTTCTCACTTGGATATTCAGAGTACACACTGCTTTATTCCCAGCTAGAAGTGAAACCCCAAAAAAGTATTTCATCTACCCTAGTGATAAACCCTATTTTTGACAGTGTCATGTTTCAGTGTGATGAGCAGAGTCATACACAGTACAAACAGCTTGTGACTTCTATTTTCATTGGCAGAAGCATACTTTTAGAAAGAAACTTTGCAGAGTGCAGTGGAAAAGGTACAGCTCTCCCTAGATAATCCTCTCTTCCTAGGATCAATGTATTTTTAGGCAATGCATCCACCCACTCTTCAAAAATGCAGCCTTATGTATGACACTCTATTCACAGATCAAAAGATGAGAAGTCCAACTAGCCTAAAGCACAGCTGTGACACCTCAAACACATGTGTGCAGTACCTGAATACTTCACTCAAGAGTTTTCATGCCACTGTATGTTGGTTTATATCCTCATGTTTCAGGCACAAGCTAACTTTTACCTTTTGATTATTAAGAAACTTCTCCAAGCTGTGAGCACTCTGTGTGGGTAGTTCTCCTGTAACACAAACCCAGGCTGCTTCAGCCACCACTGCAGTCCCAACCCTTTGCTCCACACTCCAGCAGTGATGTCCCAGATAGAAAGCATACTAATCCTTACAGAAATCCTCTCTCACTTGCCCTCAGTCTCCCAGATTCTGTTCTCAATCATCCCTCCAGCAGTCTCCAGACTGTGACTGAGTGGTGTGTGACATGTTAGCCCTGGCTCTGGTTTTGAACTGTCAAAAAATTCTGCTCCCCGAGGACTGCACAGTGTTCGGAAGTGAGCAAAGAGCCACAGTTGCCAAGTAGCACCCAAAAACTGACCAACTTCAGTTTGACACAGATGTCCCTTTACTAAGTCCTGAAGAACAGCCAGACCTGCCTGCAGTTTTACAGCTCTGGCTCAAAGCAGAAATAACTTAAACTGGGACTGTCAGAGAGGTTACAGCTTCTGCTACCTAACCCAGAATCACTGTGCAAAGCACGTGATTTTTCATGAAGCAGCTTCTGAACAACAGCAGGTGCCCAGCACCTGAAAAGAACTTCAAAAGCAAGTGTCAAGCTACTTTAAAAGCCCTGTAAATGACAGAAACTCAGGAGTTATTCCATGAGCAGCTCACTCCTCTGTGGAAGAGGCAAAAGGGAAGCAGTGGGTTAATCAACAAAGGGCAGCCAAAGGATAAACCATTTTTTCTGTTGTCAGCCTTTGTGAGCCAACCCTTAAAGACAAACCAGAATTGCTTGTTACATTGGGAGATGCCTTCCCAACCAGAAGCATGATGAATTTTTCTCCCCTTAAGACTCAAATATCATAAAAGTTCACTCTTCAGTTCCATCTGTCACTCAGAAGGATGAGAGAGCTTTCCATGTCAGCTTCTCCCCATCTGCAAACACTTGAGAAGTTCAACTGTGACCAACGGTTTGTTTCACCTACTGCTAGCAGTTTTCTTGACAGTTTGTTTGCTCACATTTAGCTAACATCTCCCCTTCCATTCTGCACTAGACACAAAACCACTGCCAAAAATACACTATATTGAATGAACTAATTACTGAAAATACAGGGTTGATGTTCATCCAGAAGCCTTTTGCAGGCACTGAGGTAAAAAAGACACACATACAGCTGAAGCCACAATACAGATGACAGACACTGTGGTGTAGGTTTATGCTGTACCTGATGCCACTAAAGGGGAGGCAGATGCAAACTTGCAGGCTCAGAAACACCACTTGTAATTTAAAAGGTTATTTTCAAAACACAGCTTTGTAGCTATAAATAACAGAGAGCTTCTCACCCAGGAAGTACACAATGGTTCTTAGTCACAGTGGCCCAGATACTAGAGAAAGTGTAATTTTACCTTTGTTGAATGCCTGGCAACATTTGGGGCCACTGTGCACTTCAAACAAACTAACCCAATTTGTGAGATTGGTCTTAGGTTTTGCAGAAGCAGATGCCCACTCTGACAAATTAAGTCAATTGACTTTGTTAACCCTTCCATTGCCTCACAAGATCTTTGCTTGTCTCACTGAATATTAAGTTCTATAACCAAAAAAAGCCCCCAAACATTTATCCAATCTTTCCTTCAGCAAAGCAAACTTTTCAGCATGTAGGATTTCCTTCCTCACTGCATGACCAGTTGGTTTTACAAGTATTAAACAAGAGCAGTCACTGCCACCTGCCTGGGATCATGTAATGGTATTTTTCTAATACTAAAGAGAAGTTATTTAAAAAACCCTCACATGTACTAATTTCATTTCATTTGCCAGCCAGCACTCTGGGGACCTTCAACCTCACCAGATCTCAGCAGACACTTTACCACAGACAGTATTGTTCCCCAAGTAATATGAAAACAAACATATTTCTGTTGATAAGGAACTCATAAGAGCCTTATCAACCATGGTAATAAATGTTTTCATCTCATACAGACTTACAGACCCAAGATACCCATGTACAGCAAAACCACTAACAAACCAGTGTCTGTTCCATTTGGGTGGCCAAGAACATCCCAGCACTCTTGGGTGTTTGAGATACACAGATGAGGACACGGTTAGGTCAATGGGACACTGGAACAGAGCTTTTATTAAATTCAAAGTAAGGTCACCCTCCCTCCCTGTAAAGTCTCTGAAGAAACCTCTTTGTACAGCCACCATCTGCTCAATTACTCACCCACCTGAAAGCTCTTCCAGGTATCCAGCCCTAAGTGTTGCTGTTCAATGTTACCTGATATTTAGTTCCTAAAACACAATTCTTTCTGCATCCAGAATTATCTCTGCAACCTTCTTGTCAACATAGGGCTCATCACATATTCAAGAGGTTTGACCTCTGAGAGGTAATTGCCCATTGGCTGGTGAGTCCAATGCGCATCATACACCTTGTCCAAGTGTCACATTAGTGTACATCAGCAAGACAACCAGATACTTCTGAAGAGATCATCATCAATCCTGGCTGCAAAACCCTCATGAAGTCATTCCAACTCTACCATACTTCTATATCCACCTTAGATTCAGCCTTCCTGCTCACCAAAATGCTTTCAATAACCAGCTGTTCAGTAACTGGCTCTTACTAGTGTCTGTACAATTATTTATTTATCTGACAATAAATGTATACCTACTGGGTTGGAGACTCTTTAACCAGCCTTACTTATCTGCTATTGCTATTCAAAACCAAAACAAAACACACAAAAAACCCAACCCAAAACCACACACAAAAAGAAAGCTGAGCCATTACAAGGTTCACTGCTTTGCCAGCTGAAGTCTTATCCGACCTGACAGTCTGTGAGCTCCTCTGCTCTTTGCTTCATAACTTATTTTTGGAACTCCAGAACAAAATGAATAAATATCCCTACCCCTTGCTCACTGACAGCCACAAGCAAGTGAGCCTGGGAGCCGAGCTCTCCAATCTCACAAATGCTTCAGTTCACTTATACCAGCCCAGCAGAAAGAAGAAAAGTCTAATCAACTCAACAACTGCCCTGCTATTAGTGCTATTGAAGCATTATTCTCTACAAACACATTATTTCCAGATGTTATTCCTCGACTATGCTTCTTTCCCCATCCTGTCACTACACTACATGCTTAATCTACGAGATCTTGAGCTAAGAAAATTTTCTTCCCGAGGCTGGCCCAGGATCAAATGAGATTCATTTCACTGACCAGATGCAACAATCTGGGACACTGATTTCACACGCCCTGTGAAATTCTGAATCAGTCTTAGACAGCAACAGGTTTCCCAATATTAGAGGGTAGCATTTTCACATGGTCCCTCAGATTCCTGCTGGTTTACAGGACAGCAGCAGAGGCTACAGCTGAGACACAGCACATGGCTCTGAACAGCCAAAGCTTCACCACTCCGAAGCAAACTCCTGCGACCACTTCTCTATGATCCCCAGCACATGCGGATGAATATTAATAGATTCTACGTCGCTTATCTGAGATGCGGGAACTCTCTGGTCTCTGCCAAGGAGCAGTCTGGGGAGTTTGAAGGCAGCTCCGGTGTAACACAAACACAGATGCCAACGAGACGCTTCTGACCTTGCAAAAACCTCCCCCCAAGCCCCGGGAAATTTTCCTGCTACCGCTGTTATTTCAACAGACCCCAAACACAAAGTCAGAAGTTTCCCAAACATTCCTAACTTGGCCACCTAGCCAGGCTGGCAGCTCTGCCAGCCCAAGGCTTTATTTTGCTAATTAAGGTACTTCACATCCCTGTGAGAACTCGGTACATCAGACTGCTCGACTGAAACACACTACCGGGCTCCCTCCAAACTAGGTCTCTTGCTTCAGACACACCGAACACGCAGGATGAGGCTCAGATCAAAGCTTTCTGCCGTCGCTTTGTTTATAAACAAGGAGCTACCGGTGCCGCAGGTACCGCTCTGCCCTCCCCCTCCGCCAGCTCCAGGGAAACCTCGGACACCCGCGTCTCACCCGCTGCGGGGCTGCGGGTAGGTGGCGAGGCCCCACTCCCGGCGGCGGGTGCCCGGCTGGGGAAGCTTGGCTCGGCGGCAGGCAAAGGGAAGGCGGCGGCCGGGCCGCGTCCCCGCTCCCCGGGCCCAGCCCCCGGTACCTGGTGCAGGGCTGTCAGCCCGTCCACGTTGGTGGTGTCGACACGGGCGCCGCGGCCCAGCAGCCGCTTCACCTCCTCCGTGTCCCCGCTGGAGCAGGCGGCCAGGAAGACGGCGCCCTCCTCGAAGCGGACGCGGGACCCCCCGGCGCCGCGGTGCCGGCCCCGGCCGTCCCCCGCCTCCACCGGCTCCTGGTCCGTCAGGGAGCCCTTCCAGCGCCGGAGCTGCTCAGCCCGCCGCAGCCGCGCCGACTCGGCCCGCTTCCCGCCCAGGTGCTCCGGCTCCGACATCGCCACCGCCGCACTGAAGCGCAGGGAGCAGCGCCCGCCTCAGCCGGTAGCGGGGCGCAGCGCCCCCGCCGCCATCTTCGCTACGCCCCCACCAACAGCCACCGCCTGCGCCCCACAGCATCCCGGGATTTGTAGTTCTGCGGGCGGCGCCGCACCTGCCGGCGGCGGCGGACACGGCTCCCGGCGGCCCCCGCGCCCACAGCACCTGGGCCCTGCCTGGACTACAGCTCCCGGCGGCCCCCGGGAAGCTCCGGGTCCTCCCTGGCCGCCACCGCCGCGCCCTGCCCGGTCAGGGGCTGAGCTCTTGTAGGGGTCAGGGGCGGCACTCCCCCGCTTCGTCCACGGGGAGGTCCAGGGCATCCTGCCGTGCCCGTGCGTGGATGAGGCGGTTGGGGGTTGGAGGAGGACGGCGACAAATTAGGGTGGTGAGAAAGACACTGGCCCCTCAGCTCCGCTCTGGGGAGACCTAACCTGCAGTGCTGGGGCCAGCTCTGGAGTCCTCAGCACAGCACAGACATGGACCTGGTGGAATGGGTCCAGAGGAGGCCACAGAAATGATCTGAGGGCTGGAAGCTCTCTGGTGTGAGGCCAGGCTGAGAGAGTTGGGGTTGTTCAGCCTGCAGAAGAGATGGCTCCAGGGACACCTTGCAGGCTTTCAGTACTTAAGGACCTAGAAGAAAGATACGGAGAAACTTCTTAGCAGGCCCTGTTGTTACAGGACAAGTGGTGATGGTTTGAAACTGAAAGAAGGAGATTTAAACTAGACAGAAGGAAGAAATGCTTTGTGCTGAGGGTAGCGAAACACTGTCCCTAGAACCATTCCAAGTCAGGTTGTTTGGGGCTCTGAGCAACCTGATATGGTTGAAAATGTCTGTGCTTGGAACAGGAGGATTGGACTATAAGCTTTAAAGGTCCCTTCCAGCTGAAACTATTTTATTGTTCTGTCATTCTATTCTTCAACTCCCTTCGCATCTGTGACAGCTCTGGAGCTGGAAATACCAGTAACAATGGTGAAAACAATTGAACATCTTCTCCTTACTATGAGGAGGACATTGAGGTGCTGGAGAAGGGCAACAATGCTGGTAAAGGGTCTAGAGCACAAGTCTTGTGAGAAGCTGCTGAGGGAACTGGGGTTGTTTAGCCTGGAGAAAAGGAGGCTCAGGGGAGACCTTATCACTGTCTCCAACTCCCTAAAAGGAGGTTTGAGTGAAGTAGGGGTTGGTCTCTTCTCCCAGGAAACAAGTGATAGGACAACAGGAAACAGCCTCAAGTTGTGCCAGGAGAAGTTTAGGTTGGACATTAGGAAACATTTCTTTCCCTAAAGGGGTGTCAATCCCTGACCCAGGCTGCCAAGGGCAGTGGGGGAGTCACCATCCCTGGAGGGATTTAAAAGATGTGGAGATGTTGTGCTGAGGCACATGGTTTAGTGGTGACATGGCAGTGCCAGTTAGTGGTTGGACTCGATGATCTTAAAGGTCTCTTCCAACCAAAATGATTCCATGACCCATGATTCTATGAAATGACTGGCACAGAACAGAGTCTCTCAGGGAAACCAAACCAAATCTGGCAGGTTCAGCTGCCCCTGCTACCCATGCAGTGGCTAGTGAGGTGGCCAGGAGGATGTTGAGGTTCCAAAGAGATGGTTTCCATTTTTTTCTCGGAGTTAAACCCAGAGCTTGGCCATCCCTAAGCAAGAGGTGACTAGTTTTCAGGCTGTGAGGCAAGGAGCAGAGGTCTACCAGAACACAGCAACGCCATCATCACAGCCACCAGGCTCAGCAAGTCCCCATGCTCTGAGCAGGTGCTCGAGTGCCAGCCCGCAGTGGTGGGCAACGTCTGTGCACCTTTCCCGCTCAGCCCACTGTAGCCAAACCAATCCGTGAGCGTTTTTGGATGAGATGTTTGGGTTGACTTTGTTGAGCCTCCTCTGAGCCCCCTCTCGTGGCTGGAGTGTCCTGCTCAGAGCACCCTGCAGCGCCTGCCTCGCTCTGCTCTATGGAGGAGCCGAGGATCAGCCTCCTGGCAGACATCTGAGCACGGTTCTGGTGCTGAGTGGAGGCTGATCTCTTCTTCAGGTTGTTTGGCGATATCAAGCTGCCAAACAGAGAATTTTCTTCGAAGTGTTCGTTAGAGGGATCGCAGAAGGAGCACACTGAGCCGTGCGAATCCCCCTGAGCGGATGGCATTGGCTCGTTAGTCTTCAGAAGGAAACGCGGCAGTTTCCAACAGTCCCAGGGAAAATCCCAGGAACTGCAGTGCAGCGCATCCGATATCCCCAGCACGCGAGTTGTTAGGAACCGCTCTAAAGAGCAGAGTTAGAGGCCACATTGAGAGCTATTAGATATTCATAGAAATAGATCACAGCCCATCAGCAGTCTAAAATCGCAAGAGTTGGCAATTACTGCTATAGAAATGGTTCAGAGAAGAGCAACCAGGAAAAGGGTTTCACACAGTGACTGCTGTCTGTGGCTATGATCCTGTTGCCATCCTCCTGTCATCTCAGATGCCCTGGATCACTGGCACATTTGACTGTAGTCCCATCTCTGCTTCCCTATGATCCATTCCTTCAAATTCAGTCCAGCTCTGGCCTTCCTCCTATTTCAGCAGTGAGTTTTTGAACAAAAATTCATTTATGGCAAGTCTGCCTCTGGGATGATCCACATGGGAATGGATGGCTTGGCAATCCTAGATCCTAGATCCTGAGCAAAACCCATGGCTGTGTGCTCCCACTGTGATGTATCTGTTTCCTTCTTTTCAGTCTCTCTCTAAATTTCCTTCAAGTGCTCTATTACAAATAACTTCTTTTTAATAAAATAGAATGTCTATAATGGAAAGGTCTTTATTTCTGGAATGGTCTAAAGTTGTTCTTCTTACTCACCTCTGCCATCAGTCTGTTTGTCTGAAGTTAAAACAAATATATATTTCTTGATCCCTTTATCTTCACTGAAAAATTATTTTGCCCCCACCAGCCATGAGAGCGTTGGTAGATCTGTGCAGGAATTGGACAGCTGGGGATTTCCACTCTCTTGGAAGATTTTGATTACCCTGACATCTGTGAATACTATTGGTTTTGTTTCAAACTCTTGACAGAGTTTTTCATGCCTTGATTATTTGTGGTAACTCCTTCTGGCACCTCTGGCACTGCTTCCATCCTCCGGTGGGACCGTTCCCAGGTGCCCAGCCTGTCACGTCTCAGTCTCACCCTTGCATGCAGATTACACTCTGTGAAGCCCAGCAGGCTGAAGCCTTTTTGGAAACAAAACTGGAGAGGGTAAAATCCCCAGCTGGAGATTGCACACTGGCTTGGGAAGCTGGGAGACCTGCAGCCTTCCTCACTCCCACGTCTCGCTGCCGGTGAGCACTAGATGGCGCGGGGGACCCAGGGCTCCGGCACAGCTCAGTTTCGAGTCCTGCGCTAGCGGAGGAGTCCCTGTAGTGGAAACTCCTAGTGTCCTGCATCCCCTGGGTCTGCTGGATCCTGCTGGGTAGGCGAGGAGGCAGCAGCAGGCGAAAGGGAAAGGGCAGCCAAGGTCAACCCCGATGTGTATAGCCCGGGAGAAGCACTTGGGAAAGGCACTGGGAGGTAAGATGTGGCAAACTTCAGACTCTGTGCACTCCCAGAAAGGGTGGAAAATGTCCCTCTCTCAGATGGCATCCTACCATCCGAGCTTGGAGACCACTCTCTGCAGATGGGATAATGTACTTCACAAGCCTGGTCTTCTCCTCCAACCCCCTCCAGAGCAAAGAGCTTCAGAGCAAAGACCGGGGCTGGGGTTTTGCAGCAGTGAAACCTAAATTTTGGGGTGCAGGGACCCTTTGCGAAGCTGATGGCCAGCTTTTAATGCATCCACTTCTCTAGGGAAAAGAAATAGAGGTATGTGAGCCTCCAAAACCTGACAGCCCCTGCCTCACAGCTATAGGAAGCCAGCAGGAAGTAGCAGGTCTGTCCAAGTCTGCTGGAAGTTGGCATCTGCAGCACGATCTCAAGCACCCTGTGTTAGACACATCCTCTGAGTCATCTGGCAGAGGTTTCCCAACCTTCAGGGGAAAGAATGCTCATCTCCACATGCTACAGTGACATCAGCTCTGGAGTATGGCTCTAACTCACTACAAGACCCCAGGGAACCCTGTGGAAGGTCCGTTGTCATCATGAGCAACTGCAGTAGGTGATGTCAAGGTGTTCATGTCACTAACCTCTTCATAGTGTGCCAGTGTGCATCATGGCAACTTCCAATGCCCCAGTCAGTGATACAGCTGTACATTGTTAGTAACTAGGACCCACACATTCCCTTTGGTGGGGCCCTGAACACCCTGTTCCTGATGTCCCCCACTGTGAGGTGGCCTGCTGTTCCAGCAAGACTAGATCCTTCAGATCACCACTCCTCTGCTTACCTGTGCCTGCGTAGGAGCTGGGTTCTCCCAGCATTCTCCCAGTGGCCATTGACTCCCTCTGTGCATACCTAGCATGACAGCTCAGCTCCTCTCCCATTTGTGAGACAAAGGCATCCTGGTCCTCTGGGTCAAAACGCTTCCCAGCTGCACAAAGGACATGAGCAGAACATTCCTCTTGTGATCCCCATTCTATTCCAGGCCTTGCTTCAGGATCAGGAATTTCTTCAGGGCAAAATTACTGTTGAATCTAATGGCAAATTTGCAGGTCTATAGGAAACACCTCCCTGCTGCTGCCCTCCCAGACATCCTCTCTTCCTCCCAGTTGCAGGGGTACATTCCCAGCATCTGGAGCAGCCTGGGCTCTTTAGCCATCCTGCAAACAGGCTGCCTGCCCTAGGCAAGCTGCTGTGGCTCAGAAGAGAATGAGTGGGAAGGGTTCCATGAGTCCCAGAGAGCAGTAGACAGCCTCTTCTGGCAGGTGTTTTTTTTTTTAATGCCTATTTACATTTTTCACATAGAAAAAGGCCAGTCCAGACTAGAGAAATTAAACAAGAGCTTTTGCTGACTGCATCTTGGCTGATGTGACAATCCTGTTCACAGCAACTGGGAGCACTGAAGCATCCAGCTTCTCTCCATCCTCATCTACTACAGGGGATGGAAGATCATCAGGGAGCACACATGCCTGAGGGACTCCTGAGTCAGAACTCCAGGTGGGAAGTAGTTGTAGACAGCAGCAAAACTGTTCCCTTCTCCTGGCTTCCCCTCCTGCAGCTCCCTGTGGAGCTGCTTCTAAAGGGGCCGCCTTTTGCTGGCCTCCAAGTCGAGATGATGGAGCACTGATGGACTGAATCTTCTTTGATTCTTCCAGGACACCAAAAATGCCTGAGAAAGGGAAAATTCTGTCTCTGTCTAGTGCTACCTGGTTCCTGTGCTTGTGTGAGGTTTGCTGGACATCAGAGATGGTATACTGCTCCCCTCTCTGCCCTCTTGCAACCAGCTTCCATGGGTAGAGGGGGAGTGTCGGTAGGGGCCAGATCCAGGAGGATGTTTCCCAGGAGGATGGAGGGTGGGAGTTTGCACCTCAGCAAGCTGAGAATCAGGCAGGGACAAGCACATGAGAGAACACCCAAACTCACACTGGGGCTGCAGAGTCTTGCTGGGAGGTCTGAGCATGCAGCAGTTGCCAGCATCTGACAGACAACTTAGTGATAGATCAGACTGCAAGGCTTGCATGTGGGCTGCCTTTGGCTTGTCATGGTGGAAACAGCCTTAGCATGGTTTTTACAAGGTCCTGGGTCCTCTTGTCTCCCATCTGGCATACAAACACACAGAAAAGAAACAGAAATAGCAGCATGTAGCCCAGCAGCCACACTTTGTCAGCTGCTCCCAGTATGTCTGGGCACAGAGGGCACTAATGTGTGGTGTGAGGGTGCAGCAGGGTCCGTGAGATATCTCTGCTTCTGCAGACACCAAGGCTGCACGGTGCCCATAGCGCTTTGAGCTTGTCACTGCTCAGAGACATCCCCTCACAGCTCCTGACCTACCATCCAGCTGTGCTGGAAGGATTTCCCAATGCCCCTGCAACAGCCTTTCCCTGTTCTTCATCCCCATGTCCCTGCACCCACCATAGCACTGTTGTGGGTTCCCATGGAAAGCTGTCGCCAAAGGGAGCTGCTCCTCCTTCCTTCCTCCCCTGTCATCTACACTTTCTTTTGCAACTTTTATTTTATTCTAGAGGAAAACATGGAGCATAACAAAATACCAAATTAAATATCTAATTACTATTACTAATGACACACACACCTGGCAACCAGCCAGTGGGTCTTAGGGACCTGTTGTGGCCAGCCCCAAAGGTTCATCTCCACTGTGGGACAGGATGGCATGGGATAGGATGGGATGGGGTGGGATGAGCTGGGTTTCCCGGTGGCATGGGGCTGGAGCTGTGGGGTCTTCCGGGGCCGGTGGCAGTCCCGGGGTAGAGGGTCCCTGAGGCTGCTGCAGGGCCGGGACCGATGTGGGGTGGGTGGTCCCCAGGGACGAGGCTGGTGCGGGGCCGGAGTGTCCCCGGGGCCGGTGTCGGTGCGGGCCCGATTCGCCCGCTCCCTCCCGTCCGGGCCCTCGGGGCGGTGACCACCGTGACATCAGGCCGGGCTGTGCCCGAGCGCAGCTCGCCACCGCCCCGCGATCCGCCTTCTCCCTCCGCTCACAAAAGCCCCGAGCGGCTGCCGGCCCCATCCCCGCTCCCGGAACCGGCACCAGCACAGCCCAGCCGCAGGTAGGTAGGTGCGGGCCGGGGGCGACAGCCAGCCCCGAGGAGCCCATCCCCCTCCCGCGGGTCCCCCGGGGCTGTTCCGGGTCCGGGGAGCAGCATCCCACCCCCGAGCTGCTGCGTCCCCGCGGGCAGCCCTGTCCCGGGGTGGTGGGATGCGAGGCTGGGGCTGGAGCAGGGACACGGACCCCGCAGAACGCCGGTGGGCGGGGTGGGCGCGGGTGCGGTAGGGAGCGACACGGGGAGAGCATCCCGCATCGGACAGCATGCGGAAGCCAGAGCTGTTGCGTCAGACTCGGTGAAGTCCCCTAGCGCCGAGGGCAACGGGCACGGGCCATGGACACTTCCCAGCACGACAATGAACTTTCAGCTGGCGTTAGCGTTACCCTCTGCTGAGCACAGGGAAATCTGAGGGTCGTGGTCTCGAGCTGGGCTGTGAGCAGAGTCCCTGCATCCCATCCCCTTGCCAAAACGTGGGCCCTGCCGCTTCACTTTGCAGCCTGAGTAACGCTTACACCCGGGGAAACTGAGGCAGGCCGATCCGCCCCGCAGGTGCAGGCCAGTGGCACTTCACAGAGGAGAGCTGCATCGCTGGGGACCTTGGCTGGGCACACGCTTGAGCTTCAGGTGCTGCTTTCCAGACCTCGGAGCCAGCAGCAGAGCCAGCTCGCAGGAGGGCTGTTAGTCAGTGCATGGCAAAAGTATGGGATGCTGCCGAGTCACAGTGTTAGATTTAGGGACGGATGGACTGGGTGAAAAGGTGCAAGTGCTAAAACAGTGTCATGTGTGAGCTTGGCTTAGGACACTGCAGCTCCCGGCTCCTTTGGTCGTGTGGCTGGAGAAGTGTGGTGGTGTCTGTGGCCACTCCTAGCCCTGGGCAGGACTCACCGCTTAACATGTAGCTCAGTGCTTACTGCTGCTCGGCAGACCATGAGGTGCCTTCCCTGCTCCCGTTGGTTGGTGGGCACTGTCTGTTCTGCCTGAGGCTCACAGCCAGCCTCTCCTGCCTCCTGGATCGGGGCATCTCCAGGCGGTATGTCAGTGTCTGAGCCCTGCCTCGGGAGCAGCTAAGCTCTGCTCCCCACTCCTGGGGGGCAGCACAGAATGACAACGATGTGACCAACGGAGGAGAAAAAAGGCTTTGAAAAACTATAGTGAGCCTGGTCACCTATGGATTTTGATTCTTGAAGGAGCTGGTAGCTTTTCTTAGCATTCCTGAAAATGCTTTTGTCTTTTGTTCTGGGATATTCTTGGAGGAACCCAGTTGTGATAGAAAACTTTCAAGTTGCCTTTGCAAGCAAGGCTTGGGAGCAGTATGGTCAACAGGCAATTGTGTGTTGGTCCACAGCATGTCACAGCTGCTAAGTGCTTGCCAGTAGCTGTGTCTGGCAGGCAGCTCAGCTCAGTTCTGGCCTCATGCTGGCCTCTTCCCTGGCACAGCAAACCCAAAGGCTGCCTTAGTGGTGACAGCAGAAGCAACACCTGAGTGCACTGCTTTGGGTACTGTAAAGTAGATGAGCTGTGGTCTGGACCTGGAACCCTCCTGACTTTCTCCCATCCTCTGATGGCAAAGCTGTCAGAGATGTCTGATCTGATTCAGCAGCATCTCCTGGGTCAGTTCTTTGACTTCTCCATGGTCATGCCCACCGTTTTGCTATGTCCCAGTGCTCACCAGCCTCAGGACCCTGTTCTCCTCTGGTTCAACAGTTTGACATCACTATTTCACAAATTACCTTCATTTATGCTCATTTACAGTCTTAGCAGTCCAGAGTCTGCTCACACAACTCCACCCAGCTCATTACCTGGCAAGGGAGCAGATCTCACTTGCCTCCTGTAGAGTTATTTCCACTTGTGGCCAGGTGACATGAAAGCTGCTCTGGGACAGATGCTGTTTGACTGCAGCAGAGTCCCCCGGGGGCCTGGTTGCAGTTACCAGGGCTGAACCTCTGCTATTCTGTCCTGGAGATTTCCCACTTCACGTCATGTGTATCCTCATGAGCTGGTTCCCCTCTGCTCTGCCCACAAACCTCATCTGTCTAGGTGCTGTCGCCTTCAAATTTTGACTCATTTTGTGGCTATGATAGCTGCTCTCTGAACTGGAAGGTGACAATCAGACCCTAGGGCTTGGGGGTCCTACCATGGTTTCCTCTCCTTTGACTTGTCCCTTTGCCAGGCCTTGTAATAATGCTGCATGGACTGCTGTGAACATTGTTAGGAGGGAATTTTGTGCAGCTCCGATGGCACACTTCTGCCATCAACTTGTATGAACACTCTCTTTGGAAAAAAAGAACCTTTTACATGGGCTAGTGTGGGTCTCCTGTTCCTCAGTGATATCCTCCAAGCACAAAATGATTTCACTGCAGTTAATTACTGTAGGATTTTAATAGAATAAATACATGGGAAAGGTTTCCAGCTGTTGCAGAAGCTCGGGTGGTTGGTCTGACCTTACAGTGGCTGCAGATAGAGTTCATTAGAAGGTGGAGGGGGAGAACATGCACTGCCCTGGCTGTTCCCATAGCAGTGGACCTGCAGTCACACAGCAGCAGCAGATGCTTTAGCTCCAGCAGTTAAACCCCAGCTGGCCCCAGGCAGGTAGAATGGTGGCTGTCAGCTTTGATGTGAGTGATGTGAGCACACTGATCTTTCAGCCTGCTCTAAGGAGAGCATGGCCATGTGTTCCTGCTGCTGGGAGGTTTGCGTTCATCTGTTCACTGCTTCCCCTTACAGCCCAGGTTTAGATGACATCCCATAGCACCAGGACATGCTTGTTTCATACTGGTTTATATCTGGTTGTTTAGTTTGGCTTAGACTTTCAATCTGGAGCAGCACAAGCCCATCTGAACTGTGGGTGAGTCTGTAGTTTACATTTGACCTGGTGAACTCTATGGCTGCAAAGTCAGACATCAGACATTGAAATCAGAATTAATCTCCAGGAAATGTCAGCCACTGGTTCTGCACATGCCTCACGTGTGTCTGTGCTTCCCAGCATTGTGGCTGGTGTGACAGGACGGTACCTTGGGTTTGGAGGCCCCTCGACTCATGCAGAGCAGCTGATGGAGCAGCTCCAGGGCTGAGCCATGCCTGGCTCAGGGGATGCTGTCTGCAGGGCTCTGCTTGTGTTTTCTGCAAAGTGGTGGTGTGTGGGTTGTGGAGTTGTAGGAGGGGGGAAAATAATCTTGTTTTTTTGGCAGCCCTGGGTGTCTCTCTTGTCTGTGCTTAGTGAGGTCTTTAGCTGCAGGGCAGTCATCTCCAGTTCCTCATTTTGCATGGGTCTAATAGTGCTGTGGAGAAGTGTGACTGTGGTCAGCAAGTGTTGCAATTGTACAGAATGTGGTACTCAGCTCCCTGGTGAAGCATACTCTGAAATAAAAATATTGAAAGGGTGCAAACTCTCTGAAATAGCTTAAAGTAGTCATTAATCAGGGAGCTGGGCTGATGGTTCTGTCTAGATGGCTACTGTAAGGATTTTGCTTCTGAGACAGCTGGTGCAGGTCCCAGGCTTTATGAGCAGGGAGCTCCTTTGCTTTATTTTAACTGCTGATAGTGACCTGTGACATTAACTGCTTTTTGGTCTCTCCTGTGCCTTGCTGGGCTCTCCATGTGCCTGTTATTGTAACATGTGCATGTTATTGACTAAGAAGGAGTTCCTAGGAACTTTATTATCTTATCTTATCTCAGACTCTCTTTGCCCAGCTGTGAGCTGTCGCAGGCCCTGATATCCCCAGGACAAACTCATTTTTATGGTCTCTCCCTACTGAAAATCCATCCTGGTGTGTGCCAGGAGGTCTTGCGGGGATGTGATTTTGCTGGGGCTGCGTCTGTGCTGCTGGTTGCTTCATGGTGAGGGTCATCTGCTGAAATCACAGTGATGTTGTTTAAACTGCATGGAGGCACCAGCAACCTTCCCATGGTGGATGGAGGAAAAACAAGCTGCAAAAGGACTTGAACTACTGTTGTGGCAAACATAGAATCATAGAATTGTTGAGGTTGGAAAATACCTTTAAGATCACTGAGTCCAAAAATTAACCAGCACTGCCAGGTCACCACTAAACCATGTCCCTCAGCAACACATCTCTTATGTCTTTCAAATCCCTCCAGGGATGGTGACTCCACCACTGCCCTGTGCCAGGGCCTGACAATTCTTTCAGGGAAGAAATTTTTCCTCATGTCCAACCTAAGCCTCCCCTGGCACAACCTGAAGTAGTTTCCTCTTGTCCTAATCAGATGATCTTCACTTGGAATCACCTTTTCTCCTCCTGTAGGCTTACAGGCATCTCAGAGGAAGGTGTCCCCACTGCCATTGTCTCAGTTCAGGCAGATGAACCCTGCTGTTTGGGACGAACAGATCTTCTGCTGTTACTGCTGCTCTAAAAGGGGAAAAAAATATACCATGGAGGCAAATGAGAGCAGCTGACTTCAAACCACACCAGGCAGTTTGTCCCTGTGTGTGTCTGCAGATGCCATGACTGTGGAGCAGGGAGTGATGGCAGAGTTCTGGAGTCGGGGGCTGCCTGCATGAGGCTGCCTCCCAAAACAGGGCTGGTGAATCCCAGAGATGGGGTCTGCTGGCTGTGCTGTTTGGAAAGGGGTAGGAGACCCAGAGAAATTGTGGCCAGTGTTGTGTTA
The DNA here is from genome assembly GCA_013399015.1 of Galbula dea. Lineage (NCBI taxonomy): Eukaryota > Metazoa > Chordata > Aves > Piciformes > Galbulidae > Galbula > Galbula dea. The sequence goes on from VWZX01000385.1 coordinate 176,152, forward strand.
TTCCTGATGAGGGGTCTGATAAAAGTGGGCATGGAGGCAAAACGGGCCAGGGGCTCCTATGCCATGCAGGTGCAGGCATCTCTGCTGCCTGCTGACAGGAGGATGCTGCTGGATGTTTCTGCCCTCCAAGGAAACTCTTGAACCAGGTCGGGCCCTTTTCCTGGTGCAGGAGGTAAAAACAGGCTCTGGAGAGAAAGAGTTTGTGTCCTTTTAAGGCAATCCAAAAGCTGGGACTGGAACGCTGAGGCTGGAAGGAAGGGATTTGGCACAGGCTGTGCAGTGGTGGGAAGCCCAGCCCGCAGGGCCTTCAGAAAAGAGACTTCCCCTGCTGCAATCGCACCCCAAACACAGCTCCTGGGATCTCTGGGGACAGCACAGTCTCTCCAGCCTGTGCTCCTCATATTTTTTACAGCTCCATCTCTCTGTTCTGCACTGAGACTCTGTGAATCCAGGAGCTGCAGCCTGGGCTACTGCTCAGTAGGAGGGCTACTGCCTCTGTGCAGCCCTGCCAGTGTGTCAGTCCTGCCCTGTGCCCTGCCTGCCCTGCCTGCTCTGCCCTGTGCCCTGCCTGCTCTTAGAACCAGGCTGAGATCAATTTCCCTTTTCTGTTTCCTGACACAATACTTACGAAGGGAAGAGCTCAACTTTCCCATATGGAATGGGTCTGGGCTTTAAGGGACCTTCAAAGACCACCTAGTTCCAGCCCCCCTGTAGTGGGCAGGGACACCTTTCACTAGACCAGGGTGCTCGAAGCTTGATCCAAGATGGCTTTGAAAATTCCCAGGCATGGGACATCTGCAGCTTCTCTGGACAACCTGTTCCAGTGTTTCACCACCCTCACAAAACCTAAATCCTTTCCTCTTTTAGTTTAAAACCATTACCTCTTGTCCTACCACTACACTCCCTGATGAAGAGTCCCTCATCTTTCTGATAGGCCCTGTCAGTACTGAAAGGCTGCAAGAAGGTGTCCTTGGAGCCATCTCTTCTCCAGGCTGAACAACCCCAACTCTCTCAGCCTGGCTTCACACCAGAGAGGTTCCAGCCCTCAGATCATTTCTGTGGCCTCCTCTGGACCCATTCCACCAGGTCCCTGCCTCTCCTGTGCTGAGGACTCCAGAGCTGCCCCAGCACTGCAGGTGAGGTCTCCCCAGAGCAGAGCAGAGGCAGAATCCCCTCCCTGACTTGCTGGCCATGCTCTAGGGACACAGCCCAGGACACAGTTGGCTTCTGGGCTGTGAGTTCACATTGCTGCCTCATGGCCAGCTGTTCACCCACCAGTACCCCCAAGTCCTTCTTTGTGGGGCTGCTCTCAGTGTGGTCATCACCCAGCCTGGATTTGTGCCTGGGATTCCCCTGACCCAGGTGCAAGACCTTGCACTTGGTCTTGCACTGGAATGTACTGGAAGGTGCAGAGGGTTTGCAGTGTGTCCTCTTCATTTCTTCCTCATCCCTTCCTCTGACATTTAGACTGCCGCAGTCCTGTGGTGTTTAGCATCTATCTCCCTGACCAGCTGCCAGGCAGAGCAGTGTCACTAATTCAGCTGTTGGATGAGAGATTGGAGACTCAGAGACAGGGCTTCAGCTGCCAAAGGTGACCCAGGGATTTGGAGCTGCTGGAAGGAGTGGGCTCAAAGGCTGTGCCCTGGCAGACCCAGCTCCTATTCCTCATAATCGTGCAGCTGAGCTGAGGGAGCTGGTGAGATCCTGCACGTGCTCTAAGATGTCCATCTCTGCTCTGTGGTGGCAGACATGGAAGGGTTGTCTGGGGAGGAGAAGCTGGAACTGTTTCCATTCAGGGTGGCAGACAACCTGGACACTGCAGCCCCAAGGATCAGTCACTCCTGCCACTGCTGCACTGCTCTGTAGAGGGGTAATGGCAGGGGTGTGCTCTAAGGAAGTGCTGGTGCCATGGGTACCTCTGTAAGGGCTGCCTCCCATCATTGTCCTGCTTCCTCCCTTTTCCTGGCACAGAAAAGAGCTGTGAGGTCACATGGATTCCAGGACAGGGGAATTTCTGCTGCTTCTGCCTAGGTTCCTGGGAGGCAGCTGATACTATTGTGACAGGACAAGGGGTGATGATTTTAAACTAGAAGAGAGAGATTTAGACAAGCTATAAGATACATTTTTACAGTAAGGGTGGTGAGAGCCTGGCCCAGGCTGTCCAGAGAGGTGGGAGATGTCCCATCCCTGGAACCATTCCAGGTCAGGTTGTCTGGGGCTGTGAGCAACCTGCCCTATGCAGATGTCCCTGCTGACTGCAGGTTGGACTAGATGAGCTTTAAAAGTCTCTTGCAACCCAAACCATTCTGTAATAACACTGGGCTCTGTAACTATTGGTCCTGTGAACATCCTGACTTCTGCTAATTCTGCTAATTACCAGCCCTGTGAATCTGTGCAAATAGCAAACATCCATGGGTGGACTCTGTGTGTGCAGATGTGGAACGGCTGCTGGAGCACTGCTGACTGGTGCCTGTCCCATCCCTGCCTCCTGCCCTGCCTGACCTCCCACTCTGACACCACTTCTGCTTTGTCTGCAGGATGCCAAACTGGGGAGGAGGAAAGAAATGTGGTGTGTGCCAGAAGGCAGTGTACTTCGCCGAGGAGGTGCAGTGTGAAGGCAGCAGCTTCCACAAGTCCTGCTTCTTGTGCAGTGAGTACCAGCCTTTCCCCCCCCTCCCCCCGCCCCCTTCCTGGCTCTCTGCCGCCTGGGTCCTGTCACGTCCTGTTTATGGGCCCTGGAAACACCCGTTAGGTTTTCCCGACAAACAGCCTGGCTGTGGGAGTCTGCAGGCTTCCTGCTCTCCTCCAGACTTGGAAGTTACTTCTGCTGAAGAAACACAGATCATACCAAGGCACTTGGGGTCATCCAAGTTGTCAGGGCTGACCTCAGCCAGCACCCATGCAAAGACTCAGTCTGTCCCTACAGCCAGGAAAGGCTAGGCTGAGTCCTCCAGACTATCTCCAGATGTTCAAGATTGGAGCAGGAGACAGTGGTGGCAGGAGGTGACACAGCACATGCAATGCTCTGAGATGATGATAGCTTTAGTCTTCTAAGTGGCTTTGCCACGCTAAAAGAGGGGGTTGGGTCTTGGGAAATGGCATGGATCTGCCCCTGTGTCGCTGGAGATGGTGGAGAGAAGACGTGGTCCTGTTCTCCTCCTTTTGCTGATGGAAGGCCTACTGTGAAGTGCTAAAGCATCACCTTCAGCCTGCTTGCAAATATGCTATTGCAGAGGGGTCTCTGTTATGTGTTTGGACCCAAGTGTCACCTCCAGGGAAGGGCAGTAGAGGAGAATCTAGCTGTGGGTTAGCTCCATGCAGAAATCCCTTCCTCTGCCTGCTCTGCAGGATCCTGCAAGTACTCTTGGGTTCATGCTGGAAGACCCCAGCCACCCTTCCCCTCCCTTTGGGGATACCAGGGCGGCAATGCAGGGACAGGCAAGAAGTGTCACAGTGCTGAGAGCAGCTCCTGCAGCAGCAGGATGCAGAGTGGCTGCAGGACCTTTGAATGAAAAGATGACCACTGCCCTCAGCCTGTGTTTCACCAGATTTCCATCCCCTGTCCTTGAAGACTGTCACATAAGAGAACTAGTGGTTCTCATGTGCTAACAGGAGTATGTGCATGGCCAATGTCTGCTGATGGCTCATCAGGAGCCAGGAGTAGAAGTGCATCTTCAGAGCCGCCCCCACTGAGGTTAAACATTTTCTCAGCTGGTCCCTGAATGGTTCTTGCCATCCCACTGCAGCTTGGAGCACAGATGTGATCTTTTCCATACAGGTAGTGAGCAAATCTAGGGTCTATAAACAGGCACACAGCTAAAACTAATCTCACCAGATCTCCTCCAGCAGGGAAATATCAGTGCCCTCATGGGGCAGATTCCTGCTGAGCTCCTGCATCCACCTGGCATGGATACTGGTTACTCCCCGACCAGCCCGCCCGGGATGTGGCATGCACAGATGGATGCAGATGTTAAGAGAGAAGCTGTTGCCATGCCTCTTCCCTGCACAGCCTGAAGAGTGACCAGGGTGGCTGGTAGCTCCCATTTGTGGGAGTTTCCTGGCTGGAAACCTTGCTTTGGCTTGAGAGGACTAAGGAGAGGAGTTGCAGAGAGGCTTCCCTGGGTGGGCGGGGGTGTGAGAAGCTGTGTCCTTCCCGCAGCCGCTCTCTGCAGCAGGAAATTGTGTTTATTCTGCACTCCCAGATAAAGAGGGTGGGGAACCCTCAGCTGATTCATAAAAGCACAAGAGCAGCAGCTGAGGGAACTGGGCTTGTTTAGTCTGGAGAAGAGGAGGCTCAAGGGAGACCTTCTCACTCTCTACAGCTCCCTGAAAGGAGGTTGGAATGAGGTGGGGGTTGGTCTCCCAAGGAACAAGTGATAGGACAAGAGGAAACAGCCTTGAAGTTGTACCACGGAAGATTTAGGTTGAACATGAGGAACAATTTCATCCTCAAAAGGGTTGTCATGACCTGTTCCAGGCTGCCCAGGGCAGTGGTGGAGTCACCATCCCTGGAGGGATTGAAAAGACATGGGGATGTGGTGTTGAGGGACATGGTTTAGCAGTGACCTGGCAGTGCTGGTTAATGGTTAGACCTCTTTATCCTCAAGATCTTTTCTAGCCTAAATGATTCTATAACTCTATGTTCTCACCACCACCACAGGCTTTTACCTTCTGATTCCATATCAGTGGAGGATCTTGGTGTGGGGACTAAGATCCCATTGCGCTGCATCTTCCCTTCCCTGTCACCCCTGTGCACATAGCTGGATTGCTAGAGAAAGCTTGTGCCGTGCAATTCTGGCAACCAGAGCACGGGACAGGCCTCCAGAAGCCATGAAATCAGGCAAAAGGCATTGCCCCAAGAAGGAAATACACAACCTGAGTGGAGAAGAAGGTCATCCCATGTCTGCTCCTGGAAGCAATTCACCAGGGAGTGGTCCAGAGCCAACTGCAGCCGGGACTCCTACCCATGTGCTTTGCAGATGTGCATAATCACAGTCCACATGTACCCCAGTGATTCTGCCCACCCTGGCTGTGGGCTTCCCAGTTCAGACTGTCCGCTGCATGCCAGCCACCAGTGCTGCCCGCTGTCCCCAGTCCTGTGCCACAGGCTATGGGGTGATGCTGAGCTGCACCCAGTTCCTACTGAGGAACCGGCCTGTTCCCCAGTGCTGCATTTGGGCCTCATCAGGGAACTTGAAGACATTATCTTTAAGGGAGAAAAAACAAATAATATGACATGAACTGCCAAAAAATAATCAAAAAGGAGCCAAACCTACCACAGTGTGTTGGAACGGGAGGTCGGCTCAGGGAGTGACTTGGTGATTGACTCAGTGGCATTGATCCAACTGAGTCAACAGTACATGGCAGAAATGTACTTTAATGAGACCGTTTGGCCTCTAAAGTAGCAGCAGCTCTTGTCTAATTGTTTTGTGGAGCAGCTTGGCTGCTCTTAGGAAAACAAAGGGTCCTTAACTCAGTGAGTGTGGTGAGCTGGAATTTCTGCAATGCAGAACCCAGGAGCTGGGGGCTGATTTCTAGGAAGCAGACTGGGAGAGAATTTTCCTGCTGCCTCTCAAAGCCTCTGTGGCTAGTACAGATGAAAGACTGTGAAAGTTTAGGTTAGAGCTCTAAATTCACCCAACACAGTGGGAGAGAAAGGCTCCTTTGAGACCATTCACTCCCACCCCTACGACAAAGCTCTTTCAATGTGCTAGCAACGGTGGCCAAACTCCCTTCCTGGAGAGTCTGAATGCAGTTTTGCTCCTGGTGAGCTCCAGGGTAGTGTAGAGACAACCCCAACACCAGCCCATTAGCTTGGCAGCTACAGGACCAGTCAGCCAGAACTCCTCCATCCTCAGCTCCTGCGGTGGCTGGACAGGAGAGCCCATAATCAGAAGAGAACCCTGCCAGATCCTCCTTAGATGGCAGGAGACATTTCCCTTTCCAGCTGCTTCTCCCAGTAGCAGCACATGGGTTTCTCTGTGGTCCCGGAGGAGAAGCACCATATTTAGTAACTGGACTGAGGAAGGCTGCCTCAGCCCTGTGTTGAGTGCTGTAGTTTGCACTGCTGCTGCTGGGAGAGCTCTGCTGTGTTTGCATTCCTGCAAGATTGGTAAAGGCCAAGAAACCTTTCTGCTGGAGAAGAACCAGCAGGCTGCTGGGAGCCTTGACATTTAAGGCATGTAAGCAGGATGGGGGAAGGCTGTGTGGCAGCTGTAACAGGATCTGTTTCAGGGCTGGCTGCCAGCGTGTGGACTCTGCCCCAGGCAGCTGGATCCTGCACCAGGGCAGGTTAATGCTGGAGATCACCAAAGAGCCCCTTTGGGTGCTGCTCACCTCCCTTTCTGGCTTGCTAGGCAGCATGTTCCAGGCAAGGTTTGGAAGCTGAAATGGAGACTGAGGTCAGAGCTGGGACAGGAGTCAGGGAAAGCTACAAACCAGGAGAAGATAATGATTCTATGATTCTGTAAGAGTTTGTGTGGCCTGACCCCAGCACCAAGTTCAAGCTCTGGAGAGGCTCAGTTGGGTCCCTGAGCCTGGCTGCTGCCTCCTCCTGTCCCTCTTACATCCCATGTTGATCCCCAAGGCTTCAACACCAGCTGAGTTGGTGTTCCTCACCTGAGAGCACCCTATGCACACACCCTAATCGTGGCAGAGGGTGACACATGAGCATGAACCCTTCCATTGTTGGTCTCGGGGTCTGGAGAGGCAACTGTGCTCAACAGCCTAATGTGCCATGAACCTTCTAGCTGTGACCATGGCTGCAGGTCTGCCTTTAGTCTGCCTAAGCACAGGGAAAAATGTGTTTGTTTACATTCCCCTGAGCAGCTCTCCTTGTGTATTTGCAGTGGACTCAGAGTGTGGCAGAGCTGCAGCTCACATGGGGCAGAGACAGCCAACCCTGGGCTTGTGAATCCTACAGTGACTTGTAGGGAAATGTCACCCTTCCCTGGTTTAAAGGCTTCTCTGGCATACCAGCACTGAGAGGGTTAACAGAGCTTTTTCTTAGTATCAAACTTGTAGCTTCAGTGGTTGCTTCCTTTTAAAGCCAGACAATGTTCCTGTTGTGATCCTTATCTCTGATTGTTTTTCATTTGCTCCCTTTAGCCAGGATCTTGTCTAGGGTTTCCTACTCCTTGAAAGCTGAGCTCTACTATCCCTTGTGAGGACTTGTTCTCTCCAGCTCATTAGTGAGCTCTGATGAGCAAGCTAATGGCACGGCCCTCCTCTCTTTTCTAGTGGTCTGTAAGAAGAACTTGGACAGCACCACTGTTGCTGTGCATGGAGAGGAGATCTACTGCAAGTCCTGCTACGGCAAGAAGTATGGCCCCAAGGGCTATGGCTACGGCCAGGGAGCAGGGACCCTGAGCACTGACAAGGGCGAGTCTCTGGGAATCAAATATGAAGAGTGAGTTTAAGTCTTGTTTTCAAAACTGGGGCTGTTGTGGGCACCTCCTCCCCCACATCTGTTCACTTGTGACGCTTGGCTGTGTAGCCCATGCTGAACTTCCAGCAGTATCTGCTCCAGAGAGCGCCCTGGGCTGCCTTTCTGCTCCTCAGGGGAAACTCACTGAACCCTATTTGCAGGTGGGAGAGACTTGATGGGACATGTCCCTGTTGCCTGAGCATGCTGCCCATCCCCTCCTAGCTCACAGCCACGAGGCTGAAGTTTCCATGGGGCTGAACACACTGTGCCTAAAGCTCTGGCCCTTATAAACTGGGTTGGGGGCTGTGATCCTATAGCTCTGCTCTCCTCCATCTTGCTTGTGCAGCCCTGATCATGAACTCCCTCCCTCCCACCAACAGGGGCCAGCCTCACCGACCCACCAACCCCAATGCATCCAGAATGGCCCAGAAAGTCGGAGGTGCTGATGGGTGCCCTCGCTGTGGCCAGGCAGTATACGCAGCCGAGAAGGTGATTGGAGGTGGAAAGGTAAGAAGGGCAATGGAGTAGATGGGGCATCACGTGCCACAAGTTGCTGTGTGGCAGGGAGACCTTCAGAGAAGGTCTTGGCTTGACCCACAGGCTGCCACAGGCTGGGTTTGGGGTCTGGTGGCAACGCTCACCTGGAAGCCTGGCAACAAAAGGAGATCTTGGCATGTCTGGAAGCCAGGTTCTCCAAGCCACACTGCTCTTACAGAATTGTACCTGGGAAGGAAATGCATTTTATAGCAAATCTTTGGAGCACTGGTCAGTAGGAGTCACAGTGGATGTCTCTGCTGTTAGATGGGTTGGGAGGATGAGCAGTGACGTAGGCCATGTCCACTGCCACCACTGTCTGAACAAGTGCAATGTCCAGTGAGCCTTCTCCGTCCTCTGCTGCAGGGTGGGATGCCACAGCCCAAATCTGGGGCAGGGAACGAATTCCAGTGGCCAACACTGCCCACAGTTAGGGCAAAGAGCTTGGAGGTGTGGCCATGGGCTTGGTGCATCTCTCTTGGGCTGTTCTGCTGGTGGACTGGGTCTGCCTAGAGTAAGATGCAAAGGACACTCTGCAGCAGCCCCGATACTTCTTATGTCATGTTCAACACCACACCAGGTGTGGCCTCATCCTAGCTCAGCTCTGGGAAGCCCTCTTTAAGGCATGAGGATACCTGTTTCTCTGTCACCCTGAGTGAGGTCCCTGCCCTGAAGCAACCTTCCCTCTGAGGTCAGGTCATCTGGGTCAAGCTGCTTGGCTTTGTGCCACAGGGGACAGGATGGCCATGCTGGGAAAGCCTGACTGCCTCACTGGTCAGGTCATTCCCTTACCCCTCCTGTGCCCTGTCCTCCCTGGGGACAATTCAATCTACGTCCTCTGGCCCCAGAGCAAGGAAAGCAAGCATCCAGTTAACAGAAAGAGCCTCTCAGCATCATCATACCTTAGCTGGAAGGGCAGGGATTTGTGATGGACACGTTGAGGGTCAGCCCAGGGTCAGAAACCAAACTTACCCTTAAAATCATGATCTGGGCTTCCTGGTAGGCTTCTGGCCTCAATGTTTACAGGGAACCAAAGCTGGCAAAACAATCACACTCAAGCAAACCCTGAGAGGATTCCAGAGCATGTATTTCATGTGCTAATCTTTGCTGGATGACTCCATCTGCTACCTCCTCCTCCAGCCCCCTAATTTCACATTTTCTTCCAAAAAAGGTTTCATGTTTTCAAAAGTGTTTATTTAAATTCCTTTGTGAGCAGCTCTGGCTACTCTAGGTCTGCTCAAAGCTGTGAGCTCATGGATCCCAGAGGACTGATGGAGCCCTAGGGGGGTGGTGATATTTTTAAACACTGGCTGATTTCTGCATTCTTGGTGTTTGTTTGCTTCCTTCCTTGGAGTTGTGGCTGTGTAGGGGCAGGTGCCCCAGCTCTGCTGCCCTTGCCCAGGGTAATGTCCTGCAGCAGTGGATCTCAGCTGGATAACTCAGAGAGGACAGTCTCCAAAGAAAGGGATAATTGCTCCTTACAACTATTGTACAGGTGGCTTTAGCCAGTGGGGTGAAAGCTCTGTGACACCAGATCAACAAGATCAGTGACCAGATCTGATGTCTTCTCTCCGTATCTCCCCCCCTTCCTGGGTCTGAGCTTTCATCCTCTTGAGACCTCTTTGCTAACCCCTTTGGGTCAGAACCAGAAAAGTGAGTCTGTTTGGTAGCCAAAGTTCTGCTGCCCAGTCCCTGGGTATTGTCTGACCTGGCTCTGCTCCTGTCCCACAGTCCTGGCACAAGTCCTGCTTCCGCTGTGCCAAGTGTGGCAAAAGCCTGGAGTCCACCACCCTGGCAGACAAAGATGGGGAGATCTACTGCAAAGGTGAGTGTCACCTTCCCTGCTGGACTCCAAAGGGTGGAGGCAGGGGGTGAAAACCCCTGCAGAGGGAATCAGGAGGGTGGGAGCCCCGGCTGCTGTGTATGGGGACTAGCTGTTCTGGCTGGCCACTGAGCCAGGGATTTCCTGCTGTGCCTGGGGCCTTTCCTGTTTAGGCAGTGCCTGCTTTGAGAGGAGGATCTGCTCGTGTTCAGCTGCCAGCCTTACCTGTCTCTCCCTTCCTGTCCTCTGCAGGTTGCTATGCCAAGAACTTCGGTCCCAAGGGCTTTGGCTTTGGGCAAGGGGCCGGGGCGCTCGTCCACTCGCAGTGAGGCAGCAGGAGCCAGGGTCTCTGCCTGCTCAGGGCTTGTCCATACCAGCCTGTGCTGCCTGATCCTTCCCACAACCGTGGTGAATGTTCTCACCATCAACAGCCACCTGCTGCTTCATAGCACGAGCCCCTTCCACCCCGCCCTGACCTAGTGCACCCTGAAGCTGTGGGAGTCCCAGCACTGTCCCCATCGGGTCCTATTGGTGTGGGTGCTGATGGGGAGCCAGCTCACACCCACCTGCAGTGAGGCTCAGGCACCCAAACCGTTCTGCTCTGCGCTGCCCATCCTGCTGGGATGAGTGCTCAGCTCTGCCACGCTGTGTCACCGAGCAACCAATAAACATCAAAGCTGACCCAGGCCTGGCCTTGCCTGAGTTTGTTCCCCACCTGGGGCCGACGAGGTGCACTGGGAGACCACAGCTTGGGGACAGGAGGTAAAGCGAGGACGGGAAATGTTTACAGTCATGGTTTGCACTTAAAGCACGAAGGCAGGAACCGCTCAGTGTAGCTCGCTGTGGCCAGCTGAGCTTTGTGGCTCTGTGGACCAGGCTGTCACCCTGCTTCCCCGGTGGAGAGCCAGTTCAAAAGCAGTGGCTGATGCTGGGAGGCCCAGGAGAGACCTTCCTGGGTGTGTCCTGAGTGTGCACAAGTGTGCATGCCCAGTCAAAACCCCTATCAGTGATTTGAGGTGGCACCTCTCCAAACAGGCGTGCCCTTCAGTGCTGAACAATTAACAACTTTTCACCTCCTCTCTGGATTTTCAGCAGCACTGTAAATCATTAAGCTGTCAGCTTGGCACCTTCCCAGATTTAATTTGTTTTCACCTAAACTCTTCGCTTTCTTTCTGTGATTCTCTCGTTTGAGTGCTGTGTCAGACCCACAAGATCAGCCTCACTGCAGCTTACACTTCAGAATTCCACTGGGAATTTCATTCTGGTTTCTTGTAAAAGTTATAAACATTGTGGTGGCATAAATGAGATGGATAATATTTTGAGAAGCACAACAGAAGCAGAAATCCTTTTGTGGGACAGGTATTGGGCTTCTTTATCAGCTTAAGCACTTACTCCTTTTCACCACACCCTTGTTTTTTACACAGTGGTTTTGAAGCTGAGATGGAGACCAAACTCTTTTAAACATCTCCAAAAACCCAATCCTCCCCCTGCGTTTCCCAGCCTGAGACACAAATTCAGCTGGTCCCATTGCTGTGGGCTGCGTGGGTTTTGGTGAGGTGATAGCAGGTGGCACTTGGTGTATGGAGCAGACAGCCCAGGCTCAGAGATATGGTGGTGGGTCAGGAGCTGTAGCACAGCAGGCTCACCTACCACCCTTGATGTGGAGACTGAAACCTGGGTCCTCTGCCTCCTTTGGCAGAGTCCTGTTCCCCCACAGAGGCGAGCAGGGGTAGGAACATGCCTGCTTTCTCCATGGGCGTGTGGCGGATGCTGTGCTCCTCTGGCATTTCACCTGCATGTGCCCAGGCAATGCTGTTTAGTCAACAAAGCTAGAAGTCTTTCTTTAGTCTCTTCTCCTTGTAGCTGTGGAAGTTGTGTCAGACAGAGGAGGTACTGACATAACCAAGTGTGGTGCAACACAGAGAGACCATTTGCTCCTGAAGGCTGAGTCAAAGTCAAGACAAAATGCTGGATTTGGGTTTCATGGGGTCATAGAAAGATGTAGGGTAGAAGAGCCCTGCAGGGATCTCAAATCCAACCTCCTCCTTAAGGCAGGGCTAGCTCCAAAGGTCAGGTTCATCAGAGCTTCTGGTGTCCAGTCAGGTTTGGAAACCTTCTGAGGATGGAGGTCCCACCACTACAGGTGGTGTCACAACGTTTCACCATACACCCAGAGAAGTTATTTTCCTTATGTGCCTCAGAGTTTCCTCTGTGTCACCTCTGTCCATTGTCTCTTGTCTTTTTGCCATGCACTGTGCTGTGTCTCCCTCCTCTGCAACCCTGCAACCCTTCTCTAGGGAATGGAGCACTGAAGTTGGGTCTCCCCAAGCCCTCTCCTTCCCAGCTTGGTGGGTTTCTGTTGAGTTTTCAGCCCCAAAGATCCCAGGTGACAGCATGGAGAGTGTCCTGGGGCAGGGACCTTGCCCTGAGGGTTTGCAATTGGTACTACAGGCTTGTTGAAGTTGCACTTTCACCTGAGAATGGCTTAGGGAGTGACAAAACCCAACATCCACAGTGTTAGCAGAGGCTGCCAGCATGAGGAGACCAGGACAGTCATCACTGAAGCTGCACATCCAGATAGAGGGCTTGAGGTAGGCTGCAGGATGTGGTGGGGCAAGGCCCAGGAGATGTGGGGTGGGATTAGAAGTGCTTTTTGGGCATCCCCTTCCCAAACTACAGCAAGACAGCTGTGACCATCTGCTACCCTCTGCTGGTTACTGCTCCCTGAGCATGGGCACAGCCTGGTGCCAGTCAGCTGGACATGTCTGGACACCTGCATCCAAGTGTTGTCCAGCTCCCTTCAGAAGCAGCAGAGCCACGTTGCACCCAGCAGCACCCATCCTTCCCTGCTGCCAGCATGGGAGGCTGCCAGCCGCTGGAAATGGGGCTGTGGGACCCAAACATGTCTACAAAGAGACAAACCAGAAGGTCACCTTGTGGCCTAGCACCCTGCAGCCTGGATGCTGGTGGTGATGGCATCACTGTAACAGGTTGAACTGGACCCTGTGAGCCCCACGGCCAGTGGTGTTGGGGGATGTTGTGGCAGGAGATGCCAACACTGCCAGTGCTGTCTGGGAACTCCACATGAGCCAGCCCAGGGCAGGACTCCCTCCAGCTGAGCCCTGTTACCTGCCCCGGGGACTCTGTGAGGACAGGATATGTGTGGGGAGCGCCGGCAGCCTGCACATTGAAGCCTTTCTCTTGCTGGCAGCCTGATGTGGTGAGTCCTGTTGGGTTTGCTACAGGGCAGGAGCTGCAGCGTCGGCCTCCCGGGCAGCCTGTCAAGATGAGCCTCCTGCTCTGTGTGTCTGGGAACGGACAGCCAGGGAGAGAGGAGCTGAGAAAGGCTTCACAAAGCTCCTTTACATGAATGGCCATGGGAAAATGACCTCCTCTCCGAGGCTGCAGCCTGGATGGGCAGGGAGCAGTGAAGCTAGGGCCTTGGGGAGGGCAAGGTTGGCAGCCCGTGGCTCTCCCCAGGCTGGTGAGGAAGGAGGTCAGGCTGGGCTGGTGAACCAAAAGTGCCCATGGACATCCCGGCTCGCTGGAACAGAGCTGGGAGCCACAGTCCTGAAACGGCTCACCTCCATATTTCCAGGGCTCAGGATCCCTGGAGCTGAGCTTTACCTGTGCGTGGGAAACAGCCTTTGATGCTCCTTTGGGCAGGGAACCTACACATCTGCTCTGCTCCTCCTAAAAGCACCGTGGTGCTTGGTGTGACCTCTGCAGCTGTAGCCAGCTCTGCACTGGTGCTGAGCGCCTCAGGGGAGACAGTGCCACCTGATGTCTCAGACCCAGGTCTCCTGGGACACCAGCACCTCTGCCAGCCTGGTAAGATTGGCCCCGGGGAGCACCAACCAGTTCCTGGCTCCGGCAGCCTCTGCCCTGCCCTTTTAATGAGGCATAATTAGGTGCATCTCATCTCATCCTGCTGCAGACTTGCCCCCCAGGCACCCAGGCTGCAGGCAATGCCCCCAGCAGGAATCTGGGATGGTGGAGGGGCTGGGGCAAGAGTGGCCTCAGCTGAGGAACATTGTGTGGGGGGGTTGTGTTGGGATCTGGGGGAGCACAATCGGGGTGATTTGAGAGGTGAACATCATGGATGTGGCTGTGTGCCAGGGAGCAGTGGGCCAGCCTGTGAGCTGCCAGCCCCAGACAGTGACCCGGGCACTTCCCCAGGGGGATTTTTTCCCCTTCCAGACCTCACCTTTGCAAAGGGATTCACATCCTCAGCATCTCTTGGGGCATGTCCAGCTGCCTGGCAGATTGTGACCATCACCTGCTTTGGCAGCACATGGCCACCATGAAGGCTGAGGTGTCCCTGCCGGTAGCCCAGCAGGCCCCAGTGAAGCAGGCATGGCATGGTGAACCCTCTGCACCAGTCGCTGGCACAGGAACAGACAAAGCTGCGGTGGCCAGGAACAAGACAGGCTGGAAAAGAGACAAGTGTTTTGCTGCAGGGGAGGGTGGAGTCAGGTGGGACTGGGTTATGCTGCCCTGGCCCTGCTCTGGGGGTTCATCCCTCCCTGCACAGGTCACACGAGGCTGGGGGATGTTGGTTCTCACCGTGGCACATGCTGGAGGCTTCAAATCCCGGCCTCAGGGTATTTGAGGTATGGGAGCTCTGTGTGCTGGGCCAGCACCCTTGAGTGCAGGGCTGGGTGGGTGGTGGGTGTCAAGGGCTCTCCCCACTGCAGGGCAGCCCTGCACAGCCATCTTGGAGGGGTGACACCAGACATCTGTCTGCATGTGTTCCTTCCTCTTGGGCCTCCACTCAGGGGCTCCTACAGCCCATAACTTGCTGATGCTGTATCCACAGCCCCTGGCCCTGGTAGCACTGCACCCCCTAACCCTCTGCCCTGGCTGGCACTGAACTCCATAGCTCCCTGCCCCATCTGGCACTGAACCCCAAAGCACCCTGCCCCATCTGGCATTGAGCCCCATAGTCCCCTGCCCCATCTGGCACTGAACCCCAAAGCACCCTGCCCATCTGGCATTGAACCCCATAGTCCCCTGCCCCATCTGGCACTGTACTCCATAATCTTCTGCCCTAGCTGCAACTGGACCCCATCATGCCTTACTGGCTGGCACTACACTCCACTGTCCCCCACCCCACCTGCCACTGCACTCTATGGCCCCTTCCTGCCTGGCACTGCACTCAAGAGTCCCCTGCCCCAGCCTCCACTGCAACCCACAGCCCTATCTGTAAGCGAGACTGCACTCCATAACCCTGTGCCTGGCTGGTGCTGCATCCCACAGCCCCCTCTCCCCAATGGCAGTGCACCCTATAGCCTATGCCAGCTGGCTCTGCATCCCCCAAGAGCTGGCACTGCACCCTCCAGTAGCTGGCCCTGCACCCTTCAACAAGTGGTACTGCATTCCCCAAGAGCTGACACTGCACCCCAACAGCTGACACTGCATCCCCCAACAGCTGGCACTGCACCCCATGCCTGGGCTGCTGTGCAGAAGTCTCCTTGCCCTGACACCACTGCTCTGCAGACCCATGCCCCACACCCTGCCTGTTCACACGAGGGCCTGGGGGCACTGCCTGCCCATGGGCACCGAAAGCACCTCCCGGGTGAAGCGAGGCTGCGTCAGGCCTGGCCGGGCTTCGCCTGGGCGTGAAGGGTTCCTACACGGCAGGAGGGGCCAGGCGAGGCAGGGAGGAATGCGAGTGGGAGAGCGCCTGGGCATGTAGCGACAGCTCCTGGGGCGCGCAGCACTGGGGATCCCACACGCTGCACGGGCAGGAAGCAGAGCCCCAGCAACAGGGCTAGTGACGGGCATGGGACACCCCATCCCTCACCCCCTCTGAGAGCCAAGGAGCAGAGGGTGGCACAAACCCGGGGGGCAGCACGGCTGGCTGGGGGTCCTGGGGGTCCTAGCCCCAGGGAGCTCGACCTTGACACGGAGAGGCTGGAAATTCCGCTGCGGGTGATGCTCAACTGCTCCGACACAAGGTGCTGAGAATCCTGGGGGGGTGGGGTGAGGAGCAGCTATGACCCCCGAGAAGGTGCTGAGAGAGGGGGTGCTGGAGAAGCGGAGCGGGGGACTGCTGCAGCTCTGGAAGAAGAAGCGGTGCCTGCTGACAGAGAAGGGGCTGCAGCTCTTCGAGCCCAAGGGCTCGCGGCGCAAGGAGCTGAGCTTTGCCCGCATGAAGGCGGTGGAGTGCGTGGAGTGGAAAGAGAGGCACATCTACTTCACGGTGGTGATGGACGACAGCCACGAGATCGACTTCCGCTGCGCCCAGGAGGACCCGGGATGGAACGCTGAGATCACAATGGGCCTTGTCCGCTTCAAGAATCAGCAGGCGATCCAGGTTGTCCGTGCCCGGCACAGCTGCCGAGCAGGTACCGCAACCCCTGCCGTGCCACGGGTTGGGGTGCAGGACCCGCTGGGGGATGAGGCTCCCGGCTGCTGGGTTCAGCTTCCCCATGGGAATCACAGCGGGGGTCCCATGGATGGGGATGGGTCTGGAGGGTGGTGATCCCCTATTCTCCTGGACTGGCTGGGCTCTGCCCTTCACATCCCTTGCTAGGTTTCACCTCCCTGCTTCCCTGGAGAGGGACTTTCTAACACCCTCCCTCTGTCTGGGGTGACCCTGAGGGATACGGGGCTCTTTGTCATCTTGCACATGGGATGGAGGTGACAATCATGGCTGGCTCTGCTCCTTGGCCCTCCTTGGGGCTGGATCCTACCCCACATCCCAACTCTGGTCTAGTAGGTAACAAGTGCCTTCTCTCCACAGTAGTGCAGTTCAACACCACCCCGGTGGGGCAGCCCGTGGTCACACAGCACCCGAAGAGCAGGATGGAGATGGCCCTTGGCTCAGCGGGCAGTGGGGAGAATGGAATCCCTGTGGGCAAGTGAGGCCACTGCTGTCTGTGGCCTGGGGACAGACATGGTGTCCTCGAGGAGGCCAGTGTGGGTGCTGGCTGCCCTCATCCTGGGGCAGGACAAAGGCACTGCGGAAACTGGACTGGCACAGCTGCAGGGGTCAAGCCACATCCTCTCACCATGACGGGACAAAGGGCACTGTCAAGGCCACCGCCTGGTGGTGCTCCAGACATGGCAGGAGGTGCCATCTATGCCTGGGGACCCACCATTCTTCAGCTGACATGGCCAGGACCTTGGTCTGGTGGGGACCCCAGGCCTCTCCTGCGGGACAGGGGATGGGATGGATGAGGCTGAGCCTGAAGAAATTGGTGCGACTGAGCTTTGCTCGAATGCCAGTGACACTGGGACAAGTGGATGTGGTGGGTACACAGCTCCTCCTGAGTCCCCATGTTGAGGAGGGGCTGGAGAGCTGCTGCTGCAGCAGGGACCTCTCTGAGCACCATTCCTGGATGATGTGATGACATTGCCATGCTGCTGGACACTATCTTGCCCTGGGCTGTTCTCTGGCTAATGGGGGACTCTGGGGGAGGCAATGGGAACCCTGAGTCCCTGTATCAAAACTGTCCCCAAACAGGACCTTCTGCTGCTTACCCTGGTGTTGCTTTGATTTGTGGGACCCCGCAGGCTGTGGGGGAGCACAAATTCTGCACAAAGCTTTGCTTGTTGTTGGCATCCCCTTAAATCTACCAACATTCCATAGTCGGGCTCCAAACACGCCACCCCCCCCATCTCCAGTCACCCATCCCACCGTGTCCCCAGGGATTCCCATGGTGGTTTGTAAGCAGGCAAGCCAGGAGCAGCACTGCCTGGCTTTGCAGGCAGGGACAGCAGGCAGGGGAAGGGATGGCTCTGCCTCAACAGGCAGCGCAGACGCCAGTGCCTCGAGCCACCAAGCTCCACAAGCCAGAGCCTGAGCCCCAGCCCCGCGGCCAGAGGCACTGCAGATCCTTCCGGAGATTGCCCGACTGCGTGGGAATCGGGGAGCGCTGTGCCTTGTCCCCCTTGGGCCACAGCCTGTGTGCTGGCAGCCTCCAGCAGACCCCATCCCAGCCCTTGGGCTCCTGTCCCCATGCCAGGGTAGCTCCAAGGTGGCTTTGGGGAGCGACAGTGGCATGGCTGGAGGCTGCTCACGATGCAGGGCCAGGTTTGTGATGGCTCTTTCCAAGGGAAAAAGCACTGTGGTGTTTTCCACCCAAGGAAGCCTGCTTGGCCATCCCTGGTCCTCAGAGCTTCAGTGCTGACAAACCTCTCTGCTAGTGGGTGGGGAGATCCAAGCTGGGGAGTGCAGATGGAGCTGGATCCAACCCTTGAACAGACAGAGCTCTGCAGGGTAGCTGTGCCATGGCAGGGACAGAGGGACTGAAACATGGTGGGCTCCAGGGATGCTGTCACCCAGTCCCCTGCCCACAGGGAGATGCT
Organism: Galbula dea; assembly: GCA_013399015.1. Taxonomy (NCBI): domain Eukaryota; kingdom Metazoa; phylum Chordata; class Aves; order Piciformes; family Galbulidae; genus Galbula; species Galbula dea. Next base: position 194,250 of record VWZX01000385.1, read on the forward strand.
CTAGGCATGGATCCCTGAGCAGACCAGGTCCCTGAATGCTTTTCTGGAGGGAGTGAGGTTGTTAGCTGTTGGAGGAAGGTGCTGATTGGTTGGACTAGATGATCTTGAGGGTCCTTTCCAACCGTAATGATTCTGTGATTCTGTGATTCTGTGATGCTCACACAGTATTTCCATGGCAAGGGTCTTTGTCCTGGGGTTTCATAAATCCCCAGCTCCTGGAGTCAGGGGATTCAGCGAGGCTCATTCAAAGTCCTCCTAGCTTCCTGAGCCTGTGCTGTGGTGGGGCAAGACCCAGGGGCGGGAGCAATCAGTGCAAGGAGTTTTCCAAAGCCAGCCAGTTTTTGGTTGTAGAACTCCTTGTTTTCACCTGTTCTGCCCTCTCACTCCTCTAAATTGCCAGCAACTAACTGGGGGAAAAAATGGTCAATATGGGTGTGTGCAAGCATCAGCCCTGGCCATGAACATGTCCACTCTGCACCAATGGATGAGGCAGCAGACAGGCTGCACTGACTGTGAGCTGGGGGGAAATTGAGGCAGTTAATAGAGGAAGAGGCACAGAAGGAGCAAGGCAAGTCACTGTGTCCATGTTTCAGGTCTGGGCATGGGGAAAACCACGGTTTTCCTTGCCCATCTTGAGCTTCTCATCACTCTGCAGCCAGAGCCCCTGCCTATATCCTCAGTCCCTCCAGGTCTGGGAGTGTCTTCTGTGCAGACACCCAAATCTACCAGATCCTCACGGGTGGATTGATAGCCTTACCCTGGGGGCAGGGGCTGGAGTGTGAAGACAACCAGCAGTGTGTGGGTGGGAGGTAGGATGGCTTCACTCTGCCTGTGAGGGCTGAATTCTTCATGCTGAGGAAAAGGTCACTCAGAGACCGAGAAGCAAATAAACAGCCAAGAGACTTGGTCAGACAGTGGAGAAGGGCCAGGGACAGCAGCAGACATCCCCCATCACCAGTGAGGTGCTGTCAGCGCATCGCTCTCTGGCATGGGCCTGGTGATGGATGAAGTTGAGTAAATACGGGGTGATCTTACCTGAGGGAAGATCTCCTGCAGTCTGGGGCTCAGACAGCAACCAAGTCTTCAGAGGAAAGGAGTGTGGGAGGAGAAGAGCCTCGGGAACATTGCAGAGCTGGGCATTGTGCAAGTATTTTTGGTTGACTATTCACACAGTTAGGGGTGCAAGGGAGCTCACAGAGTGCTTCCTGCCAGCCTGAAAAGCAGGGAGAGGACACATGGTACACATTTGTAGTTCCTCTGGAGGTGGGGAAACTGAGGCATGGCAGGGGTTTGACAGCATGTGGCCTCGCAGCCCCCCCAGGACTCTGCCTCCTGCTGCATGAAGGGGCTGGCTCCTGGGGACCCTTGTACCAGGGACATCCAGCAGAGCTGGGGCTGAACACTGAGCCCCACAATGGAGAGAGGTGCCTTGGAGCTGCCTGGCTTCAAAGGCAGGAGCCTGAAAATCAGGCTCTGCTGCTCCCAACCCTGAGGTACCCTCTCTCCATCTACCCTTCTCACACTGCTCAGAGATGCCCTGGCTCTGGGGCTCCTCTGCAAAGGCTGGGGGCTGTGCCTCCAGCCAGGGGCACTGGGGCTCTGTCAGCACCCATGGGTGCTGGGTCTGGCACCTTTCATGCAGAACCACAGCAGTGAGATTAGGGATATGGCAGGGGGAGCTTCAGGACTCTTTTTTTTCCTGCCTGACAAAGTCTCAGTGCCCAGCCCTGGCGTTGGAGTCAGTTTGGGACTGGCTGGATCTCCCTGACAGCTGGTGAAGGCAGTGGAGATCACACTGCCAACTTGGGGGTTTGCAGCATGATGGTGCCAATGCTTTTTGGCAGGTGAAACCGTGTGCACCTCCTTCACCATGGCGTGCCCTGAGGAGAGGCTGGCAGTGCCTCACTTGTGCAAACATTGCTGTAGTCTGTGGGTGGTTTTTCCTCAGATAAAAATGACAAGAAAAATAAAATCACAGTTGTAGCAAGCAGTACTTTTTTGTAGCTTTGGGTCAAGTTTCTCTCTTCCTTCAGTTGTTCCTAAAATTATTGCCTTGTTGACCATTCTTAATTATAATTTCTAAATCACCAGGTTTCATTTTGGAATCCAGAACCTGCCCCAATCAGTGCCAGGCTGGAGAGCAGTCCTGTGCTCTGCTACATCTGCATGCCCACACTCTGGGGGAGCAGGGGCCAGGACACCCACAGCACCTCTACAGTGGGTTTGCCCATCTCCAGTATGAAGTCTTCTTGTGCTGAGTGTGGGAAGAAATGCTGTCATCTGTAAAACAGAGCTTGGGTTGCTGAGGGGGCTCCAGGTGTGGAGTGCAGGGATTGCAAGTATGTTAATTCCCCATCCCCAGGGTCCTGATATTGTGTCTTGCAGAGGATGTCCCAGGGGGAGCTGGTGGGCGATGAAAGTGGTTGTGAGCTCCACCAGTGGAGCAGGGGCTGCAGGAGCTGGTGGGAGGGAAGAGGCTCACCACTGCATCTGGCACTTCATGAAGAAACAGAAATAGCAGCCAGGCATTGCTGGAGCTGCAGAGGGCAGCAACGGAGCTGAGCACACACCAGCACCCATTTGTCACCCACTGTCCCCCCGAGCAGGAGTCACCAGGCTGCCCTGGGGATGGAGTGGCTCAGCCCAGCCTCACAGCACAAGGAGATGCTGAGATGCATGGAATGCCTCTGAGACAGATGGGAGGGTCTGGAAATACCCTGAAAATGTCTAAAAAGTGTGTCACGATCTCTGCCTGGGCCTGAAATTTTGCATTATTGGGAATAGGGTTTGGGTTTTGTTTGCTGGTTGTTGTTTTTTTTCCCTGTGAAATATTTTGCCTTAGGCTGAAAACCAGACTGGACTGAGGCTATTGAAGCTGACATGGCTGTTGAACCTTGTCAGCCCATTAGCACAGACAGAACAGCTAACATCCTCCTCTTCTTTCTAAGAGTCCATAAGAGCAGTGTTGGGAAGGTTTCATGCATCACTTGGCAAAACCACAGGAAGCTAAAAGTCTTCTGCGGGTGGCTCAGCTCCATCTTAGTGATGTCTTCCCACTGTGCCAAAGTAGATGATTCCTCCTTATTTCATTAGGACTTTCCTGTATGCTGATGGCATGCAGCAGGGAGCCTCTGCTGCTCCTAAAGAACCTGTTAGATTTGAGAGACCACTCCTCATCTTTGGCACTTTCTGCAAACATTTCCAGTCTCCCCAGAGCATGCCAGATGGGAAGACAGGGCTCTCCAGCTGCAGGAACAGCTGTGCTCATCTTGGGAGCCCAGGACATGGAGCAGCAGATCCCAAATGGATGAGGAGCCTCTGCCCCACCAGGCAGTGGGAGACAACAGGTGTCCTTGTGGGGCTGATGCAATGGGGTGAAGATTGGCAGGGCAGAGACCTGAGCTGGGAGAGGTGTCTCAGCCCATGGGGCATGGCTGGGTTCTGGGTTGTGATGATCATCCAAATTGTAGCCCACTTTCCACCTCCACTGCTGTCCCCACTGCCAGCTCTACTTCGATGCCTCAGGGCATCTCCAGATTTCGTGACTCAGGTGCAGCAGGCTGAGGAAATTCTCTGAAGGGCTACAGAAGAGCTTTGATTGTTGGAGAGCATCCTCAGGAGGCTGTCACAAACCCATGGAGTGGTTGGAATTAACTGGATCCCTTCTGGCATCTCATGAGGAATGAGACCTGCAGGATGATCTTCAGGAGAAACACCCAGACAGGGACAGTTCCATCAGGACAAGTCATGACTTCACTGCAATGTGACACCGCAGTCCTGCAACCTTGCAATCACTTTGCTTGTAGGAGGTGACCTGAATGTCCTCATGTCTCTGAGCTGTTCCACAGAGGGAAAACCTTCTTCCATCCCATGGTGAGTCTGTGGGATGTCTTCCACCCCAGCCCAGTGAGATGTCTGGTGAGCTCTTGCCATCTGCCCCAGTATTTGGGGCTGGCTCTAAGCATGACAGATAAGGGGTGGGATGGACTTGTTTGGTGTATGAGGTGCCAAAGAACAACAGAGACTCAGCTGTTGTTTCTAAGTCTGTCCTGGATGCCCTGGAAAGCATCTTGTTGTCTTTGTGAATGCCATCAAGGTTGACAAAATGAGGATGGTGCTTGGCGGAGGACAAGGACAGGATGGATAGGATGGCACCAGGGCCTTGAGGAGGGAAAGGGATCCCTCCAGCAAGTCTATTTCTTCAGGGAAATAGGCTTCATGTGGGGCAACCAAACTGCTCACAGGGGTCATGTACCTTTGAATTTGGAGACCAACTATCCTATGGAGCCCGAGACCACTGTGGCCCCAGTGCAGTTTTCCTGAAGCTGGAGGGCAGCCTTGGTAGCCCCTGCTATGCTTGTGGAGCTGATGCCCAAGATGAGGAATGGCCAACACTATCCAGGGACTCAGTGTGTCCAGAGGCAGAGAGAAACTGCCTGTGTCCATCTAAACACATGCAAGGTTGCCCACTCCTAAGAGACCAACCAAACACAGGTGACCTATAAAATGGGATGTTTAGGGACAGGAAGGCTGGGGCCTTGATCTTAAATGGGTCTGGCCATACAGCTCTCTGGGAATTTTCTTTTGGCATCCCTCTCCTTGGTGGCAGCCCATGAGGAATCCTTCACTTCAGTCAGGTGCTCCCAGGAAGAGGAGGATATGATTTTGCTTTGACTTTGGCCTCAGCACTGATGTGCCCCATAGACTTGCAGTCTGTCCCCTTCCTACTTGCCAGCAGCTCAGAGGGATGCCCACAACCTCAGGAGGTACCTGTTAAAACAACCTCTTATCTTAAGGCAGCTCACTGTGATTTGTGAGCCAGGGATGGAGACCCAAAATGTCCTCATCACATCAGCTGGAGAGGAGGGATGGGGAGATCCTTCACTCCTGTCAGTCCTTCTGCTCCCAGCCCCCAAGGCAGCACCAGGACTTTGAAATCAATGCTCAAACCCCAATCTGGGGGGTCTTGATACCCCATCCCTCTCCTGCCCTTCCCTCCTGGTCCTTGCTCCAGGTCCCAGCAGTAGACGAAACCTGAGACTGGAGCAAATGGTATCTGAAGCAGTTTCATCCCCTCGATGGGAGCTGCTGGGTCCTGGGGCATGGCTGTGGGGAATGCAGAGCCTTTGTCACAGGCTAATTTTGGCTCCTCTGTGCTCTCAAAACAATCCCAAGGCAGCTGGAGGAAAGATGCTGGAGGCATGGCCCCTTGGGGGCTTTTGCCTTATAAAGGTATAACAGGGCTTGTATAAAGCCTCCTCCTCCGTGGCTGGGAGCAGATCTGCTGCTGGTGCTTAGAACTGGGAAAACTGGGAAGAGATCTTGGAGGAGTCCCCGAGAACAGTGGGCACAGGGAAGGTTTCTTCTGTGCTTGCTGGGGCTTGACTAGAGCAGGTCGAACAAGGGTGGGTCAGCCACTGCTTTTGCTGCTGTCACCATCACCGACCTCACACCAGCCTGGGGGCTGTTGCCTTGCCCCCCACCAGGGCACAGTTCTCCCCTGGGTGTCCAGGCAGGAAGAGGAGCTGGAGAAGGTGGCTCTTGGCTCTGCCCACCCTGCTCTGCAGGACACGGGGGCTGTCTTTGCTCCTCACCACAGGAGCTACCCCACGCATGCAGCTGCGTGTCCCTCCGTGACCATAATAGCCTCAGGATTAACATACCAGGCATTGTCCTGCTGGGCTGCAGGCTGGGAATTGTTTGCTCCTAAACTTGCCCCTAAAAATATCCCAGGGAACAGGTGCCACCTGCCCCTGCTCTCCTCTGCCACACGAAGCCTTCCCTTGTGGGGACACTGGAAAGAGGCTTTGTGGGGTGCAGGAGGGTGAGACAGCAGCTTTTGTGTTGCCTTTCAGGAGTTTCATGGATAAAAACATCAGGGCTTGCAAGGGGCTGGAAGTTGCTCGAGCATCCCAGCCTGCTGTGTTGTGCTGAGTGAGCCTGGATGATCCTGCTGCCCAAAGAGGGGATTGCCCCATCCTTGGTCCCAAAAGATCATCTGGCCTGATGTAACCCCACCTTTTGCTGTTTTACCCCATCATCCCTCGGCAATGGACACTGGCCTGGCCTGGGGTGGTTTTTCCCTCCAGCTCTGGCAGTAGCGCAGGCTCCAGGCTGCTCCTTGGCCAGTGCAACTCTGGGAACACCTCTCTGCTTGCAGAGGGTGTGTGCACCATCCTGCATGGGGCTCAGCACCACATTAGCTCTCCAGGCTGCCCACCGACCCCCACCCCCTGAAAGAAAAAAAAAAGAAAGAAAAGGAAAAAAAGGAAAGGAAAAAGGGAAAAAGAAAGGAAGGAAGGGAGGAAGGAAGGAAGGATAGAAGGAAGGAAGAAAGAAAGAAAGAGAAAGAATCAGGAGACTTTCTGCAAACAAAAATCTCTGCAGTGCCTGATGGTTTCTGCCTCCTTACAGACTCAGGGCTTTTCATAGAATCACAGAATGGTTTGGGTGAGAAGGGACCTTAAAGATCATATAGTTCCAATGCCCCTGCCATTGGCAGGGATGCCACCTACTAGAGCAGGTTGCTCAGAGCCCCAAACAACCTGGCCTTGAAGACTTCCAGGAAAGGGACATCTACCACCTCTCTGGGCAACCTGGGCCAGCGTCTCACCACCCTCACAGTAAAGAATTTTCTCCTTCTATCTACTCTGACTCTACCTTCTTTCAGTTTAAAACTGTTTGCCAGCATCTCTGATGCTGGTTTACATCAGAGAGGAGCAAGGCAGATGTGCCATGACCACCACACCCTGTCTGCACCAAGGTCAGCCTGACCAGCAATGTCTGTGTGCTCCCACCCCACACTTGCGTGATTAAGTCTCTGGGTAGCTAGTGCTGGCCAGGCTGGGCTGATTCGTGTGCCAAGAGCACAGGAATCCAGCTGATCGCCTGGGGCTCCTGGGCGATGCGTACATGGCCTTGTGCTCCGGACGGTGCCCCAGGTGCAGGCAGCACGTCGTGGGGTGCTGGGGTTCGAGGTGAAGGCAGCGTGCTCACAGGAGGGGATTTGTGCTATTTTTACTGACCACTTGCAGGCAGGCTGTGCTTTCATAGTCCCCCTCTGCCGGCGGCCCCCGACAGTGTGCAGCTCGCCAGAGGCCAGGCATCACCTCCCCTCTGCACGGCCCCGAGGTAAGGCACTGCCCCGGACAGAGTGGCTGTGCTGGGGGTGGCACGGGCATGAGCGTGGGACTGCTGGGGTTTGTGTGTGGTGATGCAGCAGAAAGGAGCCACTGACACATCGATTCGCCTGAATTTCTCCCCTGTCTAAGGCTGCTCAAACATTTTCTTGGCTCTTGGAGAGAGGACTGGGGAGACATACCACCAAAATTCCCAGCTGGGCCTTGGGGCTGAGGTTTGCTTGATTTTTCTCAACACAGGCAAACAGGACTGTTTTGGGAAGCACCTATCTGTGTGTTCTAGCCTGACCACTAATGGTCACTTGTGTCACCAGGCATGTGAGGTTCAGAGGTGCTAGCAGAGCGTGTGTGGCACCTTATTAGCCAGGCATGTGTTCATGGTGTGTCCCCGGGCCCCTGGGATGGGGGAGGATGTCAGCATTGACTGTGTTTGGATTTCTGGGGTTATTTCTTTTGAGGATTTCTCTCATCTAAGGTTTTCATAAGTTTTTTAAGCTTTTCTTGTCTGGGGGCATGCCAGCAGTGCAGAATGAGCTTGTCTAGATTCTCTCATCCCTATCAGAGGCTGAAGTCTCTTGTAGATGCTTCAGATCCAGCTGGAAGCCTGCATGAGACTGCTGGGGAAGTGTTACCAGCATAGCTGAGTCCTGGCTGTCCTCTCAGAAGCCTGTTTAGGACTATCTGGCCCCCAAAAGTGATTGACCTTGGTAGAGGTCATCAGCCTGAGATGAGGGCTGGGTCCCACCTTCTAGGGACACCAGCCTTTGTTCTGACAGGGAATGCTGGAGGCACTGAAAGGCTTCACCCAGCCCTTGCTCATCTCCAGCCATGAGCTTTTCTGCCTTCCCCTTAACAAACTGAGAGGGTGCAGCTGGGACCTGACCCATTCAGTGAAGCAGTGCTAGGCAAGAGGAGCCACCTTCTGTGCATGTCTTCTGGGACAGTTATTGTATCACCAAAGTCTCCAAAAAGGCATGAAAGGCTTTCATGCAGCTCCGACTGCATCTGGCTGAAGGGATGCATCACTCCATTCTTGGGGTTTTTGCTTGTAAATCCAGGGATCTAACAGGCTCTGAGGGACACAGTTCCTGTTGGGATTTTATGGCATTTGCCCCCCAAACCCCATTCCTTCAGGACACAGCTCTGGCCAGGCGTTGGGGGGCATAGGGAGGGGACAGGGACAAGTGGATGGAGCCTGGAGGTGTACTGATATTTGCTCGGCTCAGACTCCACACACACATCTAGGAGAAGCTGTTTGAGGCCAGAAATGTTCTTTTTTCTTGGCCCTAGCAGGAATCTTTGGGGTTTAAAATAGTTTCCAAATTTAGAGGAATGCAAAGAGCTGGAGACCAAAAAATCCCAGCTGAGCCATTTCAGTTCTAAAGAAAAGGACTAAATCTACTGCTGGAAAATGCTGTTTCTTTCTGGAGTATGGCATCAGCTTGTTGCTCCTGGTTGGAAAGAGAGCAAAAATAAATCTATTGGCAGGCTTATGTGGTGCCCCGGCTTCTTGGTAAGAGAGGGAGGTGTTAGAGGTAGTCCAGGGAGGCTACTGAGGCTCTGCCTTTTGAAACAGCTGCCAGAGCATAGGATTACCAAGCACATTTAAAATATGAAACTGTATTCCACCAGGGATGCAGCTCTGGAGGAATCTGCTCAGCTGCTTGTCTGTGGCTTGTTGCCCCTTGCTCCGTCACTCCCAGGGTGGCTTTTGGCTCTGCCATCCCACGGGGAGCTGCAGGACAGGAATCCTTGAGTTTACACCATGAGGGGGGGCCCTGCTTCTCCTGAGCTTTCCAGCAGTGCTCGCCTCCAGCCCCTCGCCCCGAGCTGGGGTGGGAGACACAGCCGGTGCAGGAGCAGTTTGGAGCTTGGGAAAACCCCGAGGAGTAGGAGACTGAGTCCTGCAGGGTTGGCTGGAGGCAGGTTGGAGCTTGCCCGAAATAAGATTTCCTCGGAGCTAGTCAGTTCATCTCGGTGTTTCACAGCAGGGTGTTGAGGCTGTGGAGTCGCTTCCCTCCACCGACAGCACGGGGCAGCACCGGACCTCAGGAGCATCCCACCACCGCTGTCCGGGTTCAAGTGGATTTGGGATTTGTTTGGGATTTGCTCCTTTGTTTCAACATCTTCCCTTTTTTTCCCCCCCCCCCGTTTTTTTTCCTGTTTTTTTTTGTTTTGTGTTTTTTTTTTTTTCTTCCCCAGCCAAACAGGACGAGGTCACAATGCCAGAGCCGTAAGTAGCACAAGTTTCCCTTGGGTTTCACCCAATCCTCACCTGGCCACTGGGCTGCTGACGCTGGCTCAGCTTGCCCCTTTTTTGAGCTGTTCAGCTGGGAGACCAGCCAGTGCTCCAGACCTCTGTGCCATTCCCCTTGCAAAAACTACCTTTAGATAAAAAAATATCTTTTAGATAAAAACTACCTTTAGATAAAAATGGTTAGTGATTTCAATGTCCCAATTCAAACCTTGGATCTTTCCTAGATCCCAAAACAGGGATCCGAGGTGGGCAGCACCACGTGCTTTGCTGTGAGGCTCTTCATAGCATATCACACAAATATAATGTATCCCCCAGCATGAGAAGGGAGAAAGCTCCTGAAAGGCTTCATCAGGCGGTGACATGGAGATGCCCCAGCCCTGCAAACCTGAACAGAACACAAGCATCCTGTGTGCTAGCCCCTGGTTATGCAGGGAGCATGTGAAAGAGGCTCTTATGGACTCAGCTGCAGGGACTGAGGTGGGGCTGGCACGATGGGCACCATGACAGCTGATGTGCCACCTTTGAGTGGCATCTTGGCTTTCTGAGCACTGTCCTTGAGCACCCACTGCATTTCCAGAGAGCATTGGCACCTCAGAGATGGCTCACTTGCAGGAGGCAACCGTTAGATACAGACATAAGAAAACAAGCTGTGATCACATGCAATGTTCTTCTTGACTGTCTCCTCTTTTTGACTCTTACGATGCCCTGTTCTCTTCCCATGTTCTGTGTTGCTCCTCCCTCAATGCACGCCTGTCAGCAGGGAGGTAAGTGCCTTTCCTTTCGGGAAAGATCTTGATGCTGCTTTACTTTTGCTCAGAGTTTGTTTTCAAAGTTGTTTTGTTTTTGTTTCTGTTTTCCTCTCCCCTTTCCCCTAGAGAAAATCCAAGATCACAGCCTCACGCAAACTCTTGTTGAAGGTGAGTCCTGAGGGCTGGAAACTCCCTGGAGTTTGTCTTGACGGGGATCAGGAGCCGGGGTTGAAGTGCGTGGTCGGTGGGACAGCGCTGAGGAATGGCAGAAGTATGAGCCTTGGGGAGCAGGTCCTCTTCTGACCTCTCATCTTCTCAAAACCCTTCACTCATGTGGGCTCTGTGGTCCCTGCACCAAACAAACCTCCACTTTGCTATGGTGGGGATAGACTGATGCCTTCAGCTCTAAAGCCACAGACCTTGTCTTCGTGCACCAGCAGCTCTGCAGCACAAGCCTGGGAGGTCCCCAGGTTGTGGGCTGGGGAAAATATTTACTGTCAGAACACAGCAAAGCAATGCAAAGAAACTGCTGATGTCAGCAACCCTCGGGACCACCCCAGCCCTGTGGCACCTCTGGCCATGCTGTTCCCTCTGCCTTCAACATCACCACACTAAAGGCGTAGGGATTTTTTGATGTGTGATACAGCAACACAGTGATTTTGGGAGGACAGCTACCTCAGGGAGGAGGGTTGAGAGGTAGACAGGACTGTCCCACCCTGCAGATGTTGTGCAAGGAAGCTCAGGGGGAACAGAGGAGCCTGTCTGCTCATGCTTCTGCCATTGTCCTGTTCTCCTAGAGTTTGATGCTGGCAAAAGCAAAGGAGGAGTGGGATCAGGAGATCGTGGACAAGCAGTCAGAGAAGGAAAGATACCTGTCTGAGAGGATCACACCACTGCACACCAGTGGGCTTTCCTTGAGCCAGCTCCAGGTATTTCTCAGGTCTGGGGGTAGAGCAAGCTCCTTGGGAGCATGGAGGGACATTGCTCATGGCTCTCCTGTTGTGCTTGACCCTCAGGACCTGTGCAGGGAGCTGCATGAGAAGGTCGAAATTGTGGATGAAGAGAGATATGACATTGAGGCGAAATGCAACCATAACACTCGAGAGGTAGGAGGCAGGAGGAGATGTTTGCTTCCTCCCAGGCATAGTCTGGGCCTTGGTGGGGGTCTGTCACAGACTGGGCCGAACTTGTGTGTGAGACATGCACCGGGGTTATCTAAGGGTTGCTATTTGCTCTGCAAGGCATCACTCTACATGAGTTTCATCCCTGCCTCAGGAAACTCAAACTGCCCACTGGGTCCACAGGCAACCTCCTTACTCTCCTGGTCTCGTGGGCCTGAGAGCTCCTTGTCCTGGCATGGCTGCCATCTGAGCAGGCTGAGACAAGACAATGGAAACAGCTGTGTGCTCAGGTGGACAGTCCCTTGGTGGTGGTGGGAGGTCCAGCACTGTGGCTGCAGGAGAGGCACAGATCCCTCTGAGGCTCAGTGTTGGCAGAAACTCCTGCTTCCATCAGGGTTATTTTGTGCAAGGCAGCCATGCAGTGACCTCCCACTCCTCCTCCTTTCCTCAACCTGCAGATTAAAGATCTGAAAATCAAAGTGCTTGATCTGCGAGGAAAGTTCAAGCGACCACCTCTGCGGCGAGTCCGTGTCTCTGCTGATGCCATGCTGAGGGCTCTGCTGGGCTCCAAGCACAAGGTGTCCATGGATCTGAGAGCCAACCTGAAATCTGTCAAGAAGGAGGACACGGAGAAGGTGGGTGACTTTTCTGGAGACATCTCCTAGGGATGCCTTTGTTCTTCTCCAAGGTCTCCTGTGAAGCCTGTGTGGGTTGTGCTCATTCCTTCTAAGCCTCAGAAACAGGATGGGGCGATCCCTGTGAGGCACTGCCCACTGTGGAATGTTGTAGGACCACGTGGGAGCACTTTGACTGAGCCAGGTAACTGGTGGGTGATAGCAAGTGAGACATAGGGCTGGGCCCATGATACTTTTCCCTCCCAGAGCATGTGAGGTTCTTTCAACTGTGGCCTCTTAGCATGAGTTCTGAGCTTCATTTACAGAGTTTAGTCTTCTAGAGAACTAGGAGAATTCCTATTTACAGAATCCTAGAATCCCAGCATCCAGCATGGTGGGGGCTGGAAGGGACCTCTGGGGATCATCCAGTACAACCCCCCTGCTCCAGCAGGGGCACCCACAGCAGCTTGCCCAGGATCATCTCCAGCTGACTTGGGAATCTCTCCACACAAGGAGACTCCACAGCCTCTCTGGGGAGCCTGGGCCAGGCCTCCAACACCCTCACAACAAACAAGGTTCTCCTCCTGGTCAGGTGGAACTTCCTAGGTACTAGGTTGTGCCCAGTGCCCCTTGGCCTGTCCCTGGGCACCACTGAGCAGAGTCTGGCCCCAGCCTCTTGTCCCCAGCCTTGAGCTCTTGCTCAGCATTGAGCAGCTGCCCTCTGGGGCTGCTCTTCTCCAGGCCCAGCAGCCCCAGGGCTCTCAGCCTTTCCTCCTCCCACAGATGCTCCAGTGCCCTCAGCATCTTCCTAGCCTCTGCTGGACTCTGTCCTGTAGTTTCTTGTCTGTCTGGAACTGGGCATCTCAGAAATGGACCCAGGACTTCAGCTGTGGACTGACTAGGGCAGAGTAAAGGGGTAGGAGGACCTCCCTTGACCTGCTGGTCACACTCTTCTGAATGCACCCCAGGAGGCCATTGGCCTTCTTGGCCACCAGGGCACATTGCTGGCTCATGGTGAACTTGTTGTCCACCAGCACTCCCAGGTCCTTCTCTTTAGCACTGCTTTCCAGCAGCTCAACCCCTAACCTCTCATGGTCCATGAGGTTATTCCTCCCCAGGTCCAGGACCCTACACTTACCTTTGTTGAACTTCCTGAGGTTCCTCTCCCCAGCTCTCAGCCTGTCCAGCTCTCACTCAATGGCAGCACAGCCTGGCAGATGTCAGCCACTGCTCCCAGTTTGGGATCATCAGCAAACTGGCTGAGGGACCACTCTGTGCCTTCATCCAGGTCATTGATGAAGATGTTGAACGAGATTGGACCCAGTACTGACCTCTGGGGAACACTGAAAGCTCCAGGCTAGTCCTCCAACTAGACTCTGCAACACTGATCACAACCCTCTGAGCTCTGTCCTTCAGCCAGTTCTCAACACACCTCACTGCCCACTCATCTAACCCACAGTTCCTAAGCTTCCCTAGGAGGATGTTAAGGGAGACAGTGCCCAAAGCCTTGCTGAAGTTGAGGTAGACAACATCCACTTCTCTCCCCTCATCCACCCAGTCATGCCATCAGAAAAGGCTCTCAGATTGGTCAAGCATGATTTCCCCTGCATGAATCCATGCTGATTACTCCTGATAAGTTCTCTGCCTCCACATAGTTAGAGCTGACTTCCAAAATGATCTGTTCCATCACCTTTCCAGGGATGGAGGAGAGGCTGACTGGTCTGTAGTTTCCTGGGTCCTCCTTCTTGCCCTTTTTGAGGACTGGAGTGACACTGACTTTCCTCCACTCCTCGGACACCTCTCCTGCCCTCCATGACCTTGCAAAAATGGTGGAGAGTGACTTAGCAATAACATCAGCCAGCTCCTTCAACGCTCTTGGGTGCATCTCATTGCGGCCCATGGATCTGTAGATGTTCAGCTTGCCTAGATGGTCTCGAAACCGATCTTCCTGGACTCAGAGAGTGTCTTCCTTTTCCCAGATTTCCTCTCTTACCTCCAGGGTCTGGGGTTCTTGAGGACTGGTCTTAGCAGTGAAGACTGAAGCAAAGGCAGCATTCACTACTCAACCTTCTCTGCAACCTCCATCACCAGGGCACCACCTCATTCAGCAGTGGGCCCATATCTTCCCTAGTCTTCCTTTTCCTACTGATACACTTGAAGAAGCCCTTCTTGTTGTCTATCACATCCTGCACCAGGTTTAATTCCAAGAGGGCCTTAGCTTTCCTCGTGACATCCTTGCACACTTTGCCGATGTTCCTCCCGAGTGACCGGTTCCTTTTTTCCACACACTGTGATATTCTTTCTTCCACTGGAGTTTTTCCAGAAGCTTCTTGCTCATCCAGGCAGGTCTCCTGCTTCCTTTGTTTGATTTCTTGCTCATAGGGATGCACTGAAATGGAGTTTGGAGGAAGTGATGTTTGAATATTAACCAGCTCTCTTGAGTCCCCCTACTTTCTAGAGTCCTAACCCATGGGATTCCTCCAAGTAGGTCTCTGAAGAGGTCAAAGTTAGCTCTCTTGATGCAATCTCCTATTTGATGCAATCACACCCAGAAAACACCCAGGAAACTCCCAGGCTCAGATTAGGTGAGACAGAGCAAGCCCAGCAAGCACTGAGATAAATGGCCCAGTTCATACTGGCTCTGGAGGAGAGGTTAGAGACTAAAGTCTCAATCCCAGAGATGGGATTGGTGTGCAGGCACCCCAACAGCAAGACTGATACCACTTTCCTAGAGCCTCTCCCCAGAGGGGTTTTACCTCTTGGTCCCAGCTCAGCAGACTGGATGAGAATCTCAGAGTTCACTTATTTTCCCTTTCTTTCCCCCTGTTGTTAGTGTAACATGTTTTCAGCCCTTTGGATAGAAAACTGTTTACAGTCCCCAGATCCAGGTGGTGAATAGATCTGGGTTTATTTGCCATGTCATGAGATGGGTTTGGGTCATGGCTTGTAAGCTTTGAATACTTGTGGGCTGGCAGAGCAGACACCTGGGCACATTCCCAGAGCTGCTGTCATCTTTCCTGTCTGTTCTGGAAGCAACAGCCAGGCTCTTACTGTCACAGTCCCCTCCAAAAGCTTGGAGAAGGTGGAGATGGGTGTTATGTGGTCTGGGAGGTCTGTGCAGAACATGGTTTTGCTTGTAGTGTGCTGGAGTAAACCCAGAGTAAGTCTCATGTGTTGGTTTCTTCCTCCTAAAGATTTTTTCTGGGATTTCTGTGCCTCCTAGTGCACTGATGCAGCTTAGCCAGGTTTTGAGGAGGTATCCACGTGAATCCAGAGCTCCCTTGCATAGGTCAGACCACTGTTTGCCTTCATCCTGGTCAGCTCCGTGTGCAGGGACACACAGCTGAGGTGGCTCTGAGGGAGAGGGCAACAGGCCAGCTGCCTTTCTTGTGCTGCTTCAGCACTAGGGCCGAGGGCTCTGTGAATGGGGTGGGACAGCGTGGGGCTGCTGGCTGCCCCTGTGATCACACCCCACCCCTCCCGGCAGGAGCGCCCTGTGGAGGTGGGTGATTGGCGCAAGAACGTGGAGGCCATGTCGGGGATGGAGGGGAGAAAGAAGATGTTTGATGCTGCCAAGTCCCCCACGGGCCAGTGAGAGGTAGGGACTGGTCCTTCTTCCCTTCTGATGTCCTGTGCTCCCTGCAGCGCCCCTGGTCTGTGCCTGTGGCCAGGCAAACGCAGAAACAGCCTCCATTCCATGCAGAGAAAGGCATCACATGCCCCATCTCCCACCCCACACCTGCGTCTGGTGCCTATCTCACACGTTCCCACCATGAAGCCCCTGCCAGCGGCTATCCTTCTCTCCCAGCTTCTCCCTCCTGCCTCTCTGGGGTCTGTTGCCCATGCTACACTCTTCCTGCACAGCATGGGCATCACGGGCAACCAACCTTGGGCTCTTGAAAGCAGCCTGAAAACTCCTGTTCTGCCTCACTGCTCTGTTCTGTTTCTCCCTCACAGGAGCATTGGGAAGAGGAGCCTCCCCATCCCTGCTGCCTCCCCCTCCCTTGCTGCCCTCTGTGCCCTTGCCACCCTCACCCTGAATTCACCACTGAGCTGAAACACGGGGACAACTGTGTGGGAAGGAGATCTGAACTTCTCTCTTTCAGCACTGCCACCAACCCTACTCCTGCACAGCACAGAAGCTTCCTGCTATCTATCACCTTCACTGGCCATGCTGTCTCCAAGAAGCCACTGGCCACCCCTCCCCTCCCACCACTGCGGACAGGCCCTGGAGATGGCTGTTAGTCCTCCCACTCCCCCATCCACTGGTGGGTGCAGCCTGGGATGTATCTATGTGGCTGCACTTGTATTAAAGGATGGTGTCCTGGGCAAAACGCTGAGTGGGCTTCTCATTGTGGGAGTATTGGTCAGGGACATATGCTGGGAGGAGCTGCTGATCCCCTCGAGGGCAGGGAGGCCCTGCAGAGGGACATCGACAGATTAGAGCCCTGGGCAATCACCAACGACATGAAGTTTAAGAAGGGCAAGTGCTGGATTCTGCCCTTGGGATGGGGCAGCCCCAGACCTGTGTAGAGATTGGGGAAGGAGAGGCTGGAGAGCAGAGCTGCAGAAAGGGACCTGGGGGTCCTGGTCAATGGCAAACTGAAGAGAAGCCAGCAGGGTGCTCTGGCTGCCAGGAAGCCCAACCATGTCCTGGGGTGCATCAAGAGCAGCACTGCCAGCTGGTCCAAGGAGGCGATTGTCCTGCTCTGCTCTGCAGTGGGGAGGCCACACCTGCAGCACTGGGTGCAGTTTTGGGCACCACAGTACAGAAAAGATATCAAGCTGTTAGAGAACATCCAGAGGAGGGCTACGAAGATGGCGAAGCATCTGGAGGGGAAGCCTTGTGAAGAGCAGCTGAGGTCACTTGGTTTGTTCAGCCTGGAGCAGAGGAGACTGAGGGGAGACCTCACTGCTGTCTTCAACATCCTCAGGAGGGGTTGCAGAGGGACAGGCACCGATCTCTCCTCTTGTGGACAGAGACAGGACTAGAGGTAATGGGATGAAGTTGAGTCAGGGGAGGTTTAGGTTAGAGATCAGAAAAAGGTTTTTCAGCCAGGGGGTGGTTGGGCTCTGGAACAACCTCCCCAGGGAAGTTGTCTCAGCACCAAGCCTGAAGTGTTTGGACAACACTCAGGCAGATGGTGTGATTCTTGGGGTGTCCTGCACAGGCTTAGAAATTGGACTTGATGATCCTAGTGGTCCCTGCCAGCTCTGAATATTCTGTGTAGTCCACATCCGTGTGAGGAAGATACCCTGGTCCTTTCCTGCCATCCTGCAGTGTCTCCGTGCTGGCACTCAGGTCAGCAGCACACCCGGGGATCAAACTTGCTTTGGGCTCATCTCTTCCAGCACCTCAGATTGCTCCCTGGTGTCCCTGATGCCCCACCAGCTTTGCTGAGATCTCCCCAGCCCCACCATGGTCCATCCCTCTCCCCTCCCACACACTGCAGCCTACACATGGTTCCAGCAATGCATCAGCCTTCTAAGCATCAAGGCTTGGGTGCCAGTGTGGAGATGGCTGTCTGTCAGCTCCACCATCTCTCCATCTCCTCTGGTTTTGGAAAAGCCTTCAGAGCTTGCTCATCCAGACATCAACTGTCCCACCAGCTGCCTGATCACAGGAGCTGTGGGAATTTGGGCAGCCCCATTTCAAAGCTTAATTCAAGGAATGTTTCAGGACATCATGAGATTAATCCATCTTCCAGGCCTGACAGATCATGCTTCCCTGCTAGTCCTGTCACTTCCTATATCCCAGCTCCACAATGGCATCTGGTAGAGTGCAAACAGCTGGGAATGTGCCAGCTTATCCCCAGAGCAGGGCTAGAAGGGAGAGTTGATGAGAATTCATATCAAATTGGGTCTTCTGCCTGGTTGCACTGCAGGAGATGCTGAAGCTTAGTCCCCACAAGGTGCTCTTGGTGGCTGTAGCAGTGCCCTGTCCACGTTCCCAAGGTATCCCAAGGAATCACATCATTATGGTTTGGAAGCTATGCCATGCTGTGGGTATTTTGCAGCACACATTATCCCTGTGTGGTGAGCTCATAAAGGACAGAAAATACTGTAAACCAGGAGAAAAGTGCAGGTGCTCAGACAGGCACAAGGGCTGGAAGGAAACAACATCAAAAAGTGCATGAGCATGAGCTTACTCTTCCCAGATAAACATTGCATTTCCTGAGGGACAGAAAAAGGTGGTCCCAGAGAATCATAGAACCATTTAAGTTAGAAAAGACCTTTATGATCATTGAGTCCAACCACGCAGTTGACTCTTGCAGGACTTTCTATCTTTTGAGACTTGGGTAGCTCAGTGGTTGGCAGTGCAAGAGAGAGAGAGTCACCTTAGGGAAGTGGGTTTGGGCTCCACACTGGCAGGACATCTCAATTGCTCTGGATGTCACATCTCCTCCTTTGGCCAAATCAGAGATAATTAGTCAGACTGCTTCCTCTTGTCCCTGGGCAAGGAGGATTAGGGCAGATGGCAACTGATGGGAACACTTCTAGCCTGGACATTACCACAACACCCAGCAGCTCCTTCACAGAGAATTTGGGACTTCTTACCAAAATTAGAGGTGGCTGTCAGCTGGAAATGAACATTTGCTCCCTTAGCAAGCAGATGCTTAGGCTGTGTCTTTCCACCTGACTCTACATTCCCATCAGGATCCTTCTAACTGGGGCCAGGACCACCCCCTGCATGACTGGACCTGCATGGCACACAGACCTTTTTCCTTCTTCTTCTTCTTTATTTTTTTACCTTTCCAACCTTAATTTGACAGAGCAGTTGCAGCCCAGCATGGCTCCAGGGCACACTGACCACTTGTCCTCACCCTGAGCACCTGGGGATGGACTTCTGGCAGGTGCAGTTCTAGGAAGTGAGTCTCCATCTTGGCCAACCCAAGTGATTCTGCTCTTGGTGGTGATCAAGGATCATCCATGGTGAGACCCTAGGATACTGCCATGGCCCAACCTGCCCCACCCCTGGAGGCAAAAGGTTTCAACTATGATCTCGACCCCCTGAGCTCAGTGACCGAGCAGGAGCTGTGCTGAGGCAGTGTCCTGGGATCCCCAGAGGGAACTCACACACTCAGCAGTGATTCTGGCAGAGGAAGAAAGGTGTGTAGGGAGAGGTAATAACTGTTACCTGACCAACTGGTAGAGCTGGAAAATGCAAGAGAGGTTTCACAGAAACAAAGCCTTCTTCAGACCTGGGACAGAAGCAGAGAAGGGTGAGCTAAGTCTGGGTCGAGAACAGTTGCTCTCAGCTTAGTGCAATTATGCTGATTTGGTAATTAAAAAGAGGGGTGGTGTTTGGGGGGTGAGGAGGGATGGCAGTGAGATGAAAGGCAATATGGGTGATGGGTGCTGTGGGACCAGGCTCTGGTCGATGCTGGGCAGCCAGCCTGTGCCCATGCCCAGCTCATCGACAGATCCGGTGCACCAAAGCACCCGAAACTGCTGCGGAGCAGAACCTCAGTGCTCGTCAGCACATCTCTGCTGCCACAGTGAGAGCCAGCTGGGGTTTACTCAGCCAAATCCTAGAGTTCATATGCTCTCAGCATGGGCTATAGATGACTCTGCATGGCTGCCTTGTGCTTTAGATTGAGGGGGAAAGAGAAAGACCCAACCCCAAAATTCATCACTTGGGAAGTTCCTCTGTTTCTTCAAAGTATGATGCTCCCCAGTCACCATGTCCTGCTTTCATCCTTCTCTGGTGGAAAACTACATTGGCCAGCCATGGGAAAACAAAGTTTTACAGATCTCAGTTTTGTTAGGAATACGTAGAAAAACCATCTCTTTGCAGGGGTTGCATCTTGAGGGGAAAATGCAGGTGTCTGCTCTGAGCATGAGGCTCTCCTGGTTGGGTCTGGAGACTGGAAGCCATGTCTTCTCCTCCACCCCTGCTCTGGAGCAGCTTCTGTGGCTCTGGGCCAGCTGGAAGCCCAGGTCTTCCTTTGGTCAAAGGGGCAGGTGGAGCCTTTCGTCCTAGGATGTGCCTGGCTCTCCTTGCACCAGGCCAGCTCTGCAGAACCACTGGCACTTCCCTCCTAGGAGACAAAAATCTCATTTTCTTCTCTCTGGATTAGAAGGGAGCCCTGTAGCAACCTCTCTTTACTGAAAATTCAGCCTAAATGGGGGGCTTGCAAGACCCTTAGGGAGAGAAGCTGATGGTGGAGTAGTCAGTGAATTGTAATTTATTTCTGGAAGAAATAATTATCTCCAGGGTCAGTTCTGTCTCCTTGAACTGGGCATGGTCCTGTCCCTACCATCCTCCAGGTTCTCCTTTGCAGCCAAGAGCCCCCAAAGCAAAGCAAAGCAAAGCAAAGCAAAGCACTGGAATCCTGAAACTGTAGAAATTGTCAATTAAATTGGAAAATACCAATCGAAAAATGAATCAACCCAGTGATTTTCTACTGGAAAGCTTTTAGTGGCAGCAATGGCATGAAGGAGATGGAAAGAGTTTGGGCTGACATGGCCTTTAAAAAAATCCCTCCAAACTGGTTGTAAAATGGTCCCTTCCTTCCCTGGAGGGCTCTGTGACCTCAATCATATCTAGAGACATCTGAACTGTGCACAAATATCTCCCTGAGCATATCTGCAGCTCAGTAGTGACTGGACCTGCAAAGGGAGGAACAGAAGGAGGATTAGTGGTGATGAGCAATCCCGGAGTGGGAAGGGGGAGAGTTTATCCCACAGCCTCTGAAGACCCCTGCAGCACCCTGCCCTGCCTGAAGGTTGACACCAGGCTGTCCTCTAGGGTAGTAAAGGTTAAACATTTCCCCCTGCACCCCCCTGGCCTCTGCAGTGCTCTGGTGCAGCATCAAACCCTGTGGCTGCAGCTGTGCAGGAGGTGACCTGGGGACAACCATGCCACGTGGGCAGCATTACAGCATGACAACCCAGCACCCCAGGAATCATCACTGTAGGTCCTGTGTATCCCCTGCAGTATAAAACAGGAAGAAATGGGATTCTTCACCCACATTTTCAATTCCTGCAGCCCTTCAGGCTCTGGTTCTTCAGGGCTGGGCTGGGTATGGTGCTTGGTGTGAGCAGGTTATGTCCATCTTGTCCATCTCCTGCTGTGGCCTGAGCCCTCTCACTCACTGCTCACATCAGAGGGAACTTCTCATTAATTGCAACTAATTTCATGCACTATTAAGGATATATCTGGTGTACAGCTGCTGGAAATGAATCACATTTGTTATATCCATGACCCCAAAATTTCCACTATCACCACTTTTAGAGGATGTCCATGGTTCTTCATCATTAGACCTGGGGCATCAGAGAATGTGGCCTCTACTGAGGAGGACAATCTGCAGAGGAGAATGGGAACCTGAAGAGCACTGTAGGATCTGTGGGACACCATGGTGGCATTTCTCAAGCAAGATTTGTCTAAACTATTCCTTTTATTTTAAGATAAAACAGTTAAACTATAAATGAAAACAAGCCCTATGCTAGCTAGGTGCAAGGCGGTTTGGACAACTGTTATTCCTTGCCTACAGAAAACTCTGTGGTTGGGTTTTGTTTGGTTTCTGCCCAAACACACGCCAACCTCAGACACTTTCTGCCTCTCTTTGCCCAGCAGAGGTATCTCTGTACTAACAGTTTCTAGTGCATCTCACACATCTTCCCAAAAGCTGAAGGATGCTCACCCAAATAAATAGAGAAGGACCCTTAAATAGGTAAGGACATCCCTGGACTATACCAGTGCCTGCAGAGCACCAGCATGGGAGTGCAGGGAGACCTCCATGTGTGAGGGGGAACAGAGCTTTTGAAAGCATTTTGCTGGTCACATCCCATCGCTCAGTGGTGGGATGGCAGCTGAGCAAGATGAAGAACTTCTTTTCCTGGCCTTCAAGCCCCATGCCCTAGTTCAGTGGGGAAGCCTGGGCAGAAAATGCTGCTGGCTCTTCTCTATGACTGGCAGTGGGGCAAGGATGAGCCTGGAGAGCCAAAGGAGGATCTGAGCCCTGGCTGATGCTGAGGGACCTGTGTGGGCAAAAGGGTGGAGGTGGAGGGTTCACCGCTGGGCCCTGGGGTGAGGCTGAGGAATGTCCCAATTACAGCACAGTTGTGGAAACTGGAAGCTCTCTACTGCCCTGTAGCCAAAGAAACAGTCTCTGTATTGGGATGAGACACAGGGCACAGTTCCCAGGGGGAAAAAAAGCCCTGCTGATACTGGTCTAGCTCCTTTGTGGGTATAAATGAGTGTCTTCTGCTGATCTGCATTGCATGAAGGCTTGGCCTCCTTGAGCTCCTCAGGCAGATGCAGGTCTGCCAGCAGAGCCCTTCTGTGAAGCAGTAGGAAGGCAAGCCCTGGGCAAAGCAGGTACCCTAGAGAGGTGCAGTGTCACACTAGAGCCTCGCCTGCAGGCAGCAGAGTCCTGAGGCACAGCTCCCTCAGCCAGGAGCACATAGCTTTTCCCTCCTGGTTGTAGAGCTGGGACAGCAGACACAACACCCTGGTGTGTAGGTAATGGAGCTAGTCTGTAGATCTGGGTAAATGTCCCTTGAGCATCCCTTCCCTGGACAGACTCATGCCTCTGCCTAATTTCATCACCTTCTTTGTAGACCTGCAGTCTGGTCTGGGCTTTGGTGATGATCTCAGGGTGGCCAAAATAGCCTTCTCTGAAGGCGTAATGAGCTTGTGGATAGCAATGAGCTGGTAGTAAAGAATCTTCCTGAATTTCCAGAAGCAAATACCTTTAGGTCAGCAGCAACTAAGAGGGAAAGTGCAAGTGGAGTTAAATAATCAATCAGCAGGTAGGAAACTATGGTGAGATAAGAAACTGCTGATAATTCTTGTGTGTGTGGCATAGCAGAGATGCAGACTGATGACGCAGCCATTGAGAAAGTCTCACAGGACTTGGGGTTTGGGTGATAAAATGGCAAGGGATGTTTGGAGGAGTGTCAAGTGGCACAGAGGGAAAAATCCAACATGACTTCATATGTAGGATGATAGCCTCTGGTTGTTTCCTGCTTGGGAGTGACAGCTTGTTATGGTGAACATAAATAACCATGAGGAACATCAGGGAAAACTTCAGCTAAATGCTCCACAGAAGCAAAAAATCTCAAACCACAAAAGATCAATGCTTTGTGCTGCCAAACATTCATGACTTCATCCCAATCAAAGGAGAGGAGGGAGCTTTTCCAGCAGCAAGGAATAGACCTGGGGAACCCCTTGCTGAAGGATGTTTTTTATACCAATACTTTTCATGGGTTTGAGGGAAACTGAGCAAATCCACGGAGGATAATGCCACTGAAGGATCTTAATAAAGAGAAAACCGGATTCAGCTCAGAAGGTCTCTGAGCTGAAAATAAAGACCAAGGGAATGCGAGGGGTGGATGTCACTGAGGTTCATGCTCTGCCTAATGCCCAGCCACTAAACACCTGTCTAGAATGTCTTCATCTGAATAACAAGAGGATCACAAACGAGGAGGTTTTGTGTTCCTTTGCTGTAGATCCTAGCTGGGGGTGTTATTTCACTACTTTCAGTTTAATCCTTGTTAAAACCCTGTTAAGTCCTAATGCTTCAGTGATATCCTTTGGCAATGAGTTTTGCAAGTGAAGTGCTCACTGTGTATTAATCAGGTTTATTGCTCTCTAGTAGCCTGCTGATGCTGAACTGCTATATATAGTTTGTCAGCAATTAGCAGGACACTCACAAGGTTATTTAAGGAATTTTTTTTTCCTTATGCCACAGCTCACTGAATTTTCTGTGTGTTTGAAAACACTTGAAAGGCAACTGGTTACTGCAAGAAGAAAGGAAAACAGAGATCAAGCCCTGCTTGGAGCAGAGAGCTCATTTAACAGAGCTATCTTTTAGAAATGGGATTTTAATCAGGAAGCTTTGATTAAAATAGTTCCCTTGATTGCTCAGGTCCCGGGCACACCCCTGTGGGCTGGAGGCATGCGTGGCAAGCCCAGCCTCATAACCAGTCCCTTGGGCTGGCAGAGAAATGGATCTCACTGGGATCAGAGACTCAAGGGGTCCTGCATGACTTTTTTGGCAGGCATCCACTGTGATATCTGCCCAGCTGCCCTCCACAGTGGGAACACTGGGGTCCTGGCCACACTATGCACCAGGGCTGCTCCCAAATCAAAAGCAGGCTTGCCCCTGTCACCCCAGTAAGACAGTCCTCCTGTTGCCTTCACACCTGCCTTTTGAAGAGAGTGTTGCCCTGTGTGAGTGTGGGGAGATGGGGTCTTGGGACCAGCCCAGGAAGGACAACAGGTTTGATGGGCTGGGTCCAGGCACAGAATGAGCCTGAGCATACAGCTCCCCTCTGGCACAGGGCTTCAGCACCCAAAAACTGGGCACCCCTGTACTGCAGCCCCTTCCTCTGAGACCTCGTGAGTGCTCTCTCTTGCAGCAAAGCTCATAATGATGTGGAGGCCGTAACAGCTCAATCCAAGACATCCAGAAAAGGCTGAAGAGAGCAGGGCACCCCCCCCTGCTCTTTGGAAAGGGCTGGACTGCACCCAAACGGAGGTGTTTTAATGACTGTTTTGGATCCCTGGGAGCCAGCCTCCTCCCACTCTGCCCAAGGTAATTCACCTCCTCCTCTGGTGTTGGAGGAGTTGTTGACTGGTGGAGAGCGGCTGGTAAAACAGGTTCTCTGCAGGGAGTTGTCTCTGAAACCCTGGGAGACCTGGATGGATCCAGCCTCGAGCGTGGGTCTCTGCTGGAGCCCTGGCACTGCAGGCGGTGGGGAGGGACTTGCTTTGCGTGGCACTCCTGGGCAGGGCAGGGCGGCTTTGCACCACGGCTGGTAGACAAATTACAGCCTTGCCTCTGTCAAGGTAGATAAGAAACCATGTGATGCAGCGTGGTGGTAAACGGGCTGCGGGCAGGGTAAAGGTGCACAGGGAAATAACCTTGCAGGGAGTTCCTCCCTCCTCGTGGAGCAGAGTCTTCAGCAGCACAGATCCCTGCGGGTCCAGCAGCACCTTGGCCTTGATGCCTGAACTAGTCTTGGGGACTCTCTGAAACTCAGGGAAAGCAGGAATGTCTTTTAGCAGAAGGAACTGGTCTGATCTCTCCAGGTAGGTGATGTGGTTTAATGCTTAACTCTTTCTGCCAGTGGGAAGGACAGGGTGAGGGTGGGCAGCTGGCAGGGCAAGCCTTGGCCGAGGGGTGTTGGGAAGGATGGGGAGAGGGGGCAGCTGCTGTGGGGGTGTTGCTCGCAGAGGTGGTGCCACCCCCACTGAGAACTTGGTGCTGTTGTATTTTCTTGTGGGTGGGCAAGATCAGAGGCATTTTTGTTTCTGCTGCCTGGGGAAGGTGAGTGCTGGCTCTGGAAATACATCCTTGCCCCAAGTTGGGTATATTTTGGTCTGCTTTGCCTTTCTTTGGTGTACAATCTGGCTGGGCTGTGTCTCCACACTTGCTCCAGAGCCAGCTGTGAGGTTTTTCAATCACCCCAGATCCACACATCTCCTGGGTGCATGTCCTGGCTCTGCTCTGCAGAGGTTGCAGCCTCTGCCCATCCAGCTGTGAGCAAGCAAGCCCTGATTCATCAGCAGCCACTGAACGATCTCCACAGCCCCACGGCACTGGTCTTTCCTAAAAAGTGATTTTGGCTTTGGTGGAGGCTGGAGCAGGTGAGGCTCCTGGGCATGGTGGGGTGAGTCAGGAGCTCACATGAAAGCTGGGTGATGTGGTGATTGCTCCTGACCTCCCTCAGACCCTGGGCAAGCACTGTCAAGGTCAGCTGCCTGGGCAGAGTGATGGTGATTCAGAGGCAGCCACGCTCTCCCACAAAACGGAGCAGAAATCTTAGTTTAAGTGGATGTGATGGCTCCAAGACTTAACCACAAACCCCAGCACCTTGGGTAAACCACTCACCATAGCCAGCCCAGAAAAGGGAATTGAGACCCTATTGCTCACAGGCTGCCAGCTCACGCCCTGCCTCTATCATGGGTGGGACGGATCCAGAGGACATCCCAGGCCCATCCAGATCCACCTCCTCTGAGCCACGGACCTGCCCAAACACAGGCCCAGTGGGGTCCTGCACCCAGGTTGTTTCACAACCCAGGCAGGCAGTTTCTCCTCACTTATTAGAGAAGACAATGTTCACTGAAACAGCAGAAATGTCAGGAACTTCAGCACTAATGATTAACGAGGCAGGAGAGGACAAAGCAGGGGACACTTGCCAATCCTTTTGTGTTCATCTCTGTGAGGTTAAAAAAGGTGAGATGGTGAAAAATAAACCCCTCTTTGAAAAGAGGAGGGAAAGGTTGGCAAAATGAGTCCATAGCTTAGTGGGTGGATTACTTAATTACAAGTAACAAGAAACTGCATGTTGGTAGTGCCAGGTTATGAGCTGCCTCAGAAGGAGCCAAGCACATTCAAGGCAGGAAAATCTCATCTTCATTTTGAAGGAGCCTGTGCATGAAAAACCAAAGAGGTTACTGGCTGTGATGTGGATTTAAACTGGTGTTAGTGCTCCACACTGCCACTGCTGAGGGACAAGAGCACTTAGCAGAGGCACCTGCATGCATGTGTTCCCAGGAACATGCTAACCTTGCTGGATGGGAATGTGTGTGTACAGCTACTGCCATGTACCATGCTGTGCCAACAAAGGCCTGCTGCTGCCTAGTGCTGCTGAGCTCTGTACAAATACCCACGGGGTCAGGCCCATGGAGGTGAGCACAGGCACAGGGAGTGGAATGAGGAGGGTTCCCCTTGCTGGGGGTGCTCATGGGCTCCATGTGGCAGGTCCCAGCCTTCTCCAACTCTCTCTCTTTCCAGATGCCAAGCATGGCACCAGGCACCACCTGGAGCCCCCAGCAGTGGGTCCAGCTCCTGTGGGGAGGTGAAGGCTGCTTGGGGGTGTGAGGGACTGTAGGGATGGAGGCAGCAAGAGGAAAGGACAGCACACCCTTGGTTTTGCCCTGTGACAAAGAGGCACTGAGCTC
Source organism: Galbula dea (assembly GCA_013399015.1). Taxonomy (NCBI): domain Eukaryota; kingdom Metazoa; phylum Chordata; class Aves; order Piciformes; family Galbulidae; genus Galbula; species Galbula dea. The sequence goes on from VWZX01000385.1 coordinate 221,047, forward strand.
TCAGCCAGGACTTGTCCCCCTTTGCCTTCCGTTCTGCTCTGCTGACCTTCTCGTGCTCCCCTGGCTCCCTTGAGCAGGAAGAACAGAAGCCCTGAGCAGTTGTGGGGGGTAATGTGGTTTAATTTATGACCCAGCTTTCATTACACAGTAACTCGTAAAGCATGCTGCGAGTTACCGTGTCCGCGCTGGCGTTAGTGATACCGCAGGCCTGAACCTGCTCTGACTTTCATGTTCTTAAAAGTCAAGTTCAAAGTAAACCTTGAGTCTGGATGAAACTGAGGTACCAGCAAGAGAGCTGGGATGCTGGGAGGGGATGGATCCTGTGCAGGGAGGGCTTTGTCCTATCAGGCTGTTGGGGTCCTGGGAGCTCTTCTGGGACCCCTCTGTGTGTTTGGAGCAGATTGAGGACAGGTGCTGTAGGTGAATGAACACTGCTCTGGAAAGCTCCATTCAGCCAATAAACATATTTTCCAGCACAGTTCATGCTCCAGCAGAGAAGTTGAGAGAGAGAGGAAGGAGCAGCTGATGTTTTCTGAACAACATTTTATTCAGAGTGGTATTTTACCCCCCCAAAATTGTACACTTTTCTTGTCAAAATTAAAATCATTGAAGGTGACAAACCTTGTCTTTTTAGTACAATCTGTGATTATAAGCCACCCCCAGGCCCAGACACACGCAGGGTGTCAGAGGAGGTCCTGTCATCCCTGTTTCTAGGCAGAGCTTGCCAGCAGTTGCCTTCAGCCTCTGAGGGTTTTTGCTCAATAAAAATTAAAATGCCATTGCCACAACTTGCATCGGGGCTAAAATCTTCTGCCACTAGTGGTTATCCTTCCAGTTTATGTGGTTGAGGTCTATGTGGTGGCTCTAGGGTCCTGGTCTTGCTGAGTTACAGGTTAAATATTCTTTCCCTGGGAGGTTTGCTTAATGCAGGGATTCCTTCTGAATGAGTGTTTCCTCCAACAGAAGAAATTAGGAGTTGTAAAGTCAAGTGCTTGATTTGGGATATGCCTGCATCAGCTGGGTGGAGAGAGAGATTTACAACATCTGCCTTACCTTGGTATCCCTCTTCTCCATCTGGGAAAAGCAACCTCCATCAGCCCCTTGGCCCTCACCTGAGGTTGTTTCAATCTCCTTTCTTGTCTGGCATCAGAGCTGCAAGCTCTCCATGCAGGTCACAACCTCACCATATTCTCATCTTTCATCCCAAACAGCCTGGCCAGGCAGAGGACCCTTGAGGATGAAGAAGAGCAGCAAAGAGAGCGCCGGCGAAGGCACCGGAACCTTCTGTCCTCCACATCAATGGATGAAGAACCTCCCAGCCCCGTGAAAGACACCAGTACAGCTTCCAGCAGGTGTGTATGGTCCTGCTAGTATCAGTCTTATTCATGATGCTGACCTCTCACAGCTTGCTGCCTTTTTTCCTCAACCCAGAACCAAAGCTGCAGCAGTTGGTGGGAGTCTCTTCAGGATGAGAGAGGGCTGAGCTGTGGGAATAGCAGGGTCCAGCAGGCCTTTGGGCAGAAGGATGGGCTTCAGAGGAGGAGTATAAGAAGAGGGTGGGCTCTGGTGGGCTCATTCATGGGCCTTAACATGTGCCATGGCACAGGGAGCTGGTGTGCCATGGTGAGAGTTGGTGTTGAGGAAGAGCCCAGGTGGGTGCACGCCATGCTCTAGTGGAATCATGAGGAGGTGAGAACAAACATGTATCCATGTCTGTAGGGCAGGTAAGCTGAGCACGCAGAGCCTGGCTGGCTGTCCTCCTGTTCTGAACCTCACAGTGGTGTTGTATGACCTTTGCTGAAAGGGGGAAGAAACACAAGAGCGTTCCAGTGGTGCTCCTGAAGTCCTTTTCTGCAGGGAGCTGGGATTTGGAGGTGCCCTGAGATCAGGCTGCCCTTACACAACCTGACCCACTCTCTAAAATGATTCTGGACATGTCCAGTATTGAGATGGCTTTTGTCCACAGTGAAACTCATGTTCTAGAGGTGTTTCTTTCTGTGTCAGACAGGATGGAGTTTGGATGTTTGGATTGGCTATGGGTTAAATAGGGGCTGGACATGACTAATATGAACAAGCTAGATAGGACAAGTCACCCTTCCCTGGTGTGAGAACAGGGTGGCTGTGTGATGACTGCAGTTCTGGAAGGGGGCATATATTATCCCATCTCCTTCCCAAGCCCTGCAGACTGTGTAGATTCATTCGACATGGCTCTGGTCATATCTGCCCCTTCCCAAACCTGGTGCTTTTGTTTGCTTGTAGGAAGGAGGGGAAATGACTCTTTCACTGGCTATGTTGGAACTGTGGTGGGACCCTGCCACAGCAGATTGACTGATGACCAACCCTTTGAACTTCAAGAGAGTAGTATCTTCTCCCAGTCCGGTGAAGAGCCATAGATACACATCTCATCCAGCAGTAGATCCAGCATGCTGCTCTGAGCCCACAGCTCCTTAGCACAGGACTTGGTGGATGCTGATGTCTTAGGATGAGGCTACAGAGATGCTTAGTCTCTGCCACAAAAAAAAAGAGAAAAAAGACTTTTAATCCAAACTTGTCCTTGGAGAATCTTGCTGGGGTGGTGGGCGTGAGTGTGGCTGCAAGTCCTGGTCTCTAGGGATGACTCCAGAATGTTGGTGGAATTTTTACACCTCCACCAGAGCCTTTCACCTGGGCTTACCTCATCTGCAGCACAAAAGCCAGGCCTCTGGCCCCAGGGTGCTGAGATTTGCCTCTCGTTTTGCCTTGTCTCTAGGGTTCAGTCCCTGGTGAAGCCAGTGTCTCCAGAGGATGGGAAAGAGCATAAGCTCTCGGACGTGCTGAAGACACAAGAAAGGAGATGGACAAGGTCCTCCATGGCCACCTCTGAAAAGCTGAGGCAGGAGAGGGAGCAACAGGAGCCAGGGGTGGTAGTGAGCCCTGTGGAGTCAGGGACACATCCACAGGTGGGGCAGGAGAGCATCCGGGCTGGAGATCAGGGTGAGGATGTGGCCAAGAGCAGACGGGACCCACCAGGAGACCAGTGCTTGGAGCCAGCCTCAGAGAGGAAGGTGGTGGTGAGGGGACGGCTCCAGGACAAAGAAGGACAAAGTGTGGAGATGACCAGAGGGGAGCAGAAGAAGGAGGCTGAGGAGTCACAGCAGAGGGCATCGCCGGAGGTGGGCGGCTGCCGACTCCGCGAAGTGAAGATCCTGACCAGACAGGGAAGCTGCAGCACAGAGGAGAAGACAGCCTCGGTGCTGACCTCATCTCTGGATCAGCAGGTGAGCAGGAATGGACAAGGCACCAGTCCCTGGGGTGTGAGGTCCTGGGTGCTGGGAAGACAACAGAGAGAGGGAGAGCCCAGAAGTATCATAAGGGAAATGGGACATGTGGGCTTTGGGGGAAGGTTTTTCTGAGAGCTGCAAGCCATGAGGTGAGCAGAGTGCCACCACCTTCTTTCTCCCACTTGCATGTACTATTCTGGTCACCTCTGGCAAGCCTCTTCTGATTGACATCTTGGTTTCACTGAAGAGGTGTTTGGGATTTTGCCTTTCCAAGTCAGACAGTCAATGTTTGGATGATTCCAGTCTCCTGCTTCCAAACTTTTTCCCATCCTGGCTGCTTTGCTTCCTGTACCTTAACCCTCTCTGCAGAATCTGCAGGTATACATCAGATGTCTGCTTTTCCTCAGCAGCCATCCAGGAATCCCTCAAAGGTGGTAATACAGCTGTCTACCCCCAAAGATGAACCTGTAGAAAAGCCAGATACTTCTTCAACTCATGTCACCTCTATCAGAAGAACCAGCCCAAGAACTGTCTCCTTCCGGGTAAGAGAAAGATCCCCATTTAGGGAGTGCAGGATGGGAGGAAGGAAAGGTTGCTTTGGTCTCTAGCTTGGCAGTTCCTGCTTCCAAAAGTGCGTTCAAAATCCACCCTTCACCTGAGCATTGCAGTTCTGCTTCAGTCTTACCTCTATTTTCCTTCTCCATGTCTGACTGAAGGCTCGTGAAGGTGGAAACTCGTGGGAAGTGATGAGAGAACAGGGAGATCATTTTCCTTGGGTTTTCCAAGGAGTCACAGGAATAAGCATCCACCCTCCAGCATTTCTAGTCTTCTCTGAGACCACAGGACAACATAAATCCCCTTTTCCTTCTTGCCCCTTGTTACATTCCTAAGAATATCTTCAAATCTAGACCCTCCAAAATGATCCTTTGGAATAAAGTGCTTGGAGAGCCTGGGAAAACCAAGAGCTGTTGAGATCCTCCCTGCTGTGAATCAGAAAAGACTATCTGGGCTTAACAGACCTTCATGGTGCTTTATGGGGAATAAAACTGTTGACACTACGAAGGATCTTTACTCTAGAGAGCTTTGATATATGACATATTTGATATATGACATTGGTGAAAATGGAGCTTGCTTGGAAATGGGGGAGATGAGTCTGAGAGTTTCTTCTGTATTTACCTTTGATGATCAAAGATGGCTTCAGTATCTCCTTGTGTCTTCCAGATGATCTCAAGAAAACAGAAAGAAGAAAGTCAAAGTCCTCTCACAAGGAGGTCAGCAGCTCTCTTCCTGTTACTTGCTGGGCAGGAATTGTCATCCTTTGTTTTCCAAGGGAGGAGGAGGTGGTAGGACCTGGTACCAGCTAGTGAGTGCCTTAGCACAGGTCTGCTGAACATTGGTCCTGGGGTGGCTGACCAGGCAATGGTGCCTAGCAGAGGACAGGACAATGTCCAATGCACAGCTTGCATCTGTACAAGTACCCCCCAGCTAGCCTCTGCTCTCCTGGGGTTGATGTAGTTGATCATAGTTGCTTGTGTCTGCACAGGACTTGTTAAGTGTGGAGTGGTGCAGCACCACAACAGGGTCCCATCTTTGGAGATAACAAAACCCACTACACAGGTCCATGAGGGACCTGATGTGGTTTTGGTGGCCAGACCAAGTGATGCTTCATGTTTCCATGGCAAGGTTTGGAGACGTGGCTTGAAAACTCTCGAGGAACCAGGGGCTGAGGTCTGAATGCAGGGAGAGGATAGGATGCTCTCTCCCACCTCTGAATGCAGGGCAGGGCAATGGGGCTTTATGGGCACCTGGACCTACACCTGGGTATACTATAGACAAACTCATATTGGTATTGGTGAGGATACAGTTTAGAGCTGGCAGTGGTAAAGACAGGGTAAACTCAGAGCTCTTTTTCAATGTACAGTGTGGTCCTGGTAAGGTGATGAGACCCAGAGATCTTGGTCACCAGCAGGAAATCTGTCTGCCTTGGTTCACTTGGCAGACAGACGTAAGGAGGAGGGCCTGCGCTGGTCTGGGTCATCTCCTGCCAAGAGGAGCCCCTCAGGACCGTAGGCTGAGATCCAGGACATCCTGAGGGAACTGTATCCAACTCTCTCTTCTCTTCTTCACCAGTGCAAGTCTGAGGATCCCAGGAAGCAGCAGCACCATTGGGGAAAAGCTGGAAAAGTACAACTCAGCCGTACAGGTACCAAAAACCCTTGGCATAACCAGGCAGGTGTGGGTGTGGTGAGTGTGTGGATGGGTGGCCTGGAGCTGAACAGGGAGGGGAGAGAGGGACTCAGCTGCACCAGACAGCTACTGCTAATGGGGTTAAAGGACATCATCGCAGGCAGAAAAAGGAATGGGCCTCAGGGTTTGAGGGGCAGAGAGAGGCTACCCCATGAAGAGGGTCATGGGGGTGCTGCATTGTCCTGCTGCAGGGAGCAATGGAGCAATCCCATGAGTAGTTGGTGGGCAGGGAGGGAGCAGACCCCAGTGGGCTCAGGACACGAGCCAGAAGCAGGACGTTGCTTTTTATTGCTTGGGGCGCAGCATGGCCCCTGCTGACACTGATCTCTCCTCCCAGCGCTCGGAGGTGGTGAAATCATCCCTGACTATTCAGAAGAGCCTGGTGCTGTCCCCAGAGGGGGTGGCCAGCAAGCGCAACTTCTTTGAGGCGAGTGCTCCCAGCAAGGCTGAACCACTGGCTATCAGGAAGGTAAAGGCAGGAGCTGACCTGAGCAAGGACCTTCCAGCAGGGTCCTCTGCCAGGGTGGGCACCAGCTCTCTGAATAAATCTTCCCAATTGGATACCAACACACAGCCCTGCAGGCTGCTGCCTGGATGGAGTTCGGTGCTTGTTGAGTGGTGCTGGGTAGGGCTGGGCTCAGACACTGGCTGCCACTGGAACTGTGCTGCCATGGTGTATGGGTTCATGCTGGTGTGCTGGAGTTTGGAGAGCTGAGATGGAGCCAAGGGGTAGGCTGGTCTCTGCCTGTCATTGGTTTGCTCAGTCTCCCCATGCCCTGGAGAGTCTCCTCTGCTTCTTTTGTGCAGTTGGAGATCTGGTGCTTTAACCCTAGTGTCCCTCTCTGTACCACAGGACAACTTGAAGATCCCAGGGTCGGTGACATCCCGCATTAATCTGTGGATCAGCAGAACTCAGGAGCCTGCTAAGGAGGAAAAGAGCAAGGTACCAGCTTGTGCTGACACCTCAGGCTAGAGTCCTGAGACCAGGCAGCCTAGTCCCTGCATCTGGTCTGGTGGGGCTTGAAGGGTTGATGAACTCTTGGCCGAATGCATTAAAGGATTTAAGAGGACCTTAGCCAGGGTCAGAGGTTTGGGTGCTGCAGGGCCACCACTGTGAGATGCTGTGGCTCTACCTGTTGCTGTGTTGTGATACTGACCCTAAAGTGCCTGAGGCAGCAGCTCCCTGCCCTTGTCTTTGCCACTTTGCCACCATGTCTGCTCCAGGGACACGGATACAAGGGAGACAGACATCCACTTGGCCTCAAGGTGGTCTGCTGTACTTGGAAAGGAGAGGTCCAGGAAGTCCTGGGGAGGTGTCACTGTTCACAGCCATGTTTTGCCACTGCTTGCAGCAGAGTCTCCTGCAGCTGCCCGGGTACAGGACCAGCAGGGGCAGCTCCAGCCCAGCCCTGCAGCCTGGGCAGGCAAGCCCAGGCATCCCTAGCACTGAGCTGCAGAGATTAGCGCTGCCCAAATGTGTCTGTACTGGGAGGCTGTGCTGGCTCCGTGTCTGCCAGGGAAGTGTTTCCTCTTGGGGTCACATCTTTATCAGTTTTCCCTCTAACAAATGCCTGCTGCCACCCATGTGGGCTGGAGCTGCACTTGGTTTTGAGAGGCTACCAGGTGCAGGATCTCAAAGCCAGCTGGTTTTACCTGGACAACGTATGCTCCAAGGTTTGGTTAAAGATAGACCAAAGCAACACTGCACCTGAAGCCTGGGGTAAACCTTGTCCCTCTTACAACTGTCCTGTTTGCAGGACACCAGGAAAATAAACAGCCTGTCAAACCGTGATGTCTGGGTAAAGAGACCTGGAGACACCCCTGGAGACACCCCTGGAGACACCAAGGTAGGCATGGAGCTGCTTTGAAAACTGGTGCATCCTCTGACCTAGGGACACAGCTGGGACCTACCCATCAGTGTATCACCAACAAGGAAGTGTGGGAGAGCCAGGCTATAAGGGGAGAGGGGACATCCAGGACCCCATGAATGGGGGAGTCTGCAGGAGGGGACAACTGGAGGCAGCTGTAAGGGGGAGAAGGGGTCTGCTCTGGGAGAGGAAGGGAAGTAGCATGTGGTGGGATTTAGGGGATATCTGCTTGCCCCATGCCCTGTTCAGGACAAGTATTGTCCTGGTTAAAGAAGCTGTCTTTGAGTGTTTACAGCTTCAGGCCTGGCTTCACTGTTTCTCACTTTCTTTTTCAGTTGCAATAGTATCAGTTATAATAATATCAGATGATCTGGGGAAAACTGTTTAGCTCTGAAGATCAAAGCTCAGCCCCAACCAACCATCCAGCAACCCACTGCCATGAGAGTCTCCTGCACCATGTACCGGTGCACTCCGGGTCTCCAGGGTCTTCTGCTTGTGCGATGGGAAGGAAGAAGGGTGGAAGATTATATCTGAGCCTTCAGACCTCACTTGTTGCCTGTCTGGAAGTGCCCAGGCCTGGAGACTCCTTGCAAATGCTGAAGGCAGACTTTTGCCTCATTTCCCCAAAACATTTTGGTGTTTTCCTAGCTGTAACTCAAAACCACTTGCAAAGGGGATCAGCCAATACATCTCCTTTGCAGCTGGATCATGTCAAGTGGGAAAGGAGCCGCCTGGCCAAGGGAGTTTCCGTTGCATGTCCATGGACCATGCCCATCTCTGCTGTCTGCCTCATGTGGGGTGAGGTGGGACACGTAGATGCCACCCCCCCAGGCCATCTCTGATGGAGGGACCCAGCCAAAGGCACATGGTGTTTGCAAAGTCACACACGTGCCACTGTAGCTTGGAAAAAGGGCGGACCTGATGGTGCTGGAGTTTCCCTACAGCACATAGTAGAGCCAGAGCCAGAGCCTTGGCCTTCTCCACCCAGCTCTTACTGCCCCTTGCTCCTACAAGCAGTGACCCCTTTCACTTAATGATGTGGGAAGGGTGGGCTGCCACAGCTCTGGTTTAGGGGTTGTATGGAGCTGAGCACCCTGTGCTGGGCCTGTTCTGAAAGTCTCCTTTCCCTCTCGCCCTTTCTCCCGAGCCCTTTGACCATGGCTCTGCAGACCCCTGGTCCTGCTCTCCCTGGGCTGCCGAGCCCACCCAGCAGTCAAGTGGGGTTCTCTTGAGGCCAGCTTTAGGGTGCCATGGGCAGCCCATAACATGATGCCCACATCCTTGCGCCAGAGTCATTCAGTGGGCTGGGACTGTGCCTGGAGCAACCATCGTGGTGTCCAAATTCAGTGTGGGACTCTGCTGCTGCCTCTGATCTGATCTTGCTTGCTGGGCTTTGGAAAGGATTTTGCTTTCTCTCTGCCTTTTTTTTTTTCTTTTTTCCTAATAAAAGTTGTTCTTTCTAAGATGCTCTCAGTCATATGTTCTTGGGCTGGGACTTGGAACAGTTTGCTTCTCTTCTTCTGGCAAGAAGAAAAAACCACCAAAATACAGAATCCCAGGATCCAGCATGGTGAGGGTTGGAAGGGACCTCTGGGGATCAGCCAGTCCAACCCCCCTGCTCCAGCAGGGGCACCCACAGCAGCTTGCCCAGGATCACTTCCAGCTGCCTGGGGAATCTCTCCACACAAGGAGACTCCACTACCTCTCTGGGCAGCCTAGGCCAGGCCTCCAACACCCTCACACCAAACAACTTTCTCCTCCTGCTCAGCTGGAACCTCCTGGGTTGCGGTTTGTGCCCAGTGCCCCTTGGGCTGTCCCTGGGCACCACTGAGCAGAGTCTGGCCCCAGCCTCTTGGTCCCAGCCTTCAGCTCTTGCTCAGCATGGAGCAGCTCCCCTCTGGGGCTGCTCTTCTCCAGGCTCAGCAGCCCCAGGGCTCTCAGCCTTTCCTCCTCCCACAGATGCTCCAGTGCCCTCAGCATCTTCCTAGCCTCTGCTGGACTCTGTCCTGTAGTTCCTTGTCTGTCTGGAACTGGGGAGCCCAGAACTGGCCCCAGGACTCCCGAAGTGGCCTGACTAGGGCAGAGTAAAGGGGTAGGAGGACCTCCCTTGACCTGCTGGTCACACTCTTCTGAATGCATCCAAAGCCCAAAACTCCCAAGACAAATGTGTTCTGGGAGGCATAAAAGCAGCCTGCGACTCTTCTTTTCTCACAGCATCTTCGGCCCAGTACAGCGGCTGGGGGAGCCCAGGTCAGGGCTCCCATGGGCGCTCAGGCAGTGCAGCCTTATCAGCGTCCCTGGCCCTCCGAAGTGACAGCTGGCTTCTGTCAGCCCCTTGGGCACTCACGTATCTCGCTCTGGAGGGTTTAAAATAGCAAATCTCTGAGGCCACACAATAGCTTGGGCTTATATGGGCTCCTGGGGGAAAGGGGGAGCAGCAGAGGGGGCCAGGGCCGAGGCTGCCGAAATAGCAGCTCACAAGTGTTGCATTCCTTGTTGGGCGCCGGGCACATTCCTGCCGGCGCTGCCCGCCCCGGGGTGGGTGCTGGAGCCCCCTTAAAGCCTCCTGCCCCCAAAGAGCATTTCCCAGACGCCCACAGGCTTCCCCTCAGCTCCCTGGGTTCTCACTAGTGCTCGGTGGCAGAGGTAAGCTGGGACAGTTGGGTGCAATGGGTGTAGTTGGGTGTGGTGGGTGCAGCGAGGTGCAGTTGGGTGTAGTTGGGTGTGGTGGAGTGTAATGGGGTGTAATAGGGTGCAGTGAGGTGCACTTGGGTCCAGTGGGGTGCTGTGGGTGCAAGTGGGGTGCAGTTGGGTGCGGTGGGTGCAGCGGGGTGCTGTTGGGTGTAGTTGGGTGCAGTGGATGCAGTGGGGTGCAATGAGGTGCAGTGGGGTGCAGAGGGTGCAGTTGGGTGCAGTGGGGTGCAGTAGGTGCAGTGGGGTGCACACTCATGGCATAGGATACTCAGTGGAAGTGCTGTTGTTACAGACCCTGTGGTGATTTGGGTTAATTGCCCTCCCCAGCCACTTGCACTGGGATGTATTTTTGCCATGGAGGCATCCCCATGGACCAGGAAGCTCTCCAGGGGTTTGTATTTGCAACACACCCAACACCTTTTGAATGACCCTGGTGTGTGCCAAGGTGGCTGAGAAAGATTTTGGCTGCTCTGGTTCCAGAAGAATCTCATAGATCCCTGCTCCCTGTGTCTCTGGAGGAAAGAGGAGGGGTGCAATGCCCATGGGAGAGTCAGGCCAGCCTGGCCCTGGCTTGCTGACAGCCCAGAGAGTGGGTTAGAGGGGGGATGCTCCTGTGAATTATCTGACCCCACCAAGCAGGAAGGGAGCAGTGACATGACTCATGTTGGAGCAGACACTGGGAAATGGGATCTCCATGTCTGGGTAACATGGAGGAAGGCAGAGACTGCAAACTGTGGAGGATTAACTTGTCCCCAGAGGTGTGACCAGCCAGCCCTGAGCTAATGGAGAAGGGGATTTTAAGGAGCAGGAGAGATATCTGGTGTATTTGATCCACAGCAAATGATTGGAGAAGTTTTTCAGTCAGTACTGTGTGCAGTGTTTGCTCTTTAACTCTGCAATACATCTGCTGGGTTCTGGCTCTTTTAGAACAGGCTTTCAAAGACTGAACGGGAAGATTCATCTGTTTCTGTGCAGAGAACATATAAATATTTCCTAGAGCCACTTTCTGGAGTAATGTTGTTTGTTGTTTTGTTTTTTTTTCTTGTGTGCCCCCTTAGCAGTCCTGGTTTTGCTCCTGTTCCACAGCTCTGTGGGGTCTAGTGCTGTATGAGAGAGGAGGGGAAAGGAAACGTGGCAATAAACTTGCACAAAGGCACCTTGTCATCAGGAGGGAGTCTCTGCTCTTGTGTTGTGAGAAGATCTTGGGTGCTTAGAGACCTCATGAATGGCTTGGCCAAGCTCTGGGAGTAGCAGGACCATGCATAGCCTGAGGGAAAAGTAGGGCTGATGTTCAGTGGGAGTAGAAATCAAGAGGACGGTGCTGCTGGGCTGTGCTTGGGGCCAAGCCCCAGACGGATCAGAGGGAAGGGAATGACAACAACAGAAGCAGGCAGATGGGGCTGAGTTCTGACTTCATTTGTCTCCAAAAAACACCTTGTGAGTCATTGCTCAGAGGTGAGATTTGCCAGCCCTCTGGAGGCATGGCTATGTGGAGGCACCCCTCCACCCCTCCTGGAGGCACCTTTCCCCTGCTTGTGGATTCCAGTCCTGGATTGAGCATCTTGAATAAGCATTCCCAAAACCTCTCCTACCCATCCTGTGTAATAAATGCTCGACAGATGTAGCCAGGAGCAGTTGTTCCCAGACACCAGGCAGGAGGAGATGTGAAGTGGCACTGCTCTGGGAACAGGTGGTTTAGCACATGGAAGTTATTTCTAGAGCTGTCTTGCGTTGTTCTGTTGCATTCCAGCTTTGCTGAGGTCAGGCACAAACAGGAATGGTGGACAGGCTCTGCAGGGGCTTGGGTTGATGGTCTGGGATGCCTGGGGCTAGGACTGATCACGGGGCTGGTCTGTGCAGACCTTGTGGTGGAACATTGGGTGGAAGCTAGACATGGTGGGATGATGAGTTAAGTCCTGGCCACAGATGGGAGGGATACAGGTGTGCTGGGAAGATGAGCATAGCTGTTTCTGCAGAGTTATTAGACCTATTGTTAAACTAGGCTCTGAATTATTCCTTTTGGCTAAATTCAGTCTCAGGGTCAGGACCAGGAAAGAGATGCTCCTGCTGAGCCCATATTGTCCCTCTGCAGAGCATACTCAGGCTGGGCTGTGAAGTCTCACAAGATCTCATGCTGTGGCTTGTGCAGGAGTGAACATCTGAGATCACAGGGTGTCCCTGCAGGTTCCTGTATCCCAACTGAGCTAAGAATAGTCAGGAAGCAAAACAAGCTGAACATTAACTGGGCTATTTTCTGGTGCCCTGAGCAAACACAGCATCCTGAGACTGCTGCAGCAAGAGGAGCTGCGTGTCCTGGACATGGCTCCTGACAGCTGTTATCAGTGTTGTTTGAGGCTGTGGCTAATCTCCTACCTCCTATTTGGGGCAAGCTGTGATCCTGGGATGGTAGATTGGAGGGGAGCCTTATCTGTGTCTAGATAATGCTGTCACAGCCTGGCTGGGGACAGCTTGAAGCTCCAAGCACTTTGGAGAGATGCAGCATCTCTGTGCCCATGTCTCGGGTGCTGGAGGACAGGCTGTGTTTGTCCTTATCTCAGCTCCTAACCCTTGCTTTTTCCAATCTGCCTTGAATTCTGCTAGATAACCAGGCATGTCAGACTCTGAAGAGGTTGTCGAAGAATATGAGCAGTAAGTGGTGTGGTTTTAAACACTTTCTTTCTCCTCATTCCTGCCTTCCCACAGGGTCACAGCATTGCTTAGGGGATGCTGTTTGAGGGGCACCAGCACACAGGAAGAAAGGGCTGTGGGGTTCTCCTCCACCTCCTCCCCTAATCCCTTGCCCACCTCCACCACTGCTGTGACAGTGCGAGAGCCCAGCAGTGAGGTTCTGCCTCAGGTGCTGTGTCAGCCCATACAGGGCAAGGGACAGGCCCTGCATTAAAATGGCTGCAGTCCAAATCACGGAGTGAGAGCTGGGAAAAACTGAACTCATCAGCCTGCTGCTGCTGTGGTCCTGCTGCCACATCCAGAGTAGCATTCCCCAAGGCCCAAATTTGAGGGCAGCTTTTGTTGGTGAGAGCTACTGAACTACGAGTCACATCCTGGAGACAAGGGGCTCAACGTCTGAGTAAAGTGGCTATAGGCATCAGTACAAACACAGCTCCTTCTTCCCATCCACCAGCACAAAATGCAGATCTGAATCCCTTTGTTACATTTAAATGCCACAACAGACTCACATGTCCCAGCAATCCTTCTGATCTCTGTGCCCAGCATCCCCTGGATGTGCCTGGGGACAGACTGCATCTCCCTCAAGATCAGGACAGGTCTTTGGGGCAAAGGTGGGAAGTCAGATGCCTCTTTTTAGCACTAGAGGCCATGGCCAACTGATCCTCTCAAGCTGCAAAACAAGGTTGTGCTCTGAACACTGCCAAAGTGTCTCTTGAGCACTTCAGCTCCTACTATTTGTAGCCTTGCTGGGTCTTCTCCTGTCCCCAGTGCCTCCTTCCAGCATGGCACACAGCAGTCTGCCCAGCACTCATTACCCATTCCTACAGAAAAAGAGAGACAGCCTTGAGGAGATTTCAGATTCCCCTTTGTCCTCACTGATGGACACACATGGCCTGTTGCAGCACATCACTGTAACTCTGCAAATTTGTCTTTTGCTTTCCAGGGAGCAGGAAGGTAAGAGGACATGGAGCATCTGCATCTGCCCTGAGCCTGTAGCTAAGAAATGATCCAACCACCTTTAATAACCTGAGTCTTTCTCCCTTCCCTCTCTCCCCTCCACACGTGCTCTCTGAAGAGGAGTATGTGGAAGAAGGTAGGTGTTTCCCTGCTGGTTGCAAGGACTAAGAGACTGGTGCTGTTGTCCAGTGTTTGGTGTGGGTGGGTTGTGGTGCTGAGCTCCTTGACTGCTCTAGAGGAATCGTGACCTTGAAGGCAGATGCGATGGTGTGCTAGGTTTCTCCATCTGAAGCATCAGTGGGGTCAAACCCAGCCTGAATTCTCTTGGGAACTCTTTTTTCAGAGTGATCCCTTGACTCAAAATGGGGGTGGAAATGCTGGACTCAGGTGTTGGCAGAGGAGCGAGCCCAGGAGCTCAGTGGGAGCTGGAACCTCACCTGAGTGCATATGAGTGATGCTCAGCCACAAACCTCCAGCTGACTCAGTCAGATGAAGAAGCAAACCCCGTGGTGCATGCAGCCACTCTGGGATGCAGATGGGCTGGGCATTTGGGGCTGAATTTGGCAGTTAGATTTTTCTGAGCCTCTTGCTGCTTCATGCTTCTGCCAGGCAGCCCAGGCAACTGCGTGGCAAAACATCCTGAAGGTTAAAAAAGAGGCATGAGGGGGAAGCCACTGCAGTGCTGGAGTCCTGGTCTCATGTACACCCCAGCTACACCCCACAGCTTTGTGGCATCCAACTAACCTCTGCACTTATTCCTTTCCCTCCTCCCTGGCTCAGAAGAGGAAGAATGGATAGAGGAAGAAGATGGTAGCTATTGCACCTTTCTTTATTTCACCTCACCACTGCTGCTGTGATTCTGTGTTGTGGGTTGGGCTGTCTCTTGCCTCTCCTTGGTTGGGAAAAGGTTTTCTTTCATTCTTCCACTTCTCTCTTTTGGTTCTTGCACTCCTCTGTTCCTGCCCTGCTGTGATCTGCGTGTCTTCTCCTGTGTCTGTCTCCTCTCTTACACCTACCAACCCATTGCATTTGTGGTTTGCTATCTTCTTTTTCTTTCCTTCTCTCTTGCTGTGGGACTACAAGTCTTCCCAGGGCCTGTGGGCCCCAGCGTCTCTGACTCCGCTGGAGGACTCTTGTGGGGATACTGCTCCCTCCAGTGGAAAAACGCTCTGACAGTGTCATAAATCAGATTGTGAAGGTGCAGAAGACACGTTCCCCAGTGCCAGCCAGTCTTGTCCTTCACTGGCTAGAGGAGAGCAGTAGAAATCACTCCCCCCTCTCCTGGGGTAGAAGAGCATGATAGCATGAGAGGGGATGAGGGGCAAAGCAGGAGGTGGCTATAAATCCTTCAACTTTTTATTGACTTTTTCCCTGCACAAGCACAGTGAGCAGCTCTTGGATAAAGGTTAGAGCAAAGCCCTTAGCTTGCTGAGCTGCTGCTGTTCTCTCCTGCAGCTCCATCTCCCCAGCCTCCCTCTCACCCGGCTCTGTGCCACAGTTGTCCTGATCCAGGGTCCACAGGGAGCCGGGGGAGTGGTGGCTGTGGAACTTACACTGCCCTTATTCCACAGGTCAGGAAGAGGAGGTAGAGGAGGTGGAGGAGGAGACTGAAGAAACCAAAGAAGAAGGTGTGTGGTGGCTTTGCCAGCGAGCTCCCATGGCTTGGCTGGAGCCATGTTCTTCTTTGGTGGTGTGGCAGCAGGGTCTGGGGTGTCCCAGCATGACCTGTGACAGTGGGCCAGCAGCACAGAGGAGCAGTTCTCCTCTCTATCTGTGGTTTCCAGTAAGGAGGTGTCCAAACTGGACTACCCCTTCCTTCCCTGTCTTGGCCCTACAAGCAGGAGGATAGTGGTGGCTTCTGCTGGTTGTTGATCAAGAGTTTGTGTCCAGCACTCTGAAATAGTGCCCAAAAAGGGATAAGCCTGTTCCATCAAGAGGTCCCACAGCCTTACAGGGGGGATCTCCAGAGCTGGAGTCATGCTTTAACATCTCACCATCCAAAGAGCACTGAATTTCATGAGACCTCTTTGGAACAGACTGGGTTGCTTGATGTGTGTCCCCATGTTGTCACAGCTGGTGGGGTGGGCTTGGATCCCAGCTGTGCTCCCTGAGTTAGGGTGCTGGGACCCCTTTGTGCTGGGGGGATGTGGCTGCTTTCACCCATGGATGCTCATATTCTCCCCATTGTTTTTGAAACAGAACAAGAAGATGAAACAAAAGCACCAGGAGAAGGTAAAGCGTGAGCAGAGGAGAGACAGTTTTGGCCATTTCAGTCCTGATCCCAGTCCCCCAAGACTCTGCAACCTTCTAATGGGTTTTTTGGTGTTGAATTCATTTGCTGTTGACTCTGCAGTAAACAGAACAGCGTCGCCCTTGCCTGCCCTTCCTCAGGAAGCAGGAGCCTGCAGGAAGGATGGCTTTGTGCTGTCTAGCTAAAGAATTCACCCAAAATACAGAAGAAGAAAGTACTTCTACTGCTTTCCCAGCATAAGCTCTTGCAGAGCTTGTTTGAGTTCCTCCTGGAGAGGACCTGGGGCTCTCCTGGTCTGTCTGTGTGAGAGTGATGTCCAGTGAGGGACATCCTGGAGGGATGGAGCTGGGTTTTGCAGTGGGGATAAGCATGGTACAGTTTGGCTGAACCACCCCACTGTGCCCATGGGCAGGGCACACACAGCAGGGCTGGCCTCCAGGAGCCAAAACATTGTGTTCTCCACAGGTGGAGAGGGGGACCGAGAGCAGGAGCCTGGGGAAGGTGAAGTATCCACCCTTGTTCCTCTCTGGGGTGGGAGGGACTGTCCCTTTGCCCATGTAAGAAGGTACCAGCCACCTTTCTGCTCAGCCAGGAGCATCAGCATGTGTCTTGGGCTTCGGGCACCTCCCTGTGTGCCTCTTAGCTGGAGGGTGATCCACAGTGCAGGCAGTGTTGCTGGGAGGCAGGAGTAGCTCAGCTCAGTGCTGTGGGCTTTGGGTCAAGGTGTGAAAGCAAATGCCTCTGTGAGACTAACCTTGTCTTTCTCTCCTGCTCCTGGGGACACACAGGTGAATTGAAGCCAAAGCCCAAGTAAGTGTTGGTGCATTTTCTCTGGAGAAAGGTCTGGATTAGGAGCTGTCAGGGCAGAGGCTCTGTGTGATGGGCTTAGCACCATGAGCCATAAACAGCATGGGACAGCAAGGCCTCAAAAGCATGAAAGCAGAGTGGGACTGGGACATGGAAAAAAACCCAGTGAAACAGGCAGATAAACATAGAATACAAACAGGATCCTGAGAACAAGGTCTTTTGGTAGTTTTGAAGCAT
The DNA here is from genome assembly GCA_013399015.1 of Galbula dea. Lineage (NCBI taxonomy): Eukaryota > Metazoa > Chordata > Aves > Piciformes > Galbulidae > Galbula > Galbula dea. The sequence goes on from VWZX01000385.1 coordinate 238,056, forward strand.
TTTTGTGTGCCCCTTGGAGAAGGCCCAGCTGCCCTGTGGACCTACAGCTGGAAAAGGTCTGTGTGTACTCCAGCTGGTACATTTTCTCTGAGACAGGGTCCTGCTTCTGCAGTCTGATCCTGTCATGAGGCAGGTGTCTGCATGAATGTCAGCATCCCGGGGCAGGAGCCCCTGCCTGAAGGTGTGGGGCTGTGAACCACTGCCAGGTACCTCTGGGTCCTTATAGACCCCTGTGACCCTGTGGCATGGGAGGTAGATCTTTCCTCAGCCATGATCTCTTCATCCCTTTGAGTCTTTATGTACCCCCACTGAGCGTCTCCTGCCCTCTCTCAAGCCTACAGAGGATGAGCGGATGGTTTCCAGCTCCCTGTGCCCGATCATACTAGAGCACACAGTTCCTCTGTGCTTTTTTGGGTGAGCAATGGGGTGGCTGCCAGACCCAGGGTGCTTGGCAAAGGGTTGTGGCCAAGTTGCCTGTAGCTTGCAGAGTTATTCCAGCCATGTGGGAACCTTGGAGTGATTCCCAGGAATGTCAGAAGTCTTCCTCTGAGGTTGTCCATCTGGCAACTTCCAGCAAGAAGCGAGGATTCATAGAATCATAGAATTGTCAGAGTTGGAATGGATCTTAAAGATCATCTAGTTCCAACCCCCCTGCCTGCCAGGGACATCCCCCAGTAGATCAGGTTGCCCAGAGCCCCATCCAGCCTGGCCTTGAGAACTTCCAGGGATGGAGCTTCCACAACCTCTCTGGGCAAACTGTTCCAGTGTCTCCCCCCCCTAACAGTGAAGAACTTCCTCCTAATGTCTAATCTAAATCTCCCCTCCTCTAGTTTGCATCCATCCACCCTAGTCCTATCACTACCTGACATCCTAAAAAGTCCCTCACCAGCTGTCTTATAGGCCCCCTTCAGATACTGGAAGGCCACAAGAAGGTCTCCTTGGAGCCTTCTGTTCTCCAAACTGAAGAACCCCAACTCTCTCAGTCTGTCCTCATAGCAGAGGTGCTCCAGTCCTCTGATCATTCTCCTGGCCCTTCTCTGGACACGTCCATATCTTTCTTGTAATTGCATTACACTGCCTGGTCCTCAAAATGTGTTCACTCTGCATCCCTGGGGACTGAGAGGCTCAGAGTAGGAGAGCTGGGTAGGTTAGTGCCTAGGTGAAAGGCACCATCCTGTCTCAGGTATCTGCTATAGGCTCACAGTTCTCCTGCTCCCCTTTGGTTGCAGGGTCTTTATGCCAAACCTCGTGCCTCCCAAAATTCCAGATGGTGAGAGACTGGATTTTGATGTAAGTAGTGCACTCAGCCACTGCCCCTGGGAGGGGATCCCCTTGCATTGCTCCTCCACACTGTGCCCAGAAGCTCCTGGAGGGCTTCACTGGTGGGACTGTGGCCATTGCCACTGTGTCTATCCCGTGCAGGACATCCATCGCAAGCGCATGGAGAAGGACTTGAACGAGCTACAGGCCCTCATTGAAGCCCACTTTGAGAGCAGGAAGAAGGAGGAAGAGGAGCTCATGTCCCTCAAGGACAGGATTGTGTGTCTGCCTTCTTCCCCCTCTATTGCTATTGCCACCCTCTCCCCTGTGGGCACATATCCTGGTGGCAAGGCCTGAGACTTCTCATGTCCCTGCAAGGCAGAGCCTGAGATTTGAGCCAGGTTTTGTACCCTGGTGCCTGGGAAGCCTCTGGTCTGGCTGCTGCAGTGCTGTGGTGCCTAATGGAGATGCACCTTCCCCTGTGGTCACTGATCCACATTCTCCCTTGGGAGACACAGAAGCAGCAGATCTGCTCATGGGGTTCTCAGGGCTTTTTGGGGTAGGGATATGTCCCTAAGGACAGAGAAGGTGCAGATTCCCCGGGATGTCCAAGCCAATGTTCTCTCCTCCTGCAGGAACAGCGGCGAGCGGAGAGGGCAGAGCAGCAGCGGATTCGCAGCGAGAGGGAGAAGGAGCGGCAGGCTCGCATGGCTGTGAGTGTCCCTATGGAGACAGGGGGCTTGGGCTGCTCTAGGGTAGAGCAAGCCTGGCCACAGAGCACATGGGAACAGGGAAGCCAGTCCATGATGTCTCTGTCTGTCAACTCCTGACCAACTTCTGACCCTGGCAGGAAGAAAGAGCTCGTAAAGAGGAAGAAGAGGCACGGAAGAGGGCTGAGGAGGAAGCACGGAAGAAGAAAGCTTTGTCCAACATGCTGCATTTTGGAGGCTACATGCAGAAGGTGTGATCCTACCCTTGGTGGGTGCAAAGAAGCCACTGGTGTCCATGGGAAGGGCTCAACCATGGGTTGGCCTTGCAGCACTGTGCATGTTCTCGGTGTTGGTAGGCTGTAGGTTCTACAAGCAGAAGACAGGCCACCACTGTTGGGTCACAGCAGCAGTTGGAGGGACAACTTGAGCTGAGAGTGCTTTGTAGATGCTGGCCAGTGTGGGTCCAGCCTCACCTCAAGGACAGGGCTGGGGGTGGGAGGAAGTCTTCTCCTCTACTGTCAAAATTTCCTTGAGAGCCTCATGTACTTCTGAAGTCCGTGCACTTCTGAGCTCTCAAAAGCTGAGGGTATTGAGGTCAAGAGTGGGGACAGATGTAGAGCAAAGGCTGGGGATTTCCTTCCCTCCAATGATCTGATGGTTTCCTCAGTCAGAGAAAAAGGGTGGGAAGAAGCAAACAGAGAGAGAAAAGAAGAAGAAGATCCTCAGTGAACGGCGGAAACCCCTGAACATTGACCACCTCAACGAAGACAAGCTGAGGTGAGCACGAGCTGCAGGAGGGATGTCCAGGACATGAGTTCTGCTTTGGTTGCCACCTCCTGGGGCAGAATCCTGGGTCGGGACAGGCCACCTTGGACTCGCAGCCCAGACAAGAGAGTGGAGATGTGCAGGGACACCCTATGGGGACATGGGTCACTGCTGAGAGACGGCCATCAGAGGGCACCACGCTCACACGTGTGGGACATGCACCCGTCCCACCTCACCCACGGCTCTGGTCCACGTGTGGGACTGACACCACATCCCTGTCTGGGGATGAATCCTGCAGAGACCAGTCCTGAGGGTGGCATCATGGCATCGCTGCCCTGTCCCTTGCAGTGAGCTCCCCGAGAGCCATATCCCTTTTCTGTGCTGCCACCCGCTGGCTCTTCCCCCAGGGAGAAGGCCAAGGAGCTATGGCAAAACATCCGGGATCTAGAGGCTGAGAAATTTGACCTGCAGGAAAAGTTCAAGCGGCAGAAATATGAGGTGAGCCACGAGGTCCTGTGTGAGCTTGCTCGCTCTCCACGTGCCTGGCTGCTCCTGCTTCTCCCCACCTGGGAAGCGAGGTGGGCTGACCTTCTGGAGATGAGGCAGGATCGCACCAAGCCTCCCAGCAGTGGCCAGCCACCCTGGCCAGGCTGAGCACACTGCTATGAAATGCTGGAGGATGTGGCAGCTGGTGGAAGGGGCTGTGTCGTGGACCTCTGACCTCCCATCTCCTGGGGACATGCAACAGGCTTCTCACTGTGCTGCACTCCACAGCCCCATGCTAACCCCACACAAGAGCTACTGGAAAAGAGAAAGCTGTGATGCATCTTTGTCCTAACCCTTGTCCCTGGCCAGACATGGGGCATCTAGCCAGGCCTCACCATCTGCCTGTGTTTCTCTTGCAGATCAATGTCCTCCGAAACCGTGTTAGTGACCACCAGAAAGTGTAAGTCCCTGGCAGCCTCAGCATCCTTTCTTGATGCCTCCTGCCCTTCTCAGCTCCCTGTTCTCCTGGCCCTAACTCCCTCCCTGGCTGTCTCCTGGGTCTCTTGCACCCTGGCAGAGCTGCCTCCAGTCCTTCCCACTCCTGCCTCTGGTCTCACTGGTACTCAGTGTTTATGGACCTGTAGGTCTCAGGGACCTTGGTCCATGCTGCTCTGCTCCCACTGACACAACCCCACTGCCTCCCACCTCCACCAGCTTCCCTCTAAACCAGAGACCCTGGCAGGGGGTGGACCACGGGGAGATCCCATCTCTTTGTGCAGAGTTCTGCCAGACTCCAGCTGCCCCCATCCCTGCAGTGCCTCTGCCTGGCCTCTCAGGGAAGGTGCTGGAGATAAGAGCTCTTGTAGAGGGGAAAACCCATGGGCTGTGGGAGCTGTGCAGCCCTGCAAGGTCAGGGACCCCTGTCTCTTGTTGATGCTCCCTGCACAGGACTGGGGGACTCTTTGTAGGAGGGTGGAGGTTCTCCCACCCTTTGTGCTCTTGCATCTCCATCCTGTACTGCTGTATCTCATGAGAGTTGCTCAGCCTGCCCCTTGTGTCAGGTGACAGCATCTCCCACCTGCTTACACCAAATCTCTCTTCTCTTCTGCCCCACCATGGCCTGGTCCTGCAGCAAAGGGTGAGTACAGGCATTTCCCTAGTGCTGTGTGTCTCCTACTGCACGTGTGCTGCACGGACGCTGGGGCTGACACCAGGCTAGCAGCAGGGCTGAGGGAAGAGGCAATGCCTGGGGCTGACAGCCAAAACTGCACTGGTGTCTCTCAGGATGACATTCCAGAAATATCCCTCACTGTCCACCCCAGCCTCCTCCTCCACCTTTTGCTGACCCATGCCCAGAGCAGTGCCTGTTCCCCTGATGCTGGTTAAGGAGAGCAATGTGATGGGTCCTGACTAACAGCTTCACTGCTTTCAGTTCTTGGGAGAAGGATCCTGCAGCGGTTGTTGTCCCTCTGTGACCAGAGATCCAACTTGTCAGTTCTTCTCTGAAGGGTTCTTGGGAGGGAGAGACATGGGGAGGGAATTGGAGGTCCTTGGAAACTCCTGGCAAAATGCAAGAGCTAGTTTCTACTTAAGTCCCAAAACACCTAGACTGACTCGGGTCCCAGGGTTTTCCCGGGGCTGCTGAAGACCTTCTTCCCCACAGGGCACTAAGCATCAACCAGAGGCAGCTTAGTGCTCTTTGCAGGACCACAGATGGCATCTGTCTTGTCCTTCCTCTCGTGTTCATTAATGCCTTTTTGCTTTTCTACTTCCTTTACAGAGCAAAGGGTGCCCGTGGAAAGACCATGGTGGGTGGCCGGTGGAAATAGAGGACTCAGAAGGCAAAAGAGGCTCAGCCCAGAGAGGTGTCTTGCCTTTTGGTTGACCAGCTGTCTTCTCCAGGTCATGGAGGCTACACAACGTGTCCACCTGCCCTCCCACTGCACAGAGCTTGCAGAGACCTTGCTGCAGGCACAGTTGTGTCTGGGTGGGCAGATGCTTCCTGAGGTGCCGTTCCTCATCTCCACAGCCTCAGCTGATGTTGTGTCTGTAAATAAAGAGAAAGGTGGGAGGGTGCTGGTGCTCTCTCCATCCAGAAGCTCTGAGCCCAGAGGAAACAGGCACTGGACAGGCTCAGCAGAGTTAGACTGAGCAAGCAGTTGCACACCTGCTCCCTTGGTGCAAGTGGGTGCAGCAACCAGCCAGAAGCTCCTGAATAATGTCCCCTTGCCTCACAGCATCTCACATCTGCAGTCCTTGGGAGGTTTTGTAACAGACCTGAGGGGCCTGATCTACTTTTCCTGCTGCAGTTTGAGGAAATCCTTGTTATTGCCACTTTAGTTCCTGCTCTTGCTGTAACAGAGCCCCCTTCTCTATTTCAGGATTGGTCCTGTGGGACAGCATGGGTAGGAGCTTTGCTTCCAAGCCTCTTGGTTCATGGATTAGTCACAAACTCTGCTTCCAGTTAATTTTCTTACCTATTTCCACCCCTTCCTAAAGGGCCCAGACCAACTCTGTGTTCCTCCTCTGCATGTTTCTGGCAGCATGCAACAAAGACTTGAGATGACTCCATTGGTCTGTCCTTTCAGGGGTGTAGATCCCTTTTACCTAGCTGTAGGCAACTCTGTAGCATGCTTTCACCTGCAGTGCCCATGGGGGAACATCAGCTGCATAATCCCAAGGATTCCTGGTGCATAGATCTGGACTGCCAGCCAGAAGAAGACACTAAGTTTGCATGACCACTTCCTGGGGCAAGCTGTCCCATGATGCTGTTAAACAGCATCCATGAGGCATTTTCCAGAGCAGTGGGGAAGGGGTGGATGCAAAGGCTGATGTATCTTCAAAGGCTTCTTTTTCCTTGCCTGTATTCTCCATCCCAGGCTCAGTGACGTGGGAACATCCTGCAGGTTTCTCCCTGCCTGTTGGATGACAACTTCTTTTGCCTACTTCAGCACATGCCATCAGGTTTTAGGGAACAAGGCTCCAGGGAACTTCAGTGAGGCAGCAAGTGGAGGGCAACCAGCTTCTTATCACCCACCTCTTCAAAAATGAGGTGTGGAGTGATGAATGTGATCCCTAATTGGGACAAAAGGGGAGAGCTGGAGAGGGTGGCAGTGCTAGGACACGAAATACCTGGAGAGTGGCTGAGCAAAGGTGGAGCAAGAGACATTTCCACCTGCCTGAGGCATGGCCCTGTGAGAGAGGAGCACTTGGGGCAGAAGGATGCATCTGGCTTGGAAAAAATTATCCCCTTTTCCCGGGCTCTGAAGGTCCACTCTCAAAACCTTTCTGGCAGGCAAAGGCAGGGCCCTGCCAGTGCCTGGTGCTGCACAGAGGCACCTGCTCTGCCCATCCCTCCAGGGTGGCAGCGCCCAGGGTGGGGGTGCAGAGACACTCCCTGCTTCCCACAGCGCTGCCTGTCCTGGCAGCATGCTGGCTCCTAGCCAGCCTGGTTCCCTGCTGGCTCCTTCCCCACCCAGCACCTCCCTCCCTAAGCCCAGCACTCGGTGGCACAGTCATACCAGAATAGCTGAGTCAGCATCCAGCTCTGCTACCGACCCTCCCCTGCTCCCTCTCTTACCGGTGGCTTTCCACCGTGGGCAGGGAGCTCCATGTTCGGGCATGGCAGAGTGTGGTGAGGGATGCAGACATCCTCTGGGCCGTGGCAGAGAGCTCTGGGATCTTCTCCAGAGTCTTACAGGTCACTGGCATTATCCCAAGTGTTGCTGCATGAGGATTGCAGTGGTGCAGGATGTGGTGCCAAGGCTTGCTGGAGTGTGGTGCAGGGTGTTGTACCCTGGGGAGCAGCTCTGCTGTGCAGGTTTGCTGTCCCCATCCTGCCATGTGTTTGACAAGGGGATGAGCCAGGCCAGGGACCAGCCACTGCAGAGTGAGCAGCTTTCAGAGGGTCGTGCAGGATGCTAACAACCTCTCAGTGCCACGGTGTTGTGGAGGTTTGCAGTGTACTGGTGTCCTGTAGCACTGCTGTATGATCTCAATGTCCCCATGGGGAGCAGGACCTCTGGATGCCAGCTCAAAGCACCAGCATCCTTTGGAGAACAGTATGAAAGGTAGAGAGCTCTGCCCTTCCCTGGCAGGGCATCTTCCCAGGAGCTGTGAGGTGTAGCAGCCTCTAGCACGTTGCAGAAGAACAGTATCTCCTGCCACAGCAGGCCAAGACCCTCCACACTGTAGTCCTTTGAGGAGCAGTCCCTTATGCAGCTCCACTCTGGAGCACACACATGAGAACAGTGTCTGCACATGCAATTCTGGTGCCTCATCCAAAGCACTGAGCAGGGGTCAGGTTGTGTCCCACACAGGCTGTGCAGTGCAGGATGCCAAGGTCCTTCTGACTCCTCTATAGTGATGGTGGCAAGTGCTGCGGTGAGGAGTGTGTCTAGATGGGTGCAGTGTCCTACAGTGCAGGACGGTGATGGCCAGAGGGCTGCATATGTCCTGGCCAGAGTTCAAAGCTCCAGAGGTTGCTGCCAGTCAGCATGGGTGACTGCATGAGCCTAGGCCACAGCAGATCTGTGATGATAGGCTGGATCGATGGGCAGAGGCCAATGGGATTAGTTTTAATAAGGGTAAATGTAGAGTCCTGCATTTTGGTCGTAACAACCCCCAGCAGTGTTACCGGCTTGGGGAGGTGTGGCTGGAGAGCTCCCGAGCAGAGAAGGACCTGGGGATGCTGACTGACGGCAGGCTGAACATGAGCCAGCAGTGTGCCCAGGTGGCTAAGAAGGCCAATGGCATCCTGGCTTGTATCAGGAATAGTGTGACCAGCAGGAGCAGGGAGGTGATCTTGCCACTGTACTCAGCACTGGTGAGGCCACACCTCAAGTACTGTGTGCAGTTTTGGGCACCACAGTATAGGAAGGACATTGAGGTACTAGAGAGGGTGCAGAGAAGGGCAACTAAGCTTATCAGGGGTCTGGAGAACAGGCCTTATGAGGAGAGGCTTAGGGAGCTGGGGTTGTTTAGACTGCCCAGAGAGCTTGGGGTGTCTCCTTCTCTGCAGAGGTTCAAAACCCCTATGGACATGCTTCTGTGTGACCTGGTCTAGGGAATCCTGCTGTGACAGGGGGGTTGGACTAGATGATCTTTCGAGGTCCCTTCCAGCTCCTAACATTCTGTGATGGCTTTGATCAGGTCACTTTAGCCAGGAATGTTCTGGACAGCACAGGAGATCCTGGGATTGCTGTTTTGGGCCCACCTGGCCAATGCATGTCCCAAGCAGCTAGGGTCATGCATGTGCCCATGTTACCAGCATTATGGTGCATGATGTAGCTACAGGGGCCCACAAGGACCTGTGGGACAATGGAAAGGCAGCTCTTGAAGCTGAAATGCTGCCAGGGCCCAGTGTATCTCAGGAGAAAGGGATGTGGAGCCTCTGTTGGTGCCATCAGCTGGAGCACATGGTGAAGGATCTCTTCAGTGTTGCTTTCCCCATCAGACATAACTCTAGGTCTGTGGAGATGCCCTCATGGGCTACTCAGTGTGAACAAGAGCAGCCTGTGGAGGAGAAGCAGGCATGGCCAGTGAAGGGAGGTTCAGGATGTGTTCAGGAGGACAGAGCTTGCCCAGGGTACCAAACAAGCATGGTGGGTGTGGGCTCCTCTGCACCTCCTGCCTTGCTCCTTGGCCTGGGGCTGGGGAAGGGGTGCCAGGACCAGCAGAACAACACACGCCCCAACTCTGGTTAAGACAGTGGGTCCTGGCTGGCACACAGAGTCCCCAGTGGCCAGGCACAGCCCCCCATAGGGTATATTTTTTGAGTCACATTCAGGGTGTTCAAGGGCAGCATGGCTCTGTAGAGCACAGAGTGGATGGTGTTGGATGCCATTGCTCAGGGGAATGGCCACTGCCTTTCCTTCAGAGTGTGGTGTGAGGGTCACCACTTTCACCATCCATCAGCCCTAGACTCAGGTACAAGGTGCTGTGTCACACTGACCCACAGTGCCACTGCCCCCAGGTGAAGTGCCTGGCTGTCCAGGCTTGAATTTGAGCCAAGGCCAAAAGCCAACACAAAAACTGCAGGACACAAAGCAGCAGAACCTCTGATTTTTTGCTGGTTACCTTTAACAATAAGGTGTATTTTAAAGGAGAGAGATAGAATGGAAATGTTGAATTCTGAAACACCTTCCAGACCTGGAGCTTTTGTCTTCAGAGTCCCAAGCCATTGTGTTGCTGTGTGATGGCCTCAGCACACTCCCTTGCAGGGCAGGTCCACTTTGCCTGTGCAAGCATCTGAGGTTTGCAAGTTCTTTTAATGCTTATTTTTAAATGCCTTATAAAGCTTTGTTTGATTTAGTATCTGAGTCCTGTAAGGCACAGCCTATAGCAGCTAACTGGTAGGCATCAATTAATCACCTTTAATTGGTTAAAGTCACCCACAGCTTATGTTGATTCCACAGATGTGTTAAACCATCAGTGAAGTCTGTAATGCACCACAAACACTTCAGCATCCACGCAATGACCCATGTCCATGAGACAAGTCCTGCTGACACAGCAGGCAACAATGCTCTGGGATGGAAAGGAAGAGGCTTGAGCTGTTGTCTGGAAGCAGCATTTTATTGGCACTTAGTGGAAGGAAAATAACCTTCCTGGTGAGGTCTGAATCACTCCTGTTGCATGTGCTTTCATGCCCAGTTTCAGCTGAAGGCCTTAGTGTAAACTGTGCTCTTCAGTGTACAGCAGCAACCACTCTCAGGAGCACTGAGTTGCTGAGACCTAATGGGATCTGGGATGTGCCCTTTGCCCACCATTGGATCCACAAGGTCCATGACTGCTAAAGGTGGTCCTGTACCCTATGCCCTGGCCTGGAGTGGTGCTGAGCACCAAAGCTGCTCTGACGATTTTCAGGAGCAGCAGTCCCTGCAGAGGTGGCTCTGGCAATTGTGGGCTCTGGCAACAAGGGAACAGGACAAATCTCAGGGCATTTTGGAGCATTGGAGGGAATTGTTCCTGCTCCTGCACCCCTCTGGCAGCCTCAGCAGCACAGATCAAACTCGCAGTGAGATCAAACTCACCCATGCTTAGCCGATGCACAAAGTTCTGAAGCAAACTATGAGCTGTGAAACAAAAGCCAAAGACTTTAGCAGTGCTTCCCATGGTATCATCTCTGGGTACAGCCAAAGGAGCTGGGTCTCTGAGTCCGATGTTTGCAGCTTTGAGGTCGGGTGTCTTCAAACCATTTCTGCCTCTGCTCCTCTCCTGCTGCCTTATTCCCTGTAGAGGAAGGGGCTGTGTGCTCCCCTGCAGACAAACCCACACAGAGTCCCAGACACATGTGCATGTGCACTACATGCTCAGACATAGTCACAGATATCTGGATCCACACACAGAGCTTGCTGGGCCAGATCCAGCCACACACCTCCAGAACCAGGAGAAACAGCAGCCATGGACATGGGGGAACTGTGCCCACAGCACCCCCAAGGCAGTCCTGGTGGGTGTGCTGGTCAGAATCATTAAGGTTGAAAAAGCCCTCTGAGATCATTGAGTCCAACCATCCCCCAGCCCTACCATGCTCACCACTAAACCATGTCCCCAAGAACCTCATCTACATGTTGTTTGAACACTTCCAGGGATAGTGATTTGTGATGGTTTGGCCCAGATCTTTTTCCTGGTAACCGGCTTGTGACCAGGGAAATGGTCATGTTCCCAGTATTCCATAGGATTTTGACGTAACCCAGGGTATAAATAAAAAGGGGAAGAAGCCTTCACTCTCTCTTCCTTTCTGGTGGATCCGAAGATGCAGGTTCTCTGCTATTGGTCTTGCCTGTGTGGAGGAGTTGTCCCTTGCAGGCCTTGTAGGCCTTGGGAGGTGGTGGTGTGCCAGGCCATCGAACCCGCACAGCCCAGTAAACCCTATTGTCTTCCCGATCCCACTCCTTCTCCTGGCAGAAGGCAGGGTCCCTCTATTGGTCTTGGTCAGAGCAGCCACTGTTGGATTTTTGTTTCAACTTACCAGAGGCTTTCTTATTGTTCTGGAAGCGGACTCCATTCTTTCTGTGTTTAGACAATGGCAGTTCTTCCTTCTGGGCATCTACCTCAACCACATGGACAATTGTCTTATTGTCTTCCTTCATAGAATCATAGAATGGTTGAGGTTGGAAGGGACCTTAAAGATCATCTAGTTCCAACCCCCCTGCCATGGGCAGGGACGCCACATGCACTAGACCAGGTCATCCAAGGCCACATCCAGCCTGGCCTTAAACACTGCCAGGGATGGGGCCTCCACAACCTCTCTGGGCAACCTGTTGCAGTGCCTCACCACCCTTTGGGTAAAGAACCCCCTTCTAATCTCCAGCCTAAATTTCCCCTCCTTCAGCTTGTAGCCATTCCCTCGTGTCCTGTTGCAATCAGACCAGGAGAAAAGTCTCTCTCCTTCTGCCTCATAATCCCCTTTCAGGTAGAGGGAATGGGCTCAAGCTGAGCCAGAGTAGGTTTAGATTAGATATTAGGAAGAATTTCTTTACTGAAAGAGTGGTTAGATATCGGAATAGGCTGCCCAGGGAGGTGGTGGAGTCACCGTCCCTGGAGGTTTTTAAGAAGAGGATGGATGTGTTTCTTCAGGGGATGATTTAGGGGTGAGAGTAGTGTAGGGCTGTCGGTTGGACTAGATGATCCTGAGGGTCCTTTCCAACCCTAATGATTCTGTGATTCTGTGTGATTCTGTAATGAAAGGTCACTATAAGGTCCCCTCTAAGCCTTCTCCTCTCCAGGCTGAACAACCCCAACTCCTTCAGCCTGTCCTCGTAGGGGAGGTGCTCCAGTCCTTTGATCATCTTTGTGGCCCTCCTCTGGACCCGCTCCAAGAGGTCCACATCTTTTTTATGCTGAGGAGCCCAGAACTGGACACGGTACTCCAGATGGGACCTTACAAGGGCAGAATAGAGAGGCAGAATCACCTTCCATTTTAGCTCTCTCACTTTGGCTTCCAGTTTGGAAGTCGGTTCACCACCCCACATTCTCATGTTTTCTCCCTTGCTGCGCAGATAGGACCACAGTTGATAATGTGATTTACACTTGGGACTTTCTCTCCTTCTTCATATCCAGGAAGGAGATTGTGAACGAGACCAGGACAGAGATCAAGGTTGAGGTTGAAATCGTGGTTGAGCCTGTCTTTTCTGTCTGTCTCTATAGTCTCTATCATCTCTGTCTCCATAGTCGTCCTCGTATCTGTCTCTGTGGTCTCTATCATCTCTGTTTCTATAATCATCCTCATATCCACGGCCTCCCTGAGCAGCCTGGGCCTATACCTGAGAACCCTCTCAGTGAAGAAATTCTTCCTAATATCCAATCTCAACCTCCCCTGGCACAACTTGAGGCCATTTTCCTCTTGATTTATCACTCATTATCTGGGAGAAGAGACAGAGCCCCACCTTACTACCACCACCTTTCAGGTAGTGGTTAAGAGGGACAACGTCTCCCCTGAGCCTCCTCTTCTCCAGGCTAACCAAGCCCAGTTCCCTCAGCTGCTCCTCACAACACTTGTGCTCTAGACCCTTCACCAATTTTGTTGCCCTTCATTGGACATGAGCACCCAACAGCAGAGAACACATTTCAGGATTTCCTTCACTTACAGCCACCTGAGCCCATGCTCCAGCAGAGGAAGCAGAGGGCTTGGAGCTGTGCTGGCAGCAGTGAGCTGGACCAGAGGAGCCTGAGAGCACTGGATGAGCCTCAGTGGAGGAGCAGCTGGGGTGGTCCAAAGGGGATGTGGGTGCAATGCTGAGTTTTAGTTTTATTCTCAGCACTCAGGTCCTAAGTCTGTTGACATTCCAAGACCCATTTGTGAGCAGACTTCATGAGGGATGTCACTTTGTTCAGCTAACGCTGTTGCCTTTGCCAGGAGCAAGGTCCTGCACTCTGTACTCTCACTGCATGAACCCAGCTCACAGTGTGTGTCCTATCCCAGATAAAGCTCCAGTCTGGGTCTGTTGGAAAGTGAAAGAGGTGGAAATACTTGCTGAAGTGTAAACTCACAGGCTTTGCCTTTAGACCTGGCATGACCTGTGCCTGGAAAATCCTCATTACACAGCAATTCTATTTGTGTGAATTAAACATGCAAAAACCTGGCCTGCTGCAGAATATGTAAGTGTGGCACCAGCCCCAGGAGTGCCTGGGCTGCCTGACCCCTACCCTGAGATGCCTCCACACCTGCCTAATCCCTGCCTGTGCTTTGCCAACATCCTGCACACTGGCTGCTGGGCTTCCTGCTGAGGAAGCCTGATGCTGTCGAGCAGCTCAGCAACTGCACAAAGCAGGTGGCCTTTTTGCTCAGCTAAGGCTGAGCCTTCCACAAAAGACACAGAGGAGGAGGGAAAAACAGGAATGCATTCCTTGTCTAACAGCACAGGGGGCACACACTTGCTGCTGAGGTGGAAGATTCAAGTTCCTATCTCTTCTTGGCTTGACAGGAGCATGGCTTTGAGCTCTGTTTTTTAACCCCAGCTGAGCAGCATCTTTCAGAGCTCTCTCTGCGTGCCACTGGTTTGTAATTCCAGTGCCACACACTGCAGCTGATGTGTGAGATTGTGGCTCAGTGCAATATTGCAATTACTCCATCGATGGTGTTCTCCTGGTTTGGGAAGTGTTGGGAGCAGCTCCTACCTTTTATCTGCTCATGTAAACAAACATGGTTGTGCCTTTGCAGAGCAATAAATCTAACCTTGATACCAAGACAAAGGCTGAAGCCTTTGATCCACGGAAACACTTTGATCCTTAACTGTGAGCCAGATGCTGTTGATTAGCTGTAAAAATAGAGCAATTATTGTCACTTTTCAGGTGGTGTTGCAGTGCTATGCTATGACCTGTCAGTGTAGCAGTTGGGTGCTGCGTCACACCTTAAAATAAAATAGATAGAATATCAAATTCAGCTAAGTTCTGCCATTCTCAAATTCTGCTCATTTTTTTGGAACAATATTTTTTGGGAGATCTCAGTGTTTATAAGTATCTAAAGGCTGGGAGCAAGAGGCTGGGGCCAGACTCTGCTCAGTGGTGCCCAGGGACAGGCCAAGGGGTGCTGGGCAGAAACTGCAAGCCAGGAGGTTCCACTTGAGCAGGAGGAGAAACTTGTTTGTTGTGAGGGTGTTGGAGCCCTGGCCCAGGCTGCCCAGAGGTTGTGGAGTCTCCTTGTGTGGAGAGATTCCCAAGGCAGCTGGAGGTGATCCTGGGCAAGCTGCTGTGGGTGCCCCTGCTGGAGCAGGGGGGTTGGACTGGCTGTCCCCAGAGGTCCCTCCCAGCCCCCACCATGCTGGGATGATGGGATTCTGTGAAAGTGACCATGTGGCTTTGAGAGGTTTTCCACCTCAGAGCTCACAGGCCAGTGTTCCAAACATTTTGAAGCAATTGCAAGCAGAATCATCCTGGAAAAGACTAATAAGAGTTTCTGGGTGGTGGAAGACGTCCCCAAGGGCCCCACTGGTAGGACAGGTCCCCTCTGTTGGACTGCACATCTCATGGAGGTCCCCATCACCTGCCTTGCTGCCCAGAGCACATGGCTGCCAAGTTGGGTTGACAGTACCAAGGTAGAGCAGCCACAGCGTGGAGGAGATCTCAGCATCACTGGGCTCTGAATGCATCTGTAGGATCCATAGACACCATTAACTCCAGCCAGGGCTGAACTTGCTGCTCCTGTAGCCTCATGGAGTAAATCAGATGTTGAAGGTCCAGATCCATCCCAGATCACAGAGATACAGTCATGACCTGGTTTCAATGTGAGATCTCTCCTGGCAGTGGACAGAAATAATCACCTCCAGAGGGTGATTCAACATGGTGTGACCTAGCAGAGCAAAGCCAGGGAGACAGGGTCCTGACTGGAAGGAGCACACTGTGGCAGGATGAGAACTGGCTCCTTGTTGTTTGCTGGATGGGACAATTAGTCTTAAGTTCCCCAGCCCTGTGACTAACCACAACCACCCAAACACCCTCACTGCCAGGGCAGAGTGACTAAAGGATGCTGGAAATTGTTGGCATTTCTTGGTGGCTCCAGAAAAATCCCAACAGTAGCTTGCAGGCCCTTGGGCTAAGGGCAGGACAATCTACCAGCAAACTGATAAACAACTCAGGAGGAAGAACTTCTCTTTTGGGAAGAGAGAAAAGTGATGTAAAAGTCCCCAAATCTTCTGCCCACAAAGTAGGTGAGGAACTGAGGGGGAGAAGCCCCAGTACAGGTAGCTCCATGCAGACGGGGTACAGTGTAAGTACTGGCCTGGGATGTTTGGTGAGGACACAGGTTCTCATAAGCACAAAACTCCTCCCTGGAGTTTTTTGTCCAGATGGCAGTGTCCTGAGACAGTTATTTTGGAAATCTAGCCCTGTGCTCTGTGGAAAAGCATTTGGCCCATCAGACCCACCTCACGGGTGTGAAGGTCACAGACACAGAAAGGTTTCTCTGAGGCACCTGGATCCTTGGTGGGAGCTGCAGGTTAGAATTGGGCTTCTCAATGCCTTAGGCCAAAGTGAGGGACAGCAAGCTCTTCAGCTCAGGGTGCTCAGCAGCCTGCACTCTAGGTGGGGTGGATGTCTACACTACAGCAGCGAGGTTGTGTGCTGATATCCCAGCACCCCTGGGACTGAGGTGTTGCGAGATGGGCTCTGGCATCCTTGAAGAGTGTCCTGGGATTTGGTGTCTCCCTTGGAAAGGCACCTACCCTTCAGCAAGCTTCCATGTCACCAGTCCCCCCCCAGCATGTAGGCTGAAATTTGCGGAGGATCTGGGGAACCTGGGACTAGTTTGGGCTGTCAGTCAGAGGTTCTGCCTCAGAGGCAGACCAAGGATGTTTCCCGGTGGAAATATACACAGCTAGGCAGGAGTTTCCAAGACTAAATTCTTGGCCTGAAATACCTAAATTCTTTTGTGGGGCTGGGTCTCTGACTCCATTTGCCCATAGGACAGGATGATGTTCTCATCTCTGTTTTGCTCAGGTGAACGTGACCCACATTCCCGAGAGCCAAGGACCTGCAAAAGAAGTCACATTCTTGTGGAAGCTTAGTATTTTGCCCAAAGCAAGGAATAGGAGAGCTAGAACCTCCACAGAGCTCTTCAAACTGGAGACAGAGCTCCAAAGCCACGTTCATAGCACCCAAGGTTATGTTCAGGAACAGTAATTCTCCACTAACAGACCCTGGTACAGTGTTTTCTCTGAATTAATGGCCTTGGAAAGAGGCTGTTTGCAAAGAAACTCTTCCCCTGCAGCATGGGATGTGCAGTGACTGTTAGCTCAGCAGTTCCAGCTCCACCTGCACATGAAAAGGAGGAAGCCCCATGGTTGGGTTTTGGGGCATTCCTCTTGAGGTGTTCCTCTTTTGATGTCAGTGGGGCTTCTCCTGGGCTGGGTCTGTCCTCTGTGCCGCTCACACCCCTGGAATGTGGCCAGGGATTGGTGTGACCAGTCAGGCCAGTAAGCAGACCTTCCTCCAAAATGAGGTTTTAATGAAATCTGCAAAGAGCTGTTGCAAGCAGATTGACTCACTTGGTTTCTCAGCTCTTAATCATGAGCTTCCTCTCTGGACAGTTAATTAGTTTGTTCTTGTGGAATGCTTTGAAGATGCAAAGCAGACTGGGAAAGTCAAGGGCTATTAGCTCATTATCTGCAATCCTCTTCTTTGTTTTTTTTTTTTTGGTGACAGAGCAATGAAGTCCAGACTCAGCCTAAGATGCTTAACAGCACTAAAAACCAAATTGTCCACACACCCAGTTCTCTCCTTATTTCAACAGAGCTCTCTGCCAAACCTTGGTGCCTCCTCAGACTAAAGGTCCCTAACGCCATCCAGAAGAAGAGGGAGGCTCAGCATCACTGCACAGGTAATTGGCAGTGACTCTAAGCTTTAGTGATACCCTGAGAGAACACTTGGCAATTTGGTATTTGGACTATTCATTTCAGTCTTCTTCCTGATGGTTTCCACTTGGATATGAAAGTGGAGAATAAGGCCATACCCTGATGGAGTGTATCAGGGGCCAGGTTCAACCTCTCAGAACCTGAAATCTTTACAGGGAGGATTAAAATTCAATAGCCCAGAAGGTTATGAATGAGATGAATTTGGGGATCTTGCCAGAGGCATTTCAGAAGCTGGTGTGTGCAGTGATGTGACCTGCTGCAAGGAGATGAGTCCTCATGACTGAGTGCTGAGCTCTTTGTGGCCCCGTGGTCCCATCACAATGCTCTCACATGCAAAACTCGGTGTCTCTGTGAATTCAAGACTATCCCTGAGCATACATATCCATCTGTTTCCTAGGGGGAAATTGCATGTGGGTTGTCCTGATCATCTTGTAGGCCTTCAGCCTGAGTCTCTAGCTGGACTTGAACGTGCTTCAGCAATATCACAAGCGCTGCATCTGTGGGAAAAGGCCAAGCTAAGCAATGAGCCTCATCCCTCGGGCACGTGTGTGAGTCTGCACACACACATGTGTATGTGTGAGATCTTCCATGCCACAGAAGTAAATTAAATAGCTGACTGCTTTCACTGGGTGCTCAATTCCTAGCTTCAGGTTTCAGGTTTTTCCTGATAGCATCTCCTCTTGCTGAGCAGCCAGGCTTCCAACACTCACCACTGCACAGGTCTGTGCTATGAGTTTTGTTTCCTTGTGTTCTTGGACACACATGATGGTGACATATTCATGATATTCTCATTTGGGGATTAAGATGTCTTGTTTTCACTGCCTTTGTAAGTTAGTTACATAGTTTCTAACCCCCATTTCACTGTTGGGTCAGAGCACCACCAGAAAAGACAAGGTTGGACAATCAGATGAATCTTTCTTTGCCACCCAGTCTTTATTTGCATTGTTTTGTGTCCAACCAGATACAGTAAAAGCAGCCACAAATTGCAAAGGAAATGCAGTTAAAAGAGTTTCCATTCAAGGATGAGCAAAATGAAGCAAGTTATGAACATGGACTCACCTCTTTACAGTGAGGTCCTCTTAATCCCAGCCATGAAGATGTGTTAGCCTCCAGCACATGGGTGGTGCTGAGCATGTCAAGCTTTTTTCTGAAGACTTGTTCTTGGAAATAAAGGAAAGAGAATGCTCTAAGTAGCTTAATGACTCCAGGACTTGGGTTTTCCAGGGAAGTGGTGATGGCAAGACAATCATTGGGATCACTCTAGTGGTGGGTGCCCTGTGGGTGCAGCAGGTGGTTGCAGGATTATTGTGAAGCTCCTGCCTGGTTTCACCCTCTTTGTAGGTCTGACACTGGTTTCACACTCATCTTAGAAAGACATGAGAAATGTGTTGTTTACCATCCCAGCCTGCCAGGGCAAAGCTGCTCTGACATCCCTGAAAGAAGATTGTCCCTTTGCAATATAGTATTAGAGAGGGTGTTCTTGTGTGCGTGCACTCACCAAAGATAAAGGGTGAGGTTCAGGCCACCAAACTATCTCAGAGCATCACTTATCTTCATCTGGACTTCCTTAACCAGCGCTGGAATTAGAAAATTATTAGTTTGGCCCTCCTTCCACCTCTGTCTGAAGATGGAGTGAGCCACATGCTGGGCAGACTGTCTCTCTCCACTAGACTTCAGTGTCTAATTTTAAGTTGTCCAGGCAAGGATGGATTGATCCTAGGGGGTTTCTCCTAACAGGGAATGAGCAACAAAAGCCATGGTGGTAGCAAAGGTTTCTAGATGCTGCTGTTTAGCTCAGTTTATGGAGAGCTGGTGTTTGACAGCTTCAAATATAAATGCAAGCAAGCTGTCCTGCAAGCCCTGCAAAGCTGTGGAGATGAGAAGGTTGGAAGTTGTGGGCAGATGACAGCTGCCCAGAGTTAGAGGGGAGGGGAAGTGATGGTAGATCCTCTGCTTCCACACTGCCAGCAGCCTGGCACAGGGTGTCCCCTGCTGCTCCACCAGTGCCACCACTGCTGGCAAATATGTGCTGAACAAATTACACTTGGAGACCTTCAAGAAGACTTCAGAAACACCTAAGTATCTGAATCCTCTGAATTCACTCTTCCCTTTTGAAAATCCCAGGGTCCCACTAAAAGGACTTCAGGTTTGCACTTCAGGGCAGAAGACAATGCAAAATCACCACTGGCTTTGGACAGCCATTCCCTAGTGAGTGACACTTAAGGCCCTGAATGGATAATCTGGTTCTAGTCAGTGACATGGTCTGTCTGAAGCCAGCAGCCTGCTTGCTCTGTAGTGTGCTGAAAGCAAGAGTCTAGGTTCAAACACAAAGACTCAGCCTCCCAGGATTTGTGCTGGAGGCAGATTCCTGATGTAGACCGAGGGGGCTGAGCCCTTCTAGCAGCCAGCAGGTACCTGGGGATACCACAGAATCACAGTCAGCATGGGTTCATGAGAGGCCTGATCTCCTTCCATGATCAGGTGACCCACCTAGTGGAGGAGGGAAAGGCTTTAGATGTTATCTACTTGAATTTTACTAGAGCTTTTGACACAGTCTCCCATCACATTCTCCTGAAGAAGCTGGCAGCTCATGATTTAGGCAGGTTAACTCTTTGATGGTAAGGAACTGGCTGGAAGGCCGAGCTCAGAGAGCAGTGAATGGAGTTAAACCCATCTGGTGACTGGCCATGAGTGGTGTTCCCCAGAACTGGGTACTGGGGCCAGCTCTGGTCAGGGTCTTTATCAATGATCTGGATGAGGGGACTGAGTGCACCCTTAGTAAAGTTGCAGATGACACCAAGTTAAGAGGAAGTGATGATCTACCTGAGGGTAGGAAGGCTCTGCAGAGGGATCTGGCCAGGCTGGATCAGTGGGTGCAGGCCAATGGGATGAGGTGCAACAAGGCCAAGTGCTGGCTCCTACATTTTGGTCACAACAGTCCCAATGCAGCACTACAGGCTTGGGGCAGAGTGACTGGAGTGCTGCCAGGAAGAGAAAGACCTGGGGTGCTGATAGACAGCAGCTGAAGATGAGCCAGCAGAGTGCCCAGGAGACCAAGAAGGCCAAGAGCATCCTGGCCTGTGTCAGCAATCGTGTGGCCAGTAAGACCACAGAAGTGATTGTCCCCAAGGACTCAGCACTGGCGAGGCCACACCTCAAATACTGTGTTCAGTTTTGGGTCTCATATACAACCTCAATGCAAGAAAGACATTAAGGCATGGGAGTGTGTCCAGAGAAGGGCAACAAGGTTGGTGAGGGGTCTGGAGAATAAAGCTTATGAGGAGCAGCTGAGGGAACTGGGGTTGTTTAGTCTGAGGAAGAGGAGGCTCAGGAGAGACCTTCTCACTCTCTACAGCTCCCTGAAAGAAGATTGTAGGGAAGTGGGAGGTGGTCTCTTCTCCTGGGTTACCTCTGAGAGGAGAAGAGGAAATGGCCTCAAGCTGCACCAGGGGAGGTTTAGATTGGATATCAGGAAAAATTTCTTCCCTGAAAGTGTTGTTAAGGATTGGCCCAGGCTGCCCAGGGCAGTGGTGGAGCCACCATTCCTGGAGGGGTTTAAAAGAACTTCTAAATGTGGTGCTTAGGGTCATAGTTTAGTAGCATGGTTAGGTTGGTTAGGGTAGGTTGATGTTTGGACTTGATCTTAGAGGTCTTTTCCAACCTCAGTGATTCTGTGAGCTCCTCTGCTTTCTATGGTCCCAAAGGAGGATGGCAGGGTGGTGACAACAGTCTGGTCAGGCCACCCTCATGTTCCCAGTCATCCTGGAGGAGGAGAAGCCCAGTGGCACATCCCTAAGCATGGATAGAAAGAGTCACAGTGCTGTCCCACGGGTATTGCCCCTGCAGCATCTTGCCAAATAAAACCTGAAGGCGCCAACTATTTTGGCCTGGCTCCTCCTCAGGTTTTGGCCTCAGGTTGTGTCACACTGGTGCTCCTGTGGTGAGCAGCCCAGCTTTGCAGCGGAGGGCCTGGAGGTGCTGCCCTTGAGCCACTCTCAGGAAGGCTGAATTCCCCTTTGGATAGTTTACAGAAGGTGCCTGCAGCTCTGCTGCTGCTCTGTCATGCTCACAATCCTCTCCTTAGCACAGCTCAGAGCTAGGACATTGCACATGTCCCGCCCCCCAAAAATTTCTTATTCCTGTCCCCCCAGCTCAGGATGGAGGTGAAAATGGTCTATCTCTCTGCCAGACACCAGGAGATGTGTGGACCAAAGCCCCATCCTTGGTTTCTGAGGTTTGCCAGCCTGTCTGTGCTGGTGCTTCCCCCTGCAGGGATGTGGTCCATGACAGGAGGGAGGAGGCAAGGACACAGCTTAGAGGAGAGTCATCGAGAAGATATTCCCACATACCTCGGTCTCACCTCTTTCAGCACTGAGCTCTGTTTGACCCTTCCCAGGGCAAAACTGAGCAGTTAGCTACCTGCCTGTGAGTAATAGTGACTGCTCATACCATTCCCTTCTTGCCTGCTGGAGACCTGCCAGTCACTGTTAGTCTTTCCCTGGTGTGCTTCCATCCCTGGATCCATCCCTTCTCATTGTCCCCCCAGCTGCCACTCGGGCTGCCTCGGCACACGGCTCCATCCCTTGCTGTAACTGAGCTTTGCTGCAGCACCCTGGAGTGGGGATGGGTTCCCAGGGACCCCCGGGGTACAAACCACCCTCTCGTGCTCTGCCTTTTTCTGGGTGCCTCTCTGCAGGCTCTGCTCCCTCCTGTTCAAAGCAAGGTGGGGCTCTGACTCACCTGCAGCTGGGTCTCACCACGCAGCAGGACACGCCGTGGCTCCGCTGGCTTTCCCACGGTGCCTGAGCCCTGCAGTGATGTTGCTGCTTTAGCCAGGAGCCTGTGGCAGGCAGGCTCCAGGGGCAGAAAGGCAACGGCTGTGGCTTTTGCCTCATGTGCCAAGGACTCATCACTTCCAATAGCATAAGCACTCACCTGAGCCATCTCCTCCTTCTCCCCTTTCTCCTGGCTCTTCAAGTCTCTGCTTCTCCACATCCTGCAGGAAATAATTTCTCTGTTGCCTCTGGGTTACTCTTGAAAAAAACTAAAATATCTGGGGTTGGCACAGTCAGTTTCTCACTGCACAGACAAAAATCATAGAAGCCATTTGGGAGATATTCTG
The DNA here is from genome assembly GCA_013399015.1 of Galbula dea. Lineage (NCBI taxonomy): Eukaryota > Metazoa > Chordata > Aves > Piciformes > Galbulidae > Galbula > Galbula dea. The sequence continues at coordinate 260,246 of VWZX01000385.1, forward strand.
CTGCCTGGGAAACACAGAATCTTGCTGTGACCCTGCCAATGGCCCCACTTGGTTACTGTACCAGTACCTCTCCCCCTCTTGGCTGTTCCTCCTGCCCTGAAAGGGACCAAGAATCACTTTTCATCATGGTAAAACATGCTCAAGAAAAGCTCAGAGTGGAACTCAAATACACTCAGATAATATCCATTTTTTTTCCTTCACATTTTTTGAGTGTTTCTTTCAGCCTTGCTTATGTGAGACTGATTTTCCTGTTCTGCCAGGAGAGATCTGTGTTGACTGAAGCAGGAGTTACCTGTACTGGGAGATAAAGAGGCTTCCTGGGGAAGGAGCAGAAAACACAAGGAAGAAAGCAATAAGATGCACAAAGTGAATCTCTGCTATGCTTCATGGCACAGCACCCAGTCTGGGTCACCTCTCAGACTGAAACTTGGCCTCAGGACCCAAAAGCAGTTACAGTTATTGCCTGAGCTCAGATCTGTTAGCTAAGATCTCTCAGGGCACTTGTAAGGCTTTTTGTGGAAAGAAGTGCCAGGGAAAGGAGGGAGGAACTCCAGTTCTCTGGGAAAGTATTTGGGTTTTGTGGTGCCAGGAACTTCCAATAGCTTTATTACTCCTGAAAACTTCTACCTGCTTTTTTTCCATTGGTTGCCTTGGGAAGCCAGGACAGTGCCATGAAGGGTTTATCACTGCCACACAGCCTGGGGACATGTGCAGCATAGGGGTGGTTAGCAACTGAACTAGCCAGAGGTGTTATAGCTGCTTTGCTCCTCGTCTGCAGAAGTGCAGACAACTCCACTGGCAGAAGGTCATGAGAGAAACCAGACTTGGGAAAGTCTCCTGTAAGCTCTGTGTGGGTATGACAGTGTTGAGCTCTGGAGCCCCTGCAGAAGCAGTGATCATATCTGGTCATCTCTCAGCTTTGGGGCATCTGAGATCTCATCCAAGACCTGGAATATTGACCAAAGTGTTAAGTTGGTCCAGATCTGCTACCTAAAAATCCCTTTCTTCGGTTCCACCTTCCCAGTGCAATGCCCTTGTCCCCTGAGAGGATTCCTGCAGTGTTCTTCCATGTGCTGAAACGTTCTCTTGTTCTTCAGCAGCTGCTGGGCTGAGGCTGGAGCACAAAACATCTCGTTTCTGCCACCAAGTGCAGAAGGAGTGCACAGGAGGGTGGTAGCAAAGAGGTAAACATCCTCTTGCCACAGCCTTTCCTGCATGAGATTATCAAGTTGCAGAGGGCTGTCATGGGAGATGGAGCTAGAAAAACATGACTGGGGCTCTGTTGAATGGAGGGTGCTTGATGTGACCATCCAGGGGTGGATGCCACATCCTGGAAAGCTGCACACAGTTTCCTCAGTCCAGGAAATGTTGCTCTGGATGTCACTACTTCACATACCCTGATGGAGAAGCAAATGCTATAAAGGCTCAGGCAGAACTGCAACATTTTCCTGCATCCCAGCAGTGCAAAGGAGAGACCTCCTGGTGTCAAAGAAGAGAAAGGGACCTGGCCCTGTTTTTGGGACGTCTCTTGGGAGTCCCTCAAAAGGTTTTCCCAAGACAAAGGAAAGCTTAGAAAGCACCAAGAAAGAGGCCAAGCAGAATACTGGATTGGTAACAACTTCTATGCTCAGCAAGATTAGATCTGCAAGGACACATAACCATGGGAGAGATGCAAGTGAGGGTTATATGATGGAGGAGCACAAAGTCATGCATGTTACAGGGAAGACAATGAGGCCATGAGTCACTGTGCCTCACATGGCACTTGTGCTTTCTCCTGACCCAGGCCCCCACCTCCTGTGGTGGAGATGCCCTGGGGTAAGGGTGCATGAGTGCTGTGAGGGCCATGGGTTGTGGGTGCCATGCATATGCTGGAGCTCTTCTGCATATGCCTTGTGTTTATGGGGCAGGGCTTTCTGGTATGGGCAAGCACCACGTGTCCTCCAGCAGTGTGCTGTGTGGGACTGTGGCACTCCTAGGGCGTTTGGCTTGTAGGGCTGCAATGCCACAGCAGTGCCTCTGCTTGGGGTCATCTCACCCAGCCTGTGGGAAACCAAGGCAGAGGAACTTTGTTGAGCCAGTACATCCCAGCAGGAGATGCTGGGACTGTTGGGGTCGTTGGTGGGGTTGTGGTGTGTGGCTTGATCTTGGTGTTTCCTAGGGATGTCTTGCACAGTGCAGTGTGGTCTCTGTGCCATGAAGTTGGGAACTGCTCTTGGCTGGGAAGTGATGATCCTCTGGGGTGTGGTCTGGGGAAGTTGGTCTGGGCATGCCTGGGGTCTGTGGGGAAGGTATCCCATGGACCTGAAAATGGAGAGTAGGGTCTGCTCTGACAGCACGATGAGCAGTGACAAAAGACTCAAAAGGTGCACTGTGGGAGGGGAGATGGGGCTCTACTGGGGGCTGCTTTGCTTGTGGGCTAAGGCTGATCCTCCTCTGACCCAGCTGCTAGAGGGGATACATTTTTCATCACATCAGAATCTCAGGAGGAGCACCTCAGTTGTGTTTTTATTGCAGACTGCCCTGTGGTCTTTGTGTGTGCCCACAGACAGCCCTGTCCAAAGAGGGGCCTTTCTTATGTGTTCATACACAGGACACAGACCTCAAAATAAAAAGACATGCTGGTTTCTTGGTATTCATTACACATGCTGCAAATAGCTAGAGAGATCCAAGCACATACTCATGTATCAGCCTAATTTCCAACTTGGAGGCATGTGTTGAGAGCTAACAATGACACGTCACAGTATCCAGGATCTACTGAGCTGGCAGGGACCCACTAGGATCATCAAGTCCAATTTCTAAGCCTGTGCAGGACACTCCAAGAATCACACCATATGCCTGAGTGTTGTCCAAACACTTCAGGCTTGGTGCTGAGACAACTTCCCTGGGGATGCTGTTCCAGAGCCCAACCACCCCCTGGCTGAAACCCCTTTTTCTGATCTCTAACCTAAACCTCCCCTGACTCAACTTCATCCCATTACCTCTAGTCCTGTCTCTGTCCACAAGAGGAAAGAGATCGGTGCCTGTCCCTCTGCAACCCCTCCTGAGGATGTTGAAGACAGCAGTGAGGTCTCCCCTCAGTCTCCTCTGCTCCAGGCTGAACAAACCAAGTGACCTCAGCTGCTCTTCACAAGGCTTCCCCTCCAGATGCTTCACCATCTTCGTGGCCCTCCTCTGGATGTTCTCTAACAGCTTGATATCTTTTCTGTACTGTGGTGCCCAAAACTGCACCCAGTGCTGCAGGTGTGGCCTCCCCAGTGCAGAGCAGAGCAGGACAATCACCTCCCTTGACTGGCTAGCAATGCTGCTCTTGATGCACCCCAGGACACAGCTGTCCTTCTTAGCCTTCTTCAGTGTTTAGAGAGCCTGCTCAAGAATCACAGAATGTTCAGAGCTGGAAAGGACACACGAGGATCATCAAGTCCAGCTCCTGGTCCTGCACCCAGAGGTAGGACTCATCTGCATTAGTTTTAGACACTTGGCATCTATGTCAGACTCGGTAAAAGACAACTTCCTTTCCTAGCTTAATTTATATGACCTTTCTTAGATGTGCTTTCAGATGTGATTTGTGCCTGAAGAAGCTGCAGAATGAACATCACCAGTATGCATGAGATATCAATATTTAATCCTTCTGAGGAGTTCTGGGTACACTGCTCCTTAATGGATCTTATAAGACAATTCCTTAGGCACTGCTAAACGAGTTGCAAATGTGCTGCTGCATTGTAGCCTAGCAGCTGCTGAAGGAAGGAATGGTCACAGTTGCCAGTGCAATTTGGGTTTTGAAGTGCTGGTGTGTGAGGTCCAACCAAAACTGGTGAAGACATCCAGGTTTGGGTGCTTTGCCTTTGTGCTTAGTCCTTTAGTGCTTGCCCACCTTCCACTCCTCTCAGCAGAGCAGCAGAGGGTGCTCCTGGAACGGAGTTCTGAGCAGTGTGATGTGGGGTGACCCCTGTCTCTTTAACCATGCCTGGATCCACAGCCTGTGCCCTGCCTGTCTGATAGGCTCTGAATCTTCTTCTCATAAGGTACTTGTCAGTGCTGAGGTTTGTTCCTCAGTCTTGCCTTGAGTAAATGAAGCAAACACACCTTGCAGCTGAGATCACATTCCCCTTTGCCTCTTCTTTGAAGAGACTTCTGAAGGAGATCAAGAGGCTGCTGCTTCCTTATTTCTTTTGTAAGGCAGCCACCAGTGTTTATACACCACAGTGTTCCAGAGCACTGAAAGTACAAAGTCCTTTGTGCATCCTACACTTCAGCTCTTTCTGTGTGGCTTAAGTTACTGCAGGATGTGAGGCAGAGATGAAATCCTTAGATGCTGTCGACAGCAATCTCATGGAGCAGGCTGGGAAGTCCCCAGAGCAGATGCAGCCTTCAATTTGGTTCTGGTGAGCATGAAAAGTCTGGTCTCAAATCTTACATTTATAGAGCTTCCCTGTAACCACAGCTTCTGAAACAACAGAAGCCTAGATATCCCCCAGGGGGTACTTATCTTTCAAAAGGGGAACTGAAAGGATAATGCTTGTGAAGGGAAAGTGAGAGGGAAAATGAAACTTTACAGACAGTGTGGACTGTGCTCACCCTACTGAAGCACAACCCCAGCACATCCCACCAGTTCAGAAATCCTTGAGGAAGGGCAGAAGGGAGATGGCTTGGTTAAGCAGGAGAAGAAGGATCAGAGGGTGTCTTCAAATAGCTGAAGATGAAAACAGGGAAGACTTCAGAGCCTCTGCCAGGTTAAACATAAACCATAGTAAACATGCCAAAAAGGAGCTGAAGGAACAGCTAGCTGAAGTCAGAAGATTAAGCCATAAGCAGTAAGGGCATCTGCACATGTATGAGGGCCTCCCATGGAGACTGGAGGAGCAGGGGTGAGTAGCAGGGGTGAAAAGAATACTCAGAAAGGAGAAGAGCAGGAAAGATCATGGCTTTGCTTTTTCTAATTCACAATGCCTGTGAGAAATGGGGAAAGTTTCTACAACAGCCTATGGTGAGCCAGGGAAACCACAGCATGGCACACCTGAGGACTGAAGCCTGTGTCTGTATCCAAAATCTGGGGGAAGTTCAGGCAGCAAGGAAAGGATGATAAATGCTAGAGAAACATCAGCATAGAGAAATGCCAAGTGATGCACAGGAGGTGAAATAACCTTATCTTCAGAGGTAAATGATGGGCTTGCAGCTGATCATAAGCACTTGGAGGCAACTCTACGATGTCTAACCCATCCCCATGACAGCTCAATGCACAACGGAGCTGCAGACACCAAGGTGAATGTCAGGAATCATTAAGGAAAGAGAAGAGAATAGAAAGGTGGCTGTGATGTCCCTATATAGGGCCAGGGCTTACTCACCTTTTGCATACTGGATGCCATTCTGGACTCCTTGTCCCTGAAAGGAAAGGTTCAGAGAAGGTCATTGCACCTGGCAGGCTGATGGGCCTGTCTGAGGAACTGTGGTGTGGGCTGGGACTTTCCAGCCTGGACCAAAGAGAAACTGGGGAGGAACAACTCCTCACATTTTCCAAGTATGAGACCTAGGGAGCTTCAAAAAACAGCTGATATGAGCCAGGTTCAGAAGAAAATAAGGTGTGGGGTTTTTCCCCCAGCAAGATTTGGATCCATAGAACAGTGACACAAATGGTTGTGACACAAATATTGCTAACTCAGGTTTTCATGGACTGAAGTGGTGACTGTAAAAGCTCTTGGGAGAGAAACCTGCTGAGGCTTGCCAAGGATGTAATGGTGGAGGAAATGGGATTTACCTCTTCATTTCTCATGTTGGCATAAGGCAGAGCAGCCCAGACTGGTCAGTGCTGCAGGCAACCAGGCTTTTACAAACCTTTCAAAGAGAGACAAGCAAAATAAAGCCATCCACAACAGGAAGCTTGAAGAAATTCCAGCAATTTTTATTGATTTCAGCTTTTCCAATGAAGCAAATACATACAGTACAGCCAAAACAAAACTCTGAGACATTACTCTCACATACCTATATCTTACAGAACACACTGTATAGCTATGGACTGGTAGGCTAAGGTGGTCTCAACTGGTGTGTGGTCAGAGGAATAAAAGTGCCTACTGCCTTCTCCTTGTCCATGAGGCTTCTGAAATGCTGGGGTGGGTTGGATTGTACATACACAAAACAAACAAAGCATTTAGCAGAAAATAGACCAAAAAGCTCTGCTAAGCCCAGGACAAACAAGTGTGGTCTTTATTTACATGGCTGTGTGTCCTGGGCACAAATCAGGTCCCAGCTGCTCTTACTTCTGCTGCTGACAGAGCTAATGGTGCTGCTAGCTATGGTCCTTCCCCACCTCAGGAATTCTCCATCACTGTGACCCATGGAATGTGCTGTGTGCTGGGGACCTGCCCTTGTCCCTGTCATGGGGGCACAGCCTACCCTGGCTCTGAAGGAAGCAAGAAACAGGAAAGCAGCTCATGGAGGAGATGTCACAGTTAAAAACTTGCCTGTAAGAAACAATATCTCCCTGGAATGAAAAAAAGAAGTGATGTTTTGGAGGTGAAACCAGCCTCATGTGTGGTGGAGGGAACCTCACTGAGCTCCCAAAACTGCTGGTGGTGAGCAACACCAGTTAATCCAGGATTCTGATTTCCCTTTCTCTTCCCACATCTGGGCTTTGGTGCCACTTCAGTGGCTTGGGTGGAGGCTGGGGTCCAGACTTAAAACAAAACAAAGGAACCGAGAGGAAAATAGTGCTGAGTATCAGAGAGTTTCCTGAGGATGAAATAGCTGCAGCCCAGCCCTGGGGTGGCAGAGCAGTTACCAGACACATAGCACACTGCTCTCTCCAGTTAGCTGTATTTTGAGGTATGAAAGCAGTAACATACAGCATCACAAAAAACAACAACAAAAATCAGATTGGAGGGAACCTCTCTGGTCTGCCCAGCTCCAAGCAGGGGTAACACCAAAGCCAGGTGAGATTGCTTAGGGCTGTGTCCTCTTGTGTTTAGAAGGGCTCTGAGGATGAAACCAGATTTTATTCTTGTCATTTTATTGGCTTTAGAGAAACAACTTTGCTGTACTTAGTAACATTTATGGGAACGATGTATGTCTGTGTGGGTCTGATACATATTAGTGAGATCTGCAGTACTTGTAGATTGAACTGAGCTCTTTGTGCCTTACCCAGAGGTTCAGTAAACTGCACTCAAGCTGAAAGCAGCAGAAGTGTTTTAAAAGAGAGCAGAAACAAGAGCCAATTCAAAAGTATTTCCTCAATATTCCATCATTACATTTTGGACAGGTTTCCCCAATTAATTTTACCAAGAAAAACACTAGCTCCCAGGGCTAGTGCTGGACATGTAATTACAGGAGAAGATCTGACTGGAAAACTGCAGCCAGCATGCTCTTACACCAGAACTGTGACCGTCTTGGACATCTACAGTCTTGGGCCCTGCCAAAACCATTCTCAGCTGTGCATCTGAGAACACACAGCCAGCTAGGGAAGAGCTGGCAGCTATGGCAAGGGCATGCCTGCAGGCTGGGGCTCCTTTGCTGCTCTTTAAGTGCTCCTGAAACTGTCCTACCGGATTCTCCTGGTTCTAGTTCTCCACTTCAAAGGGGCTTTATTTTCTTTCTCATTTGGCTGGGAGCTCAGTGCAGAAAGCTCTCAGCTGAACGTGGGTGAAGGCAAGCAAATGGTTGCTGTTCATTAAAGTGCACAAGACTAAGCTACTCTTTGTAGTCCAAGAGAAAAACCAGCTGGAAAACGATCTCCCTCTCTGGACACACACTCTCTGTGGTCTAAACAGGGGACAAACAAGTGCTGCCAACATGTTTCCTAGCTCTAGAGCTGTGTCAAGAGCAAATCCGAGCTTCATGGACAGTTCTTTAGGGGGCATGAATCACCCCACTTCTGTCAGGTGGATAGGGACATGGTTCCCACCAATTTAGGAGTCTGCTACTTGCAAAAAATGAGACTTTTTCCCTTTGCAGGCTCATAAATCATCCTTCCCAAGCACTTCTTCCACCTCTGACATTTGCAAGTCGGGGTCCTGTGCCCCTGCTCTGTTTGAAGGAGCAATAACCATGTTAGTGGGGCAGCCTGTGAATGAGCTGGTCCTTTCCCTGTGGATCTGTGCTGCATCCCCTCTGGGGACAGCTGGGGGATATTTTTCTTCTTCTGGAGGAGGATCAGGCTCTTCCCTCACATGGTTACTGTCAGGAGAAGGGAGTTGCCCTAAAAGGACTTCAGCAGTTGCCCACCACAGCCTTAGCATCACAGGGAGATTAATGTCATCCAAGATCCCAAGAAATAAAATACTTCCCAACCTGACTTTACACATTCCTTTCCATATTAATACTATTTCTTTACATAGAAAAATAAAAACAAAATGTGATTAAAAAGGCCACATCCCTCCCTTTTTTTCAGTACTGTGTGGCAGTGGGTGATCCCAGGGGAAAAACACTCTGCCTGTCTCCAGCTCAGCTTCTCAAATGCCACCTTTGTCCAGATACAGCCATGAGATTGAGTTGTTCTGGTGCTCAAAGCAGTTCAGGACCCAGCAGTACTTGTGCTCTGCAGATGTGTTGCCATTGTCCCCTCACATACAGCTTCAGAGAAGGGTTCCTGAGACCCAGGAGAGAGTTTGCAGGCATCAATTTGCTTCTTGAGATAAAAAGTTCACGTGACAGGAAGGAAAATACTAATAACTAAGAGAGCTCATTGGAGAAAAGTCCATAAAGAGAGAAGAAGCCCTTGTTAGAGTAACCAGCTTTGTAAAGAAGAGTATGGTTGTGTGTAGCTGTTTGTAATGGCCATAGGCAGTGGGAGACCCAACCTAAAATTGGCAATTTTTATACTTGTGGGTAAAAAGAGTTGGTGACAAGTGTTTAATGTGGCACCACTTGGTGCATGGATCAGGTGGAACTGGATAAATCTCTGCCAGGGGGTTTAAGTTGCACAACTCCCACCAGCTTTGGGTGGGAGATGGGGACTGAGCCAGTAGGAAGATCGTACTCACCACGTGTGCACATGCATGGTGCCTGCACACACACACACACAGCCACATGTACATAGTTACACAGACACTCTCTTTGCAAAAAAACCCCATAATTATTGACATCAAGAAAGTATAACCTCAATAAAAGTCCCTTCTCCCCCCTAAAAAGAAGAAAATGCTTAAAAATGTCAGTAACATTCACATGAAATCCATATGTTTAGTTTGCTTTACAGTTGAGTTAGACTCAGAAACACTCTATATCTTTAACATCCTAAGTAACTGGGAAAGGCTTGTGTCTTCCTGGACATGAACCAGTTCCAAATTCTGAAATGGAAGAAAAACAAACAAAGAAAAACCAAACCCCAGATAATTAAAACATTCCAGAAATCTTTCATTACTTTCAAACCCAACTTTCAGTCCTTTTTCTTCAACTGTCCCCCAGTTTCTGTACCACCCACAGCTTTTCACCCTAGGCTTCCATGCTCCTCTGGGTCTCTGTGGAAACATCCCAACAGAGCAGGAAGAGAAATCTGTACCTGGGCAGAGGAAAGAAATAGGCTTTTGGACCATGTCTTCTTCCATCAGCACTGCTCTTAGTTCAACAGCAAAAAGTATGTTGGAGAAGGGAGCAAAGAATTCACTCTGGGTAACCTCAGTTCCCATCACAGAGACATCTGACATCTGAACAGTGCTTAAAGCTTCTCCCATCAGTGGCAATTATGAATCCAAGGTACCTGACATATTCAATCCTCATTTCACACTAAATAAAAAGCCATAATGATGCCCTGAAAATTCTGCCCAGGATTTCTCCAACTTGGTTTCTCTATCAGGATTTTCCAGGTGACAATGTGTAGTTCCAAATTCTGGCATGAGGCTTACAGGTGGATTATTGAGTGCTCAAAAACATCCCTGAGGATGACGATGCCATAGCATGTGCTGGGGTTACCTTCATGTTACTGACACTATCTGGATAACACTGTTAAGAATTCAGGAATTAAAGTACTGTCAGAGAGATTCCTGTGGAAAGCTCCTCATGGGAGGATTTAGTAAAATGCAATTAATTAGTTATTGCTTGGCAAAGTCAGCCAGAAGGACACAGGAGGTGCAGCCAAGTCCAGCAGCTTTGTCCTGTGGCATCTGAGCTGAGCATGTCTGAACCTACAGCTGTGCAGTGCAGGCAACATCTGCAGTGAGCCTGGGGACAGCACAGCCTTCAGCCTCTCATCCAACCAACATTTAACAGCTTGGACTGATAAGGTTTGTGATGAAAACATCACAATCCCACTTTTGGAGAGATTAAAACCAGCAGAAATCTCATGGGGTTCACACACTGCTCCTTTGCCCCCAAACCACTCCTACCCCAGGGGCCCTGGCCTCACCTGCAGCCTGAACATGCGTGGAGAGGCTCCTAAAATCTGGAGGAGAGGGTCCTGAAGGTCGTTCCAGCTAAAGATCCCATCATGTTCTTATCAAACCCTTGCTGCAGAAGGACATTACACAAAGTGCAGTGAGTGCATACCAATGGCAAAGCTGACAGCTATTGCCACGAGGCAGAGCCTCCTGCCCCACTCCAATAACTCCACTTAAAACGTGCTTCATTCTCAGCCAGCCTCCTCCACCCTTCCTCTGTGTGCCTTCAACATGTCACAATGTTCCTTGCATTGCTTTCCACCTGCCAAGAGCTGGACTTCTCCAGCTTTACCAGAGGAAACCATCACCTAATCATTCACTGAAGGTTATTTCCTCTCACTCCTCATCCTGGGAAAATGGCACAGATAAGTGCATGCTGCACACACCCTTGCAGACCCCCACCCTCCTCATCTGTTGCAGACCTGTGCCATGAGCATCTGTGTGACCACAGGAGTGGCTTGGTCACACCAAAATGAGTTGGCACAGGCTCCTGAGCTGAGGCTGGTGCAAAGCTACACAAGCTCCCATGGAGAAAGTCCCTAACTGTTAATATGAGGGTGATGTTTAGGCACTCTGTACCTTCCTGCCCCCAGGGAACTCCCCTTTGTGGATGTTCCACCTTCTCTTTAATCTGGCCCTTTACTCTCTGCAGGTGCTGCTGCTGTTGGGTTGGAAAAACCCAGCTTGTTCAAAGAAAGCCACTGGGAGCTGGGAGCTGGCTCAGAGCCCTGTCTGGCTCTGCACTTGTACAGTTTCTATTGCAGGGATCAAAACAAATCCTGAATACTCCTCTTCTTGGTTTAGAAGATTACCCTGACTGTAAGGGTGACGTAACTACAGGGTAGACTTATGGACACAGAAGAAAACGGGGGGAAAGAGAGGAGGAACCTTGTCAGGGATCTGCTGGGACATGCTGATCCTACACAGTGGGCTGCAGTGAAGGGAATCTCCCAGGCTAGTGCTGAACATCCACCTGTGTTCCCAGCACAGAACAGTGCTGTGCACACACGACAGCATCAACCCCAGGAGCAGGGTGGCTATGTGGTGGAAGAGCCCACCTAAATTAGCTTCATCCCCAGGGTGCAAGCTGCCCAACACAGACACATCATCCTCTTCTTAGTCCCTAAAGTCAAGCCCAGCAGCTCTGGTTGCAACTCACTGCCTCTTCCTCACATCTTAGGCAGATGCCCATGTGCTAGGCGCGTTGTGGTCCTCTGAGTGCCCTGGGCTCCTCCCAGCTGCTGCTTGCACTCGCTGCTGAATCGTGGCCTTTGCAAACCCACCAGTTTCAGCAAGGCAAGAGCAGGGTTGTTCCTGCCAGGGTTGTCCTTACCTGCTTGAGCACACTCTGGAGCTCCCTGTTGGACCAAAGATCCGTCAGGAGGAGGCGAGCAGCTTCAGCCGCTTTTGGACAGGAGCTGGGAAGATGAAAGCAACCTCGTTGAGTTATGGCAGGCCACAGAGCAGCAGCCCACATGCATTCCCAACAGCCTTTGACTAAGCCCATCTCCAGCTGGGAGGTTGGCTAGGATTGATGGAGGACTGCCCATAAACTTGCTCTCTCAGCAATCTGAAGTGGCAACAACCTCTGGGACCAGAACAGGACAAATGAAAAAGAGGAGAGGATTTGAGTGGAAAAATGATCAGTAACCAGAGCTGAAGGAGTGTTTCTGGATCATGAAATGTGGGAGAGTGACAGAGAAGACAAAAGATGCCAACCCTTCCCTAGAGTCTGCAGGGACAGTGTGGGTGAACCTCTCAGGAGGGCAGCAGAGGACTGGGCTCCGTTCTGCCTGGTGAGGATGAAGGAGAAGGGAGCATTTGTAATGACAACATCTGCAACCCCAAGTCCTTACTCAGCAGCAGTTAATAGATACTTGCTCACGTAACAGCTCCGAAACCGTGAGTCATAGCAGCTCCTTTAATAATTTTGGAACATTTCATATGACAGCCTAGATATGAACCTCCTTGTTGGCTCCTATAGCTGCTCCTGATCTCCTGGACCTCGCTCTATCTGTGGGAGACTCCTGATCTGTTCAGTCTGTCTCAGCCAAGGTGATGGAGGGGTATGAGACCAGACTCAGGACTCTCCCTGTATAACTTCACGAAGCATTCTGTCCCCCAGAGAGTCCTAATCAGACTAGGAGAAATGGTTGACTGGGACCTGCCAGCACTGTACTCTGAGTGTGAAAGGACAGGAATGTCACCACATTCAGTACATTTGGGGCACTTCTCTAACATATCCAGCAGCTGCTACCAAAAAAAATGAGCAAGTTCAACTTGGTCATGAACTCCAAAAGGACTGGGCAGCTCCTATGGACGTGGAGGGCTGGGGGAGCTGCAGACAGTCAGGGGTTTTGGAGCAAAGACAGTCAGGAGCGATGTTTTGGGGCAAAAAAAAGTAGGTTTGATTGCAGATTCAGTTCTCTGGTTATAACCTTTCTATGCCCTGTCAGCAGGATGACTATGTTTAAAAGAAATCTTGTGGCACAAACACTGTTTGTGGTTGCAAAGCCATTAAAAACCAATAAACCCCAAAGTATCTATGATTAGTTGTTCACTGCATGTCCTGGATGCTTCTTTCCAAGGATATGGTGTTTCATGTTGTTTCTCTCTTCCTAAGCTAGAGTTATTTGGTTATTTATTTATTAAGAATTTGTGTCTAATGCTATTAAATTCATATATTTTTGCCAGTAAGTCTCCAAAGCACACCTCAAATGATTTTTTTCCCCTTTCAAATAAGAATTATTTGCATCTGGTACCTGAGCCATTTAGAAATACAGACAAAAGAATTTCTCCACTCTTAACTGGAAGGATTGGCACTGGCTGTTTCATGCAGAATCTACTGCTCCTATGTAGGCATGAAAGGATAAAGCAAGAACTGGTGGAGATGTGATGATAACTTCAATATGGCAATATTCTGAAGGAATTCTAAAGCAAGTGATTCTAAATATTCTAAAGCATATTCTAAAGCAAGTTCTGGGAATGGTGTGACTGCTCTGGCAGGGGGCTTGGACTAGATGATCTTTCCAGGTCCCTTCCAACCCCTGATATTCTGTGGTTCTGTCATTCTGTAGCAGTGTATGACAGAGCAGGGCATCAAGAAGAGCTGATTCAGGGAAGAACTTCCTTAAAAACAAGTTGGCTGCAAATGAAAGTTGTTTCTAAGGTCAGTCTACTTTTTACAAATAGAATTGTTCATAAAAATAAGTGGAAAGACAAACAAGGAAGATGTCCACTGGTGGTAGTGGCAGCAGTGATCCAAAAAAGTATTGACCCAGGGAAAGCCAAGCAAAAAGCTAATCAGAAGGAGATGGTGGGGCAGGAGGAGAAGAGCAAGGGCAGCAAAAAAGACAACTATTCTGTATATGCTCATCAAATAATGGGGGGAAATGTTTCCTGAAAGGACAAAAATATCAAGAGCCTCACATCTGTCATGCCATGAACTCCTGGAGCAAGGATTTCTTTAGAATATCATGAGTGTATGGAATTGATATCAAGGTGCAAACTTTGGAAGAAAGGGGAAATGAGAGATGTTTGGATAAGAAGAGCTCCTTTCCACAGAAAAGAATCAAGAAAAGATCCGAGTTTCTTGGAAGATTAATTTTGGTGAATTGTTATGGCAGAATTAAGCTGCAAAATGGAATTGTGCAACAGAAATGATGTGAAAAGCAAATGAACAAAGGACACTGGAACTGATCAGTGAGAAAAGCATTGTGAGGTGAACTGCAAATCTGAGGAGCTAGAACCCAGGAGGAGATTGTGGAGAAAAGCTTTGAGTGCAGCCAGCAGAATTATTGAGAAAAAAATGATAATTTAGTAGTGAAATAATGGTGCCTGAAAGAGAACAAAAGAATATTTTCAGAGAGTTGGAGAAGAAAGCTGGAAAGGACATCAGACACCACAATAAACCAGGGGCTCAGGTTTTGGAACCACCACCACCACCTCCAAAAGAAGGTAATGTGCAATATTTTAGCAACTTGCATTAAAAATAACAGAGTGAATGAGCTCCATCATCACTTTGGAGCCTGTGAAGACATATGCAGGAGACAGAGACAAATATTAAGTTGGGATGCCCCAACAAGGAGAAAAAATCACAGCTATCAGATAAACTGCTGAACTGCTTTCCCCTTTCACTCAAACTACAGCTCCAAGAAACATCAAGGAAAAGAAACCCCAGCTTTGAGGATTCTGGCTGGCATTTGAGAAGAGCACAGGGAGGGAGAAGATCCAGAACTTGCTCATCTCTAACCTGGAACTTGTTTCTTAAATATGAATACAGAACTGTTGGAGTGTGTTAAACCAATGATTTACAGCTTCAGATGCAATGAGAGACCAGTCAGAAAACACAGGTGAAGATCTGCTGGGTGGCAGGAGACACATGCCAGGGGGGAGGCACTGTGCAGACACAGCACCCAAAACCAGCCCACAGGTGGGGGTGAGGGCAGTCTGTCCACAGGGAAACAGGCAGATCAACAGGGAAAACTCTGCAAAAGACTAGTGAGGTGCAACACGGCATGGTGTCCTCCATGGCAGTTTGGTCACCACTGTGACCTCCTTTCTGCTGGCTGTGGTTCTGGGAAGGAGGAGGTTGATGTGTGGGACTCACCACAATCAGCAGCAGCATAGGGAGCATGGAGTCTGCATCCAACCTGGGCAACAGCTCCCAGTAGAGGTGTTAGATTTAGTTACTACCATCAGAGAGTGAGTGGGGCTCTTTCTGATGTAGGATTGGACATATCCCACCCTAAAATTTCATGGATAAATTCACAGGCTACACAAGAAGGTGGGAAAAGTTAGATAAAGTGAATTAGCAGGTGTTCATTTCACTGGAGGGGAGATCTCTTTGACATCTACTCCATGGGAACAGTCTGAAATTATACTGCTTGAATGAGTAAGATTAGTCCTGGGTGTAAATTGTGGTCATTTGTTTACATAAGACTCTCCCAGCATAAAGAACTTTGGGATCAGAAGTGCATAATGGAGGAAAAGGAGCAAGTCAAGTTTTGGACACTGCAAGAACTGGGGAGTTTCTCAGAAGGAATTTGTGATACAGACAGGAGGAGCATGCTGAAGACATCTCCAGAGTTCAGTGACTCCTGACAGTTTAGTGAGTCATGGCAAACAAAGCTCAAGCACACAAAGCAGTCAAGACAATGTAAGCAGAGCCCTGGTTGTGCAATGCTTTGCTGAAGCAGTAAATTAGCCAAGGACCAGTCTGAGGGATCCAAAGAGGGACTTTAGGCAGGAGTAAGTACCCTTCAAAACAGGCAAGCCTTACAGGAGGGCTGGGTTTCATGTTAATTGGGCTTGTTGTAGAGTGGGAGCATACAAAAGCAGCAAACTGACTGAGGTTGGTTGGCTGAGGTCCAGACCAAACAAGAAGGCCACTTCTAATGAGTGAGAGTCTCTCTGCTGGCATGGAACAAGGGGTAGATGGGAAGTGGTTTATCAAACGGTGATGGAGAAGGCATGTGAATGTCTTTTCACAGCAGAAGACAACAGGTTACTCCTATGAGGCATTTTAAAACAAAGACAGATGGTAGGAAAGATGAAAGCCTAGGAAGGGGAATACTTGGTCAAAGATCCTGCAAGTTGAACACCAGTTTGGCCAGAATTGAACATGTAGCTTGGCAAGGGCTGAGAAGCTTTTGTGCATGGTCATAGGGAGGGTGGAGAACAAGCAGGACAGAATTGCCACTGTCAGAACTCAAACCAAGGCCTCAAAGAAAAAGTGGTAAAACATGTTGAGATTGCTCTGTTGTAAAATACAAGTAGAGCAGAGGAGGTACTTAAAATAGTATGTATCTATCTGCAGCATCACAGCTGCATCTCTGTCACTTGGGGTGGGTATTTCAACAGAAAGATGACAAATCTGAATGCTAAGGCTAAGCAAAATCCCAGTGTATCTGTGGTGCTTGAATCCCAGACCTGACCTTTGTGACAAGGTCTGCAGGAAGCTGTGAGTGGGCAGCCTGGGTGCTGTGGGGTCAGGCTCTGTGCTGACATCCCTTGCCAGTGCTGATACCCCCTGTTTTGAGGGCTGGAAGTTTCAAAAGGGTTTAAGTTGTTGATGTTACAATGATGTTTAGAATTTCTCAGAACTCAACCAGCAGATGTCCTGAGGTCCCTTTACAAATCCCATCCTGGGTGGAAACCTGTGCTGAGGATTTCTGCCTACCAAAAGGCTTTAATTATTTTTGGCTCTCTGTTGATAAGTACAGGGAAAGAATTCTTTACTGTCTCTGCAGGGTGTTGGGAAGGCTCTGGTGTTACCCAGCTTTGCACAGAGCCGATGGGCTCAGGAATGTCTGCTCAGGACCCCGCTCCATGCCTCCTGCCCCAAACTCACCCGTTTCGGCACAGGCTTACTACATTATTTAGCATGTTGCTTGTCAAGTAAGACTTTCCCAGGTGTGGGTTGGACATGATGAGGTTCCTCAGAGTGTAACAAGCTGATGTCATGATCTCGCCATAGCTGTTGGTATTTCCAGACTGGAATGACAGGAGACGTGATACATCTGGGAGCACCTGGTGAGCTAAAGAGGTGAAATGTTCCAATCAACATCTAAATGAAACCTAGCACAAGTGAGTGATACTGTTTGTGTTAGCACTACTCAATGCAAGAACACTCTTATCTCTGGAAGGAGACACTAATAGTGTAATGACATAATAGTCAACACTTCATTTTCAGAGACAAAAATGAGTGTTGCAGGTCTCTAGATCATAGGCAGTCAAGTCCAACTCAGTTCCCAAAACACAGCCATCTCATGATCTTGCAGATTTGTCTGTAAAGCATACCAGATGCCTGTAGAGACTTTGAGGTAGGACACATTCTGTCAGTTAAACCTGCAGCTGTAACCTGCGGTTGCCCTTTTGGGCAGAAGAAACGACACTGCTTTACCCAACTGTGAGGCTTGGCTAAGTCCTATTGTAGGGTTTACAAAATGAGTTGGGCAGATATTAGGGAGCTAGAATCTAGACACTCTTGTAGAATCCACTGTGTTGGAAACGACTTACCCATGGTTTTGTGGAGAACCGGGTGCCGGGACATGTTGCTCAGCAAAGAAGCCCCAGACCGGACAACGTCAGAGCTGCTGGACTGGAGGAGCCTGGCTATGCGAGGCAAGCCTTTCTCCTTCAAACCAATCAACTGGCTCATGGCATTGGACATCTAGGAGACACAACAGAGATGTCTTGTAGACTTCTAATTCCAAGAGGACACAATTGGGCTGATGTCCAGGGCCAGACAAACTTGATGACTCTATAAAATAAGCATCTGGATAATACCTGCTACCATAACCTCACTCTGTCATTTACCCTTCTTCTCCACAGGCATTGGCAAAGTCAGTCTCTCATCTTCTGTGATGTCTCTGGGACTTCTGTCCTCTTGCTGGAGCCTGAGTGGGGACAGCTCTTCACCCAGCTGATATTCCCAAAAGCTGGAGAAGTTTTATTTTCATGCTCTTATTACCCTTACCCTTCACAACACCCTTGCAGCTCTCTGCCATGCCACAAGTAATAGTCTGTGGTGGAATGGGAACAGCTAATGGATACCTTTAAAAACCAACCTGAAGACCAAAAGTACTCATCTTGGGTCCTGATCTTGTGTTTGCTTATGTAAATCTAGAACTCAGGATGTAGCCAATGCAGATGGCTGCTCATGGACGTTGAAGCACATACCCTTAATAAATTGCCTTCTTATTGACAGGGTTTAATTGAACTCCTCAGCTACTGTGCCATCAGAAAGGCTGCTGGGTATTGTCAAACAACTAGTGACACATGTCCATCGACAGTGACATGGGAATGGAGGGAATGTGCTGGAAGGCAACCGTCTTAAGGGCTGAGACCCAATTTCCCTCCCATGCTCCAGGAGGTACATGTGCCAAGTTACAGATTCATTCCAGCAGCACTGGAACATGTAAAGTGGAGTCTGAGAAGAGATTTGGAGCTATCCTCTGTAAGGTGAAGGATTATAACAAGCTTTGTAAGCTTGACTTCAGTTTCCCCTTCCTTCAGGTGACAACAAATCCCTGAACCCATCCCATCTCCAGCTTTGAGCTGGGATAAGACCCTTGAAAGGAGAAGCCACATCTGCACACCCAGGCAAATTCCAACTATTCTGTTCCAGAAGGCTGAAACCAGTTGCTTCAACACTATCAGAGCTGGGTTTTGTTTGTTTAGTTTCTTCCCCCCTGCCCAAAAGAGATTCTTGTGTAATGATGTTGATTGCTGAAAGGCTTTTCATTTCCATGGAGCACATGGCTCCAGCCCCATGTGTCTGATCAGCTCTACCCATCCTGTGTCACCCTCTCTCCACCTTGTTCTTAGTGGCACTGCTTAGTTAAACAGCAAAGAAGTTTCCCAAGGCATTTCACTCTGACAGGCTTGTAACAAAAGCTCCCAGGAGATCCCAGCTGGCAGCTTAATGCTGTCCTAGCAGCAAAGGCTCCTTGTCCTCCCATGAGTCACTCCGTGTTTCTGGGTGGAACGCTTGGCACATGTGACACACCTCTCCTACCTATGAACTAATTCTCTCTTTATCTCCCTAGCCATCTTATTTAAATTGGAATTGATGAAGTTCGACACAAACAGACAAGTTGAGCTTTGTCCACCTGAGCACAGCCTGCGAGGACATGCCCACAGGAGCGATATGGGGCACAGCAGAGCTGCTGGTGTGACGTGGCCCTTACTGTGCCCCAGCTCCTGCAACACCCACAGCGTCATGCAGCCCCTGTCAGCTCCCTGCTGCCATACCTGCAGTTTAGGACATCTGTCAGAGCTATTTGACAAGCAGCTCTGGTGTGAGGACAGGCCACAATCCACAGCACAACCCACCCTGTTATTAAAGCCACCTCCCACTTAAGGAACACACACAAGGCAGTGCACACACAGCCTTCCTCACTCCTTTAATGACAACTGTCCACATGTGCACATCTGGGCACATCCTCACTGGTATCCTGGGGGGAAGGGTGCCAATAGATGCTGGTAGTGTGACCAAGGGAATGGGAAAACCTGGAAACCCAGTGTGTGGATCTGGGATAGACCTTTGGGATGCTGCTGATAGCCACCCACGAGACCCTACTTTTGGCATTAGAAATATCTCAGCTGCAGCAGGCACTGTGGGAAGATGTGCAGTAGTGGCCTGAGGTTTAAGGAGGACATTTTCCCTTCTCATCACCACAAAGTGCTGACATGTTTGGCTGCACACATATGGAGGAGAGAGGAGTCCTTACCAGCCCTCGGCTCGCAGTGAGGTTCTGCAGAGCTCCAGCACAAGCTTCCAGGGTGGCATCCTTCTTGCTCTGATCCATCAGGGACAGGTAGGTGCGGATGGCATCCGAGTGGTAGAGCCAGCTGGGTCCTTTGGGTTTAAAATCCTCCTCAGGAAGGGGGACACCGTACTCATCATTCTACAAAGAGATGAGAAACCAGCAGCTCAGATCCTGCTCTTCCCTTGCAGCCCCTGCCTGGGGCTGAATATCACATGTCCAAGCCCTTTGTGGCACGGCTTACCTCCATCTTACCACTCCTGCTGTTGAAGCAGCCTGTGAGAGTCTTGTCCATATAGACGCTGCGGGCCATGTGGTTGAGCTGGGTGTATCTGTTGGGAACTTCAGCATCCAGGCGGTAGGAGAGGTTGTGCAGGATGCAGATGCAATTCTCCACAGACTGAAATCACCCCGGAATAAAAGTGCAAACATCAGGTTAGGCAGAAATACATGAAGCAGCACCTGCTTCAGCTACAGAGAGGACATAGACCATCCCATAATTAGCCATTTATCAGCTCTGCTACCCGGGTTGAGGTAGCAATGGATGGGAAGGAAGAAGAAGGTAGAGTGGATAGGAACAAAGACCACATAGACCAAATGCTGTATTGTGGATCCTTGATTCAAGGCTCTTTGCTAGGTCCCACTGCCAAAGGCAAGTTGGTACAGAGGAAAAGAGAGTGTAGAGGGAGGTTATAACAAACCACCCACCACAAAATACCAAATTTTCCAAATCTTCTTATCCAAGTCACAGCTACACCTTAGAGGGCACATTTTACCAAGAACAGGTATTTAAGCTTCTTTCACCTGAATGTCAGAATGCCCAGTGTAAAGAGCAGGGGAGAATTTTCACTAGATACCTGTAGCCAACACCAAAACATAGAATCATAGAATTATAGACTTGTCAGAGTTGGAAGGGACCTCAAAGATCATCTAGCTCCAACCCCCCAGCCTGGCAGGGACACCATCCATGCAGTTACATTTCCAAAGAGTTCAGTATCTGCTACTAAAACTGGACTCCTTGCAAAAGCTGTCCCCAAAAGAGGATTTGCTGATTCCTGATCTAATTTGAAATGAGATTTCATGAGTTGGACTAGATGATCCTAATGGGTCCCTTCCAACTCTGGCTATTCTGTGATTCTGTGAAATCATTTTGGTCTTTTGCTGGGCATGGAGGACTTTAGAGTGTCTAGCTAGTGTCACAGGTGTTGAACTCCTGAAAATGCATCTGTAAACACTGGTTTGTCTACAGTAAGTGATGTTTACACATAGCAATGAGAGTGCCAACTAGGAGACTGGTAGGAAGATGCCAGCTCGTGGCTTCTTGCTGGGTGATGCCAATCCAGGGCCTGTATTCTCAAGTCCTGCTGGATGAAGAGATGTGGTTGTGGGAAAAGCAGGAGGCTGAGGTTAAGATGCTGGGAGGATGCCAAGGTGGAGAGGGAAAGGAGAAGAGCAAATTGGGGGTTCAGAAGTCAAAATATTTTGCTGTGTATTTGCATTCAGTAAAGGGAAACTGCAAAGGTCTCCTCTGCTTCAGGCCCAGAGAACAGGGCATTTGCAACCCTACAACAGATCACACTGGATAAGAGCAGCCACCAGGAGTCCTCTTCTGTTTGTTTGAAAAGGATTTGGGGATATTCCCAAAGTAGTGAACTTCCAGCTCAGGAAATTCTGTGACATTATCTACAGGGAGAACTCTAGCAAGCAGCTTGGGGTGAGCATCTGGTACCTTATCATCAGGTCGGTTGGAGGCCACACAGTTCTGGGAGTAAGTCATGACTGAATCGATCAAGCCAGGGTAATTCCTCATGGTCTGGCGCCCCATGTCTGCAGAACTCAGGTTTCTGAAGAAAGCCAGGGCAGAGCGTGTCAGGAAAGAAGGAGGAGAGAGGATTAGTTGGGTTCACTTCCTAGTCTCCATGGGCTCTGTTCTGGCCATGGCTGTTACTGAATGTAAGGGTACTTTTGTTGACTCAGCAAAGCTGTCATACTGCTCTCATTTTGGAGGCTTTCCATAGGACTGCACTGGTGCACAGTTCTTTTGTTGCTCTTTAGGATTGATTTCATCTAGGAAAATGTCCTGGTAAGGAGCTCTGCATAGCAGACATCCTCCTAGTCAGAGTAACTACCAGCAACGTTTTGCCTTAGAGGTGATGCCTGTGACATTACACAGACTCATTACCTCCCTGGAGGAGTTTCCAAAGAGAAGACTGAGTAAAGCCCATCTGGGATTGTTGTGAGAGTCAGGAAGCTGCATGTGGCTGTAAGCATGGAGCTGTACAGGGTCAACAGCAATATTTGCATGGGAAATAGGCAGAGATGCTGAAGAGCAGCAATCACTCTGACCAGAGAGACTGACCAGGCTGTAATGTTGGAATCTATTCCTGAGCACTGCTTGCTGCCAGGACAGGGGAGTTTTTCCAGTAACAGGAAATGGGTTTTGTTGTTTTGTTGTGTTTTTTCTTCCCTGTGTTATTGCCTTGTAGCTTGCAAATAAAAAACAAAGAGAGGTTGGCAGTCATTGTGAGATATTGACTCCAGGCGTTCCAGAACTGGATTTGATGTTCACTGTGATTTGCAGCCTCCTCATTAACATGAATTCATCTGCAATCCAGAAATGCTTGAGCAGCAATGGCTCAAGCCCAGGGCAAACCCAAGGCTGTTCTCATCTCTGCGTCACGATGTGGCAGGGCAGTGAGTCAGAGCAATCCTGGCTCACCCCTCAGAGCAGAAGCAGGGACCACCTTGCCTTCCTTACTTGCCTTGCTCTCCGAAGCCTTCTGAGCTCCCTCACTGACCTGCATCTAGCAGACTTCACTGGAGGTGTTGGACATTGCTACCAGGGACTGGGATAAGTCTGAGGAGACAGAGCCTGCCTCAAGTTAATCTCCATGGAGAGCTCCTTTTACAAGTGCTCTCCTACCCTTTCCCTCATTGTAATGGGATATTTTGAGCCACCAGTAGGTTGAGGTGGTCTTAAAAGTGGAGCACCTTGTGTGCAACCTTGGCGTGCAACTGCACGGGGGAGATGTCTTCCAAGCCACGGACGGGAGCAGCACTTGCTATCTCTCAGACATGGTTCCCAGCCACAGAAGACGATAGTATCAGGTCTCAAAAGGCCCCTGCTGCATTCACCCATTTTGTTTCATAAGCAGATACAGCTCCTACTAGCTGCATGTCTGGTAAGGGTGTGGTTGGTGCTGAGCTCCCTCAGGGAGAGCTTCAGTTGATGAAAGTACCTAATTATACAGAGTAGGTTTTTTTTCCCCACTTGTTCCCAGTAAGACAAGGAGCTCCCATCCAAGTGGAGGAGGGTGGTAGGAGAAGCAGCAAGTCAGGGCGAAGATCCTCTGCAAAAGGGCTCTGGCTTTCCCGTGAAAAGAATAAACTACTTGGGCTCAGCCTGCACCTCCTGTTTGTGGCTGAGCTACCTGATGGAACGAGACAAGAGCAGTGCAGGGCAATGGCACTGCTCGGGGCTGAAACAGTTAACATCAGTGGGAAAATGCTCACTGTCCCCACACAGAGAATTCTGCCTTTTCGCTACCTCAAATCCAAACCAGTTTGTTTTCTAGCAACCAGAATTTTCTTTGGAAGGCTCAAAACTCTACAGGCAAAACACCTCAAGTTTTCTGCTCTGAGCTGAATTCTGTCAGCTTTCATTACTGCAGCTCTCCCATGGCAAAGCAAGTAACAGTTTTTGAGCACAGACTTAGCCAGAACAAACATTGTTTGGGTTGTTTTAAAGCTACTAGGAAAAAATATTTTATCTGTAATTTTTTCTGCAGCTTCTCTCAGTCAGGCAACTTTCTCTGGGAATAATTGTTCATCAACACAGTTGCAGTGAGTGTGCCTTTAGTTATGGTAAAAGGATTTAGATAGCTTCAGCTTTTTTCAGCAGACACAAGCTAGAGTAAGTCCCTGCTTAGAGACTCACCTCAAACACCCTGTAGCGTTGAAGAATACTTCTGGGTCAATAATTTCTCTTGTCCTGTTGCAGCTGCCATCAGACCAGCCAGAGAAAGGGATGATAACACAGTCTGTCAAGACGGGGAGGGCCTCCTGTATCAACTCTTCTTTCAATTCATCGGTGGAGGAGAGGTTCCACAGCAGTCCTAGGAAAGAGGTGGGAGACAAGCTCAAGCAGAGGGTCACTATGCACTAGGCACTTTCTCTAGTTCAGAGTGAGTTCCAGTGACAAAAACCTTCTGCCCTCCATCCTTTTTGAACTCAGGGTGCAGAGGCAGCCCTAGAGCCTCCTCTTTGTCCATCTCTACGGGAGACAGGCAGGATGGGCACCAGAAGCATGCTATCTTGTGAAGGTGGGCATAGAAGCACCCTTCCTCTCTCCCAGACAGGTGTTTATTGCCATTAGGTTGCAGGGGCAAGGCATCTCTCCAGGGATTTCGTAAAGGCTTGCACACAAGACCTCAGTCACAGCTGAGGGTGACCTGTGCCAGCAAACTTACCTTAATCCTTCAAGACAAGATGAGAAACCAATGAGATACAACCTGCCCAGCCATGTTGGGATTGCCAGCACCCTTAGCCTGCCCTGGAAACAGCACAAGGGCCAGGGGTGCAGGAAGGTGTAGGAATGGCAAAGTGACCACAGCTGTGGGGAAAACCAGAGGTAGGTGCTTCCCCAGTGGACACTTACGATGTGAGAAACCCTTATAGAACATCAAAGGGTCAGAACTTCCTCAGCCTTCTGTTTCAGGTTGCCATTTGGTGCAGCAGAAGCATAAACCATCCTCTTTGTGCTACGGCAGTAGCATGGCTACTGGACCTTTCCATGCTGCAGCAACAAGGAGCAGAGGCAGGGAGGAGCATGACCCTTGTGGAGGGCTGAGCAATCTGCTAGGTACCTGTCAGTTGCTTCTGGATTTCAGTGTTCCCTGTCCTTCGTAGGAGGCTCACACACTCTCTTATCCCGTTCTGCCGCCGGGTTTCTATCTTGTTGGTTGGATTCTTGAAGACCAGATTTCGGAGAGCTCCAGCTGCCGCACGCTGCACGTTCTGGTTTGTGCTGCGCAGCAGTTCCACCAGCTTGGCGATTCCCCCCAGCCGATAGACCTGCACCAGGAGAGACACTGTCATCAGCATGGTGTGCACAGCATGAGCTGTCATGGCAGCACGAGGAGTCAGCCTGGCACATGGTCAGGGAAGCTGGAAAAGCAGACCTGGCAGGCAGGAAAGGATGGCTAGAGCTTGCAGATGGCACGTGTTGTCCAGGCCATGGGTCACGAGCACAAAGATGCTGGCCTTGAGGTTGGAACTTAAACTCTAGGAGTAGTTGTCTATGAGTAATGGCTGTGGACTGAATCGTTTGCTGATGTAGATGTGCTTGCTCCCACAAACTTTCACCTACCTCTGTCAGTTTGCACCAGGTGAAAATGTTGCTGTACCTATCTGTAGAGGCCATTTATAGCAATATAATGACCTGATGTGGTAATATATCTGCATCCTGAAATCACAGACTGAGCTTAGAGGGACGGTCATGGTACAGTGTAAACACCCTCGAGGTCAGCCAGAAGCAGTAATGGGCCATCCTCCAGCACCCAACAGGGGCAGCATCAGAAAGGGGTGTGAACCCTGACCTGCAGGACACCACACACATGCCAGGGAGGTTTGAAGGCAAATTTCTCCAGCTGAGCCCTCCAAAATGATGAGGGTTCCTGCTGCATGATGCCCTCTGTACCAGGTCTTTGGGGACTTGATCCTACACAAAGGCCCTGCTGGCACAAGCCAACTCCTTGGCTGGAGATTTGCTGACAATAGAAAACCAATGAGCACCTTTGAGAAAGGAAAGAAAACAAGTGTGTGCTTGGGTGACTCACATGCCTGCTCTGACACATCTTTCTGGGAAGGGATGGGACAGGCCAGTGCTCAGAGAGTGTTTTCAACGGTAACAAAGGGTGTGGCCACTCCACAATTAGCGACTGTAATGTGGGCTGGGGTACCTGGGCTCTCTTCAGCCACAGCAAGGGCCCAGAGGTGCATCTCCACACTGTGCCAGCCTGTCCAGCTCCACCATTGGGCCAGGAAATGGAAAGCCACCACTACAGAGATGGCATCTTGATCAACCCACATTTGCATGACTGCAAACACACCAGAGTGTGGATAAACGTTTGTGATAGTCTTGGTAGAGTAGCTCCAGCCCTGAGACTGCCTCCTTTGCTGTATTTGGCATAAATTTAGTAACTGAGGAGCAAGAGGTTAAGAAAAATAAACTGCTCTATAGGAAGGGCTTCTTTTTGATCAAATATCTTTCTACATGATTCATAGATTCATAGAATGTCCCAGGTTGGAAAGGACCTTAAAGATCATCTAGTTCCAACCCCCTGCCATAGGCAGGGATGCCACCCACTAGAACAGGTTGCCCAGGGCCACATTCAGCCTGGCCTTGAACACAGCCAGGGATGGGGCATCCACAGTCTCTCTGGGCAACCTGTTCCAGTGTCTCACCACCCTCTGGGGAAAGAATTTCTTCCTAAGATCCAATCTAAACCTTCCCTCCTTCAGTCTGAAGCCATTCCCCCTTTCCTATTGCTTTCTAACTGGGCAAAGGGTGTCTCTTGCCCACATCTAAAGGCCCCCTTTAGGTATTGGAGGGCTGCTATGAGGTCCTCCTGAAGCCTTCTCTTCTCCAGGCTGACCAATCCCAACTCTCTCAGCCTGTCCCTCTAGAAGGACTAACTAACTAATGATGACTAACTAACTTATTGGCTTAGATGGTTGAAATGAATGAATATGATTGAAATGGATGAAAATGACTAAAACGATAGAAACATAGAAGGGTTTGGGTTAGAAGTGACCATTAAAGCTCATCTAGTCCAACCTCCCTGCAGCCAGCAGGGACATGTGCAGCTAGAGCAGGTTGCTCACAGCCCCAAACAACCTGACCTGGAATGGTTCCAGGGATGGGACATCTCCCACCTCTCTGGCCAACCTGGGCCAGGCTCTCACCACCCTCAGTGGAAAACATTTTTCTTCCTTCTATCTAGCCTAAATCTCCCACTTTTAGTTTCAAACCATCACCCCCTGTCCTGTCACAACAGGCCCTGTTAAAAGTCTGTCCCCATCTTTCTGATAGGCCCTTGAAGCCCTGAAATGTCATTGAGCAATGCACAATGAAGATCAGAGTGGAATTTAGGGCAATTTTGTGTGGCTCTGGCACTGCAGCTCTGAGATAGCAAAAAAATCACATGAAACCAGATGAGATTGCATCCAGAAGAAGACACTGCACCTGGATGGCTGCTCCTGTCTCACCAAAACCAGCTAGTCTGTGTCTCAGTAGGTTATGGTGACAATAAGAATGTCTCCTCCAATGCCTGGTTTAACTATTCCCCTGTGCTAAAATCCTAACTGACTGCTACTAAGAGAAAGTGGCTGCTAGTAGCTGAAAAAGTCTACTTAATTCATTCCTGAGTGTGATTAATGAGGTACAATGTTCCATCATGAAGATCAAGGGGACCTCTGGATCCTTGGTACTAAGGGTTTCATCCATCTTATCCATTCCTAAGGTTTCATCCATCTCATGTGCCATCACATCCAGTGTGACAGCAGAGCTCTGAAGGAGTTTGCTCACCTCTTGCTTGGCAGACTCATCCTGGAAGCAGGTGTGCTGGAGGTAGTAAGCACCCATGGCCTGGTATTTGTCATCAGAGGAGCACAGAAGTTGTATGGCTTTCTGGATGGTCATGGTACTGCCATCTATCTCATCACCACATATTCTGTGTTAAAGAGAAATACAGCATTGGTTGAGTGCTCAACCAAAAGGGCTATGTCAGTCTTGGGCATTTTTAGGAAGGAACCAATTACAAAATGTCAAACATGATCACATTCCCACATAATACCCATGATGCATCCCTGGTTCTCTTCTCTGTCTCCAAAGAAAGAGATGATGAAAGTAGAGAACAGTCAGTGGAGGACACTGAGGCTAATAACTAATCCAGTCTGTCCAGAAACAAAAGAGAAAGCAAATAAAAGCTTGGTTGAGGTGTTAGAGGTCTAATCATCAGCAAAGTGGGAGGTTTAATGACCAGAGAACCAGTACTCACTGGTGCTCAGTTGCTCAAATAAAAGAATTAGTGGACAAGAATGAAACCATCTGTCAGGTTATTAGAACTACCTAAAGGAGGCAGATGCTTTTCTCACAGTATGTGAACCTTTGATGTGAGATGTGGTGAAAGGGAAAATGTGAGAGCTTGTTGATAGTCTCAGGAGTCTTGGAGCAGATCCCTCAGGAAAAGGCAACAGGCATGTCTGGAGTAATGGGATGGACAAATACTGAGTTTATGAAGTACTAATAATAGCACTGAGACATCCTGCTCCCAGGGCATGTTTACATTGGTAGTCTCCAAGCTCTTCACACAGGTTGGCCACTGTCATCATCCCTGTTATAAGTAAAGAATGTGCCTACAGACTCCAGAGGAAGGATATGAGAACCTGTGGTTTGGAGCAGGACTGAAACCTTGGGAAAAACACCAACACCTGAAGAATTGTTCACGTGGTAGGAAATATGAAGGTCCTGCTCTCCTTGGCTTGTGCTTATTTGGCATCATCTGTGATGTCTGAACCACAGCAAATTAGAAAAGGGTACAAAGTTTCAGAGTGATGAAGAGGCTCTGAATGCAAAGCTTGTCTGGGTTTCCAATCATATCAGTTACTCTAACAGAAGTCACCACCTCTTCTTAGCATTCTTGCACCTTTCAGCTAGCTGGAGCAGGATCTCCACTCTCAGCACAGCAGCAGTGTCTGTGTTCATTTACATCAGAGAAAATGGCCATGCAAAGTTCAAGACTGAGAAGAGTCAAACCTCAAAGTCCTGTTGGGTTATTGCTGTTCCAGCAGTGATGTGGTGCCCATGCGAAAAGCTTTGTTAACAGTGGAGGAAATTAAAAAGCGTGAGGCTTTGCTAGGACAGCAAGGGCAGTGTTGTGCCTGACTGATGTTATTCCCTGTTCAGGATCCAGCTGAGACTGCCAGGGAGTTCCACCTGGAGACCAGTTCCTCTTTGAACTACATGAATGTGTACAAAAGCTCCTCCTCTCTGTCACACTAGAGACTGACTATGGAGAGGAGCTGATCATCTTCAGACAATCCAACAGACTAACAAACCAGATAAGTTCTTTACGTGAGCTTATTATATTTGAAGTATTACACTTTACTACAAGAAAGTGGCTTCTTCTTTGCATGGGATATGCAGACTCATCTTGATTGTGCCAAAGGAATGTTGAGAATAAAGGTCTAGAAAGGACAGACAAGAGTGGTCACCAGCACCAGCAGCTTACAGAAAGATATCAGAGTTTGTCCTTAAGCATCCAAAGGTTCATCTCATTTGCTGAGGAAGGAGTCAACATCAGACAGCACGGGCCAGTGAGTAACATCCATGCTTCTGTAGCAAATTTCATACCAAATACCAAAAGGCAGCGATTCTGTGGTGACACTGGAAGACAACATGAAAGTTTTGTCTCCTCTATCCTCATTGGTGTAAGGTTGCATCCAGTTTAATTACTCATCTAAGCTCCCATGTAGTCAATGGAGAGAAATCAGTGCTTCCAAAGAACATCTTACCTTTGTGTCTTAGATGTTTTTCCTGAGATAGAAAGACTTGCCCTCTGGAGATACCTCTGAGGGTATTCAGGAATGACAGACAACAGTCTTGGATTGGGCCTTAAGCGTTCAATGTCTAAGGTTAGAGGAACCTCATCCCACTTTTATTTCTACTCTAACAATAAACCATCACTCCGTCACATCAGTTTCATCAGTTTCAACCTCTACCAAAGCTTGGCTCCAAGAGACTTCCATTAGACTTGCAACAAGGAAACACAGAACTGGAAAGACAAAATTTAAACCAGAAACTATGGAACCTCAGAAATTTTTGGTTTGGATCCAGGGTGCTGTGATTTCTCTTAGTCTTTTTCATGCTCCTGAGACATGCAGTAGAGCTGACACACTGAGGGATCCAGCATGAGGAGCACCAGAGGCACTTCAGACCTGGGTTGGCAGTGTGGGGAGGAAGGCACATTAATAAAGAGACCGGGTCTGTGGCCATGCAGTGTACGTAATCATGGTGATTCTTTGTTGGTTTGGGTTTGGGTTTGTTGGGTTTGTTTTTAATTCACCAAACTGAGAGCACCTCTAAATCAGGCACACTTCTTATGAGACAGAAGGATGCCCACTTGGTCCAGCTACTCAAGGAAAGCAACGTTCTACACACCCACTCCATATGAGGGCCAGTCTCTCCTTCAGTAGGGAAGAACCAGGCACCCAGGTCCTGTGGGGGAAGAGTTCCACTTCACCTGCTGGGTCCCCAACAGGAGAAGTTCACAAAGGGTGAGCAGCTGGGCTCTGACTTGCTGCCCAAGAAGAGGCAGAGATTTCTCCCAGCTGAGAATATAATTGCCCTGGCAAAGCCCATGCTAATGAGAGATTGTTCATCAGCCAGTCAGGGATATTCCTAACCAGATCTGCACTACACTACTCTACTTCAACAGCCTGCTCCAAGAGAAATTCTTGGAGTGTGGCCATCTCCAGCCTGGGCCAATGTGTCTGGTAGAAAGAGCTCCAGAGGTGGTTGCTCTTCCACAAGAAAGAAGCAATCAGAATAGGGAGAGACCTCAATTAGAAATGATTCAACAGGAGACAAATGAGGTGATCAGATTCAGGAGTGGGTGGGAAACAAATAGTGAGGAGGATCAGCATCACAGAGAGGCCAGTTCCTTCATTTAATCCTAATGCCTTTCGTCCACTTTGTATCAGCAGGTTGGTTTGTACTCATCAGATCTAAGTCTCCATCCTGGTTGTTAGGGCTACAGGTCCCATGAGAGGGGGAAGCCTGAAAACTCTAACAAATTCCATTGTTTGTTCATAAAATCAGATTGAAGCCACTCAAAACAGTGTCTAGCACAGAATCACAGAATCTTAGGGGTTGGAAGGGACCTCTGGAGATCATCCAGTCCAGCCTGCCTGTCAGAGCAGGTTCTTCTAAAGCAGGTTGTACAGGATGGCATCCAGGTGGGTTTTGAATGTCTCCAGAGATGGAGACTGCACCACCTCCCTAGGCAGCCTCTTCCAGTGCTCCACCACTCTCAAAGTAAAGAAGTTCCTCCAAGTCTTCCAGAGTCAGGCCACACTGGAGCAAACCTGATAGCCATGCTCCATGCCAAGCAGCCATGCTCACCTCTGGGGACATGACACCAATATTTTGATGGCATTGAAAGCTCAGTTGGAGCCCCCTCAGGCTCTGCTTGGTGTGTAGATGCCAGGGAATATGGGCACAGATTGACAGTGAGCCAGGGAAAGTAGATCCTCACCATCTGCAATGGCAGGAACCCTGCCAGGATGGCACCATGCACAGCTCCACAGCAGTTGCTCTGGATGCCAAAGCACAGTGCAGACAAGTTCAAATTTATGTTTTGATGCTGATTGCCTTGATTTACCACAGAAGAGAGGAAATCTGCCAGAAAACACTCTCAGAACCTTTCCTGACTCTTTCAGTAACTTTTGTATGATTTCAGTGTTCACAGTGTTTCCAGAGAGACTGAGCTCCAGCCTAGGGATGAACACAGGACACACACTTACTGTTCCTGAACTTCACCCACAGCCCTCAGAGGCTGCTGCAGCTCATCTGGGGCCAAGTGAGCATCACCACAGACAGATATGACCACAGGGAAAATCCAAAGGGTTGCCTCATCCTTCACTGCCTAGCCAGGGGATCCGAGGCTGTAACAGAGTAGCAGCAAGATAGGACACATTTCCAGGTGCTTCCAGAGACACTTGCTTTCACAAGATCTCTAACAAGGTCTTTTAGTCTCTTTCTCCCACACAGACAACACCAAAGGGAAATGCATCCACATCTTAAAAGGAGGCCAAAGGTGCATGTGGTATTGTGGAAGACAGCACATGCTGTAGGTGTCCATTAATGGCTCCTGATCTATATCAGCAACCCTTAAGATGTCTGCAGACAACTCCAGCTCTCCTCTTCATCTTCCCAAATGAGAATACCCTGAATCCTTCACAAGGGGTGAGATTAGTCTGGCTTCTCAGAAATGTCTCCAGCTCAGACAGCTGGCTTTCCCCTGAAGTCAGCCAAGAGGCACTGGCTTTGCTAGGGGACAGCCCACTGACTCCCGCAGCTCTCTGCTCCACTGGCCACACTGACTGCATCTCTGCAAGGGCAACAGGAGCACCCAGCACAGATGTAGGCATCTCCTGAAGAAGTGACATGCACATAACCAGTTGACTGCTGGACAGACTCTTACAGAGCCACAACCACCACCTATTATGGTCTAGCCTGACCCTGGGCTGTCAGCTGCATGTCCTTGTGGGATCTGAGGCACTGTCTGCAACACGTCTGCAAGCAGAACTAAAGCAACATCAGCCAGTGGCAGCCACAGTTTTATCTCAAGTTCCAACTGGAGGGAGACAGAGACTCATAGTTTTCTAGGATGCATTAAACTTCACATCCTGCTTCTCCTTATCACTACCTGATGACCAGGGAGGATGTAGGAATTTGTTCCTGGGTGAGGGAATTGCAGTATGTTACTCAGCTAAAAGCTGGCTAGCTCCAGATGACACACAGTCACTGGGAGCATGTTGCAAGTACCACCCACCAGAGGAAAGGGTTAAAAGCAAACAACTATGGATAGAGTTCAGCAGCTGCTGAAACTACTGTTGCAGCCATTTTACAGGATGGAAGGCTGCAGATCTGTGGGATGTCACAAGAGTCCGAAAATAAGAAGGGCTCCAGGGAGAAGGGGAAGCCCTGGACACTGAGAAGACTCTTTCCTTCTCTGTCAGGTAGAAGGACTCACTTCAGAGGGCTGAACCATGGCAAGATGTGAGTGCTACTCATTGAGAACTGCCTTTGGGCAGGAGCCACCAGAATAACTCATGAACTTCTGAGCCTAGGACAGACATACTGAGCTTGGAAATGTTGTTCCAGGTAGGGCATAATGCTTCCAAAGGCTTAAACCCCTGAGTGCTTATAGAGAAGTATGTCTGGAAAGGACATCAGAAGGTTCCTCTCTACTCACTAAGGCAGGAACTGTAACTACAGGGGTGGTGGAAGAGGATATACTTCAGGAGAAGGTTTCTCAAAGCAAGTCAGTATTTTTTAACCTCCTGATCTGAACAAACAATGCAAAACCCAGGTTTCATCACCAGAACAAATATTATGGGGTGAATAAAGTCCTACATCATGGTTTAGTTTACCACAGAATCATAGAATGTTTATTCCTCAAAAACATCTAGGTGTTAAACTACTCATCAGTTAGCTGGAGGATAGGTGCTTTCATCAGTTGGAGTTGCTTCTGTAAGAGGAAGGCCTCTTCTGAGAGGTCACTGAAGACAGCTCTTCAATGTCTTACACAGCTAAAGGCAGTTCAATAAATGGAAGCAACCACACAATCAGGAATAGTTCCAGAAATCAAACAGCTTTGTGACCAAGCACAGAGAGTTCAGCTCAGATAGTTTGACAGTTCTTGCATTCTCAGTATTTCAATATCTACATTGCCACTCTCACTCCCTAAGAGTGTCCAGTGACCCACTTTTCATCTCACCCCATCCAAGGAGATCAGATCTGCAGCACAGCACACCTGAGAAGCACCACTCTGGATCCAGTACTGACCCTCTCCACAGTCACTGCATTACAGAACAGTTTTGTACCACAGACAGACCCAGTGGAACACAGGTCCCACTGTAATCACCCTCACTGGAACCACCCCACTGAAAGCATGGAAACTATCCAGCCCTTCCCTTGCTGACAGAGAGGGTTTGCTAACCTGCAGATGAAATACCAACCCACACAGGGGATTTGCAGTGTGAAGACTGAACACAAAATTATCCTTGTTCTAAAGGCAAAAACTCTACCTGAAGAACTGCTGGAGTAAGAGGAAGAGAGTTCCACATGAGGAGGATAACAATGGGATGCCTACAAGCAAACCTCTCCCCACTCAAAGATCAGGCTACCCAAATGAAGATTGAGCTCTCCAAGTGCAGGCTCCTCCAACCAGAAGCAGTCCAGACAGAGTCCTAACCCATCTCTGAAGGCCCCTTCCCAGCAAAAGCACATGACAGACCAAGGGTAACAGTGAGTGACCTACCAGACACTTCATAACAGTCCAGAGAAGTGAGCTTTCCGAAGAGGACAACTCCTTAGCATGTTTCCAAAACTTTAAGGACAGCTGCTGCTGACCTCATCTCCTTTGAAACCCTTGGGTAATCTGCCCTCCAAAGCAACCCAACTCTGCAGTGAGTTCCACATGAAGCAGGAGATGTGCCTGAGCCACATCAGATTTATTGAGGGGACAGAGTCCCAGCTGAGCTTACGACTTGGAGCCTGATGTTTCCACATCAGAACCAGTTCTGCCAGATGAGCCATGCCCCAAGCCAGGAGAAGTGTCTAAATGGAGCCACTCCCTAACCGAAGGGCATTCAGCCTTGGAGAGTGTTCCTCTCACAACAGCAGTTCTCCTTCTCTTCAGAAAATGCCATCACTCTCAGGTGACCTTTCCAAAGCAACGACCAATTCTACACCTGTGAGTGCTGTGCAGTGCAGAGCAGAGCAGGAGAGAGCCTGCCTGCCTGGGACTGCCTTCCTAAAAGCAATTCTTTCCCTAGGCAGAAGCCATCTTCTGTCCCATGTTTAATCATTCTGCCATCCCTTCCACTCCACTTTTATGCTCCTTAGGCAGAAGTTCCCTAGAACAAGTTACTTCCAGTTTATGTCACATCCCTGTTTCCTATTCCAGAGGAATTACAAAGCTTCTGAAAGCAGAAAGCCAGTGCCAAGCAGTGCCAGGGTGGCCAGGGCTAAATTTGCATGTGTTAAACATGAAGTAACTGGGCACATGGGAAGCTAAGGGTTCATGACAACATGCTAACAGGTGAGTGACATTTCTTGGTACAGACACTCTGGGACATACTTCTCCTACTCAATACAAAATGAGGGAGGCTGAGCAGAGAGTTAGCCAGAAGAATCTGGAAATCAGTATTTTGATGTGCAAAGGGCATGATTTGGCTCACACTTCTGACTGTGAGGGAGGATTTTCTCAATATCTACATCACACTTTGGGTCAACGGCTCAACAGTCTCAAGCCTTTGGTGTGAGTTATGCCAAAAGCTATGAGCCCTGTTAATTAGTCTCACACTTATGCTACAATGGCATGCAAAACCTCTCTGGACCAGGGACAACCAGTAATGAGCTTGGGAGCTTCTAGGGTTTGTGTGACAAACTTCCACATCTGTCTGGCAGTTGTGATAACTTCTGGGCTGGTGCAGAGCAGGCCCTGCATAACAGTGATGCAGCAGCAGTAGAGCAGGAAAATGCAGACCCACCTTCTCCAGCCCGGTGAAACATTGCAAACACCAACTGAAACGTTCTGCAGTTCAACATATGCAAATGACAGTCTTCCAAGACTAAGGTTTGTGTAGACCAAATCTCTTCCAAAAGTATGGCAGCATATGGTTGGTGCTCCAGAGCTGGAGGCAGTGCAGCCATCAGCATCGAGGCAGCCTAAAGTAACAGCTCTGTAACCCCAGCCCAGCCCAGCTAGGCTTGTTAGGGAGAGCTCTTCTGCATTGCACAGATACAGCAGCTTAGGAATGTCCAAGCTCACTGGTGTGTTCTACATGCCCTATTGTTGCAGATAACATTTACAAGAAGAGAGCTGATGCTAACTGAGACATGAAGAACCATCCTCTACCCTTGCATAATTCTTGATCCCAGTGGGACTGGATGCTCTAGACAGGAAGGAATTGAATAGTTTCCATTCCCTCCTTTTTCCTGGCTAGGTAAATTATTCCCATTAGCTTATTTATTTATATCTCTGACTCAATTTTTTCTGCAACCCAAATCAGATCTTTTGGAGGAATGAAGCAAGGGCTGGGTGGAAAGACAGAGGAGTAAATCCAAGCATTCAGCAGGATATCAACTCCGCTTTGAGTCAGACTTTCAGGAACCAATTCCTTCAAAGCCAGTTGATTTTTTACATTTGTTTTCTGCAGTGTGACAGCCAGGAGAGGCACCCAAACTGCACACCAGGCTCTCAGCTCTTCACCTTTCCACCCTCATCTTGCACAGGAACTGTTGGTTAATCTCACCACAGAGACTGGGGGATCCTCTTGCCCAGCATCATGGCTACAGCAGAGGGACATACACTGAGCTACATTTACACTAGGCT
The DNA here is from genome assembly GCA_013399015.1 of Galbula dea. Classification (NCBI taxonomy): domain Eukaryota; kingdom Metazoa; phylum Chordata; class Aves; order Piciformes; family Galbulidae; genus Galbula; species Galbula dea. Next base: position 296,063 of record VWZX01000385.1, read on the forward strand.
TCCCTCCATAGCCTGTCAAAAGAAATAAGCCCTCTAAGAGCGTGACTCATCTGACCCACTTCCCTTGCAGGATGTGATTACGTGTGGTGTGCTCTGCTGAGCACATCTCCAAGGGCTATAAAGCAGCTCAGGTCACTAGACCTCCACAGCAGATGTCTACATTTACTCAGATTCAGTAAACTGCAGCAGACTTACTTGGAGCTGGACTGAGTCTGTCCATAAACCGCGTCCTGCTTGCAGCTCATCATGGGCTGGGCGTAGACCACATCGGCCTTGTTGCTGGAGGGGCAGGAGAGGGCTCGTGCTGGCATTTTTTTACTTGTCCTGGAAGTTCCTTGCTGGGTGCTACAGCTGCTGTAGATGCTCTGGCGATTCAAGGTGGTCTTGTGCTCTGCACGACCTCCACCCTGGCTCTTCCTCAGTGTGCCCCGGGGTGGTTCGCAGTAGAGGTCGGGCTCGCTGCGGCTGCTCTTGATATTCTGCACGAAGCAGTAGTCGCTGCCGGCCCTGGCAGGGCTGCAGACAGCCTTGCTGTAGTGCTTGCTGCCCCAGCCTTCCATCTGGCTGTAGGAGCTGTAGCGCCTGTTCTCCACGTCCCGCTTCAGGGTCCCGTTGTACAGCTGGGCAAGGAGAAAACAGGAGACAACCAAAGCTTTACCCGGGCGGAGAGCGGTAGGACAAGGGGGAATGGCTTCAGACTGAAAAAGGGAAGGCTTGGACTGGATCTTAGGAAAAAATTCTTTACCCAGAGGGTGGTGAGACACTGGAACAGGTTGCCCACAGAGACTGTGGATGCCTCATCCCTGGCTGTGTTCAAGGCCAGGCTGGATGTGGCCCTTGGGCAACCTGGTCTAGTGGATGACATCCCTTCCCATGGCAGGGGTTTGGAACTAGATGATCTTTAATGTCCCTTCCAACCCAAACTATTCTATGATTCTATGAAAATCAGGAATGGGTTGAGCTGCAGATCAATGTTGCTGCTAAGTGCAGTCCTGAACAGACGTCACAGCTACCAAATTCCCATGCCTCTTAGGTATTTGTGTGGCCCAGTACTGACAGGAAGGAAGTCCACCTGCAGCCCTTCCAGAGGTGTCAAACCTTCTCTTGAAATCTGGGACACATAGTGAACAGAGTCTAGCATCTAGGAGCTTGAAAGCAGGGTTGAAACTCAAACATGTCCCTGGTGGCAGAGAAAATGTCCTATTTCCAGCACAAAAGGTCTAACCCACTGAGGAGCTCACTTCACTTCTCTTGCCCCATTCTGATCTTCCAGCACTGCCTGCATTGATTTTTAATTTCCTTATGCTATTTTGTTACCTTTCCTTCTGTAAGTTCCTTAGGAAGGGAGCAAAGGGAGTGAAAAAAACAACAAGAAGGGATTCTTGAGTCTCATTGTGCCAAGAAACAAGTGGAGACAATGAGCATCTGGTTATGAGTTCCAAGGTGTGTAGCATCACCTTACATAATGGGATGTTCTGAGTACAATGGGGGATCTGAAGAACTGAGGTGACTAAGCCAGGAAGTTAAAAAAAAACCCAAAACACTAAAAGATAGCAAAAAATACCAACTGCAATTAATCACATGGAAAAATAGCTTCAGCTGCCCTGCTGCCAGTTCAAAATGTCTTCACCAAAAGCCCTCCAGATTTACTCCAATACACCAGGACTGAATCCAATATTCTTTCGTAATATTAAACTTTCTGGATGTCAGTGCTGGCACCTGGAAGCCTGCAGGATTGTATCTGAGTGAGGGACAATTCACTAAGGGGTGTACTCCAGAAAGGAAAATAACTCAAGCTGGTTTAGTGCTGTTTGCCCCAAGATTTTGAGTTTTCCCACTGCACCCCTCTCAGCATGCTGGCCAGCAGATCTCCAGGACATACAGCAAACAGACATAGGCAGAACTGAAGAATAATCTGCCTGTCCCATCTGCCTTTGGTTTCTCCCAGGACAGCTCATCCACGGTCTCTTGCTGGGCCAAAGGTTTTTTTCCTCACCTAACTTTAAGCAGCAGTACTTTGGGTGCCTCTTTCTGCATAAGCCACCCACGGATCCCCTGGGCTGGGAGTGAAAAGTCAACACTGGTACCTTGTTATTTCCATGGAGGGTCAAGGCACGAGGTGTGAAAAGCCTGTGCCTGGTGCAATAGTTCATGTCACTGAGAAAAATCTCTATTTCCTAACCTAGAAACACCATGTGACAGAGAAATCAGGATCCTCTGCAGGCTCACACTGGGTCCTGCTGCTCTGCCCCAACTTCCTCCCAACCTTGAGCATGCTCAGCATCATTCCTGTCTCTGACACCCTGCAGAATTATCATGTTAATTAATTAAGCCAAATATTAACAGTGTGATCTTCAGGAATGCAGTGAATCCTCACTGCTGTGTCCCAGAAGTAATGGCTGAAAAGGTTTCCAAGGGGTCACCCAGCCGACATCTGGACAAGGAGACACCTTCTGTCCAGCTGCACCCAAACCCAGTGTGCTCTGTCATTTGAGCACCAGTTTGGACTCCTTTTCATACTTTGATTCTGCAGGTTTGCATCTCAACAGGTGAATGGCTGGGAGGGAAGAAAAGAGGAGCAAATTCTCATTGTGCTTAGTCCAGAGGACGCAGGAAAAAAACCTGTTGGTACTGCAGCAGAGCAGGTACCAGGTGTGGTGCATCTGCAGAGCTTGGAAGAAGAATTCACATGCGATAAGAGCAAGGATGAGGCAGATGGGTCAGTGTGAGGAGTTCTGGGAACTCTCCTAGCAGCAGCACAAGCCCACTGAAATTTCCAGGATGGCCAAGCATCATGGAGAGGTTCTCTCCATCCTGGTTCTGCTTCGGATGCAGCACGCGTGCAACAATGGCAATGTGACCTTTCACGAAGCCATAATCTGCCCCACTGAGGATAACTAAGCCCTTCTAAGAGTTGTATCATCCTCATTTCTAATTCATTTTCCTGGGTTTAGAAATCGTCAAGACAGAAGGGATTGGCCAAGGCTGTGGCAGGAAGGTGCACTTTGGGTGCTCGGTGGAGCTGGGAACCCACTCCCAGGGCTCGCTGCTGGCAGCAGCTGACTGGAGGACAGAGCAGCAGCTTGTTAGCTGTGAGCCTGGTCATTTTTCTTTGTGAGTCAGTCTAAGTTGGGATTATGTTGTAGGGCTGTCAGAAGCTTGGCAGAGCTGTGGAGCCCCTGGGCATTTGCTGAAACCAATTCAGCTAACCGTGGAAGAGCTAACTTGTTATTTCTCTAAAGCCTTTGTTTGCTCTCCAGTGTACTCGCACGGGCTCATTGCCAGCAGAATGGGTGAGAGAAGGTGTGAGTGTGTCTGGGTTTATAGATGGAGAATTATCCATTCTGAACTTCCTGCTGGGTTTTACAGGGGCATGCAGCATTGTTCTCTCCCTTGCCAGCCTTCATATGGGTGAAACAAAGCAACTGCCTGTTTGGAAAGACACCTTTCTGCAACACAGGGAGCCCTGCGCTGCAAGTCAGTGCAGGTCCTGGCAGGGCGGGGAAGCCTTTTGCAAACTCATGGGAAAATAGTTCCCGTGTGATGTGAAGCTCATTACCAAAGTCAGTGCATGACTTTTATTGCTGATTCTACCAGATGCTTGGCTGAGCCCATTTTAATCTCTTTCAAGTGGCACGGACCTAATTGGTATCTCAGAATTCCTCTTTGCAGCCAGAGCCTGATCCAAAGCCTCCAAATCAATGAGGAGTCTCCTGCCAGCTTCAGAGGATTTCAGACCTGCTTGCCAAATAGCCTCTCTGAGTCCTTGCACACACATAGCTGACCTGATCACTTCTTCACCCCAGAAAAGTCCCACATCTCGGTGTTAGGAGCAGCTTCCTCAGACTGAAACCTACGTTCCCATTTCAGAGGTTCGTGGTATGTCACTGCAGGCTGCAAAGGCCAGGCTCCTGCAGGAGCAACTGGGGTGTGTGCCATAATACACCACAGAGGTTCACCAAGCTAAGTCAGAGACCTTCACTTCTAACACCAGAGAAAAAGTGGCCAAGGGAATGGAGAATGGAGATCCCCAGGGTGTTGCCTCTTTGCTGGATGAAGCTATCACTCAGATAGGATGTAGAGCAAGGTAGCAGAGAGGCACTCTGCTGTCTGGAGAAGTGATGACATCTCTGAAGGTGAAGGTGACGCCATTACACAGGCTGTGGTTTAGAAAGCCACCTGACAACAATCTCATAACTTTTGCTGATGCCATGATGTGTGTGGAGTGAGCTCCCCTATGCAGAACAGCATTAGTGAAAGGAAATCATCTCTTGCCTTCAAACCTCATAAACCACCCAGATTTCCTAACACCTTGAATAGCATCTGCCCACTGCTTGTGGGTGTTTGCATGGGGGAGGTGGGCCAGGTCCACACCTCCTCACTTTAGAAGTGTGGAGAAATGCTGGAAAAGATAAAGAAGTCCCTCCAAGTGTGGTGGAGACAGGAAGCAGTCATTCCCTCTGCACTGCAAGGCCTGGAAACTGTTTTAGAAGATCATGGGCTGTCCCTGAGGCTTCTCCCCATGGGATGTGAGCAATCAGGGTACATGGAAAGTCCTTCCTCTTAGCCAGACATCATCCCTCACTGGCAGTCCCCTGCACTCCTAGGATGCAGCAGGATGCTCACATGCAGCCAGGCAATGTCAACATCCTGAATTATAGTCTGAACTTCTCCTTCCTCCTGGGAAACAAGCCCATTTGAGGCCAAGCCTTGGGAGCCATTCATTCAGATGAAAACCAGGAGGGGAGGCATGGCGAGGAAAGGCAGCAATGATGAGCCCTGATAGCATGCGTGTGCTCTTCTCAGACCCATGAAGCAGGAGCTTTCCTCCACTGGCAGCAGCAGAGACCTGCCTTTAGACTAGTTAGCATCCATGGATCCCCAGTTCTCAGCCTGCCACATGGGACCACGTTAGGAACATCAACTGGAATAGCCAAGAGTTGCACAAGACAGGCAAGTAAATACATCTAGTTTCTTATTTCAACAGGAATAAAGCTGTTGCTAAAGCAGAAGCCAAAATGGCTTTATTCCAGTCATTGGTCATGAGTCCATCTCTCTCTTTTTCTTCCACAAACCCTTCTATTTGACAGCAAAAATCTCTCTCATCCTCCCTCTTTCCAGAGAAGCAGAAGCAGAGAGCAAGGTGCACCAGCTCCAGGAACCTCTCCAGGCCGGAGCCCTCCCAGATCAGTAGGTGTTTCTGACTCCTGCATCTAAGGACGCCATCAGTTCATTACCTAGCTCTCATTTTTTCCCTTGCAATTTGTTTGTTTCTAGAGCAGCAGACAGAGAGAAGTAAAGGGCTCAGTATAAACACGTCAGGAGCAGGTTTCTCCCAGGCTGGAGGGCAAAGCACAGGCAGTGCAACATGACAGTGTCCCACCCTGAGTGATGGGTGGGGAAAACTCCTGATGCTACTTGCGAAACGCTGTAGCTGCTGCCTGCTGCATACTCCACTGCAGGGAGAAAAATTGCAAAACCAGCAAAATCCATTGTTTATCTATTTCTGAAATGCTCTTTCACACCTCTCCTGGGTGCTCCCTTGCTGTATGCTTTTTCATCTGGTTCGTCATGCAGCTGAGATTTACCTCTTGATGGTTCAGTTTGTCCTGGCCAAGGAAGGTCATGTCCAACTTGCTACTCCAGAGCACAAAACTTCTTGAAAAACCTCACAGGGAGACCAGGGTCTGATGAAGCAATGATGTGCAATAGCTATAGAATCACAGAATGGTTTGGGCTGGAAAGGACATTTAAAGATGATCTAGTCCAAGGCCCTTCAGTGAGCAGGGACATCTTCAACTGGAGCAGGTTGCTCAGAAACAATCTTTGTTTTCTTTGATAAGATTGCCCAAACCACTCTATTTTGTGTTTGGCTTTTTTTTCCTTTTGAACTTGAATGTGTCATCATAGCAGATGACAAACTTTGTCCTGAAATCCTTATGGCACAAAGCTCCCACTGGTGATGTCAGATTTTTGTCCACAGAGACAACGCCAGCCAGGGATAGCGGGTGGGTTCCTGTCTCGTGTGAACACCTCTCAGGCAGATAACACATTTGGGAGAGAAAGCTCTGCAGCTTCTCCCACCCCACAGAGAACATTAGTATAAGGACCTACATACAGCCTCCAGTGCAGAGGGGTCACCAAAGTGCATGATTTTAATAGTGCCATAACACAGTGCTACACAGAGCCTGAGACCCCAGCAGTGGCGCCTGAGGAAAGCAGAGGTGAGCACCGGTGGCCCAGTAGCCACTGGTCCCTAACTGTTATGTGCCAGGATCCAACTCAGTTAACTGCTTTAGTTGGAGCAGCATCATCCATGACCAGTATTCCTCACCCTGGGAGCAGGGCTGCTCCAGAAGCATTACTCACTGCAAGCCCCAGGCTGAGGTCAGCTCTGTGGAGAAGATGACCTGCTCACCTCCTAGGAGGCACATCACCTCAGAGATGCCTCCTTCCCTACCCCCACCAGGGGCCTGCTTGGCCCTTGTTTGGGGCAGTGCTGGGGGTCATGCTGAGGCTTGCACTCACACCATGGTGTGTTTCCTTCTTACAGAAACAGCAGCTCAGGAAGCTCAGGTGTGCTTCTGCACCTTGTGCTGATACTGCATCATCTTGACAGTACCAAAACAGACGTGGATCCTGGGAACACCACCCCACACCCTACACCCTCTGCCTTTCTAGCAGGGATGGACCTGTCAACCCTGCAGACTCAGGGAAGGGCAGTGTTTCTGCAGGTGGGAAGGAAGCCTCAGAGGGTCTTTGCTGATGGCATCCTGGCTCCACATACTGCATCCCTGGGTGTCCAGGACTCGGCTCTGCATCTCCAAAGCTGTGGATACACAGCACACTCACTGCAACCCACAGACCACCAGACTGTGACAGCAGCTTTGCACCCAGTGCTGAACAGATCCCAATTATAGGGTGATATTGAGGTGTCAGAGTCAAGGATACAGCTCATGCCAGACTGTGTTTTTGCCAGGAAATCTTGCACCAGCTGATCCTTGACATCCCTTCCAGCCTGTACTCTGCTGTGACTGCACTGCTTTAGGTGCCCTCTTTAGCTTACTTTAATCTCCCTTGGGTTTGTCTGTGTAAACTGTGGTCACCACTGCACCTTCTGTGGGACAGCTCCTGCGGTTGGATGGCTTTGGGAGGAGGTGACTACTGATATCTCACATTGTCAGTAAGGTGATCAATATCTCTAAGGGTCTTCTGGGATCAACAAGACCTGGGTTGAAAGATCATTTAACACAGAGAGGTCTGCAGTCACTAATGCACCCATTAGAGCATCCCACCATGGTCACTGTGCTAACAGGGCTGGAGACTTCATCACTGAAGGCTGAGCCAACATTTGACACATGAGCCAAGGAACATTGCACGCAACTGCAAACCTGCTGCCCTCAAAGTGCCTGTTTCTGGGGAGGTCCCACTCATTTCAGGGCTACCTGCACTGACAACCACTCGTTGCAATGTTATTTATAGTGATGCCACAAACAAGGCACTCCACAAGGGGAATAAACAGAAAATAGTCTTTTATAATGGGTAAATCAAAGGTTTTAGTCAGAAATCTTGACTGATCCAGAGAGAGCTCTTCCTTCTGGATCTATCATTTCCTTTGCTCTACTTTTGAACATCAGTATCATAAAGTTGGGAATAAAACACAGAAGTAAAAACCTTCAGGTTTCCAAGACACAAAACAAGACAGATGGAAGTCAGGACCAATATTTTTTAGGAGCTGTGGGTGAGACAGGATTCTTCCTGTCATTTAGACTCACCATCTAAGACATTGCCTTAGATTAAGGCAAACTAAGGACAGTCTAAGTCTAAGTTGCAGGTGCTGTGGAGCAGCATCATGGTCATGGATTGCCTGTTGCACCTTTTTAACTCCAGGAGTACTAAGAGTAAGTAATTTTCTGGAATACTGTTCTGGGTCATGTCCCTGAAATAGCCAAATTTGCTCGTGCATCTGAAAGGACTTGGTGACTTCTCAGATACATGCACAGCACCAGCTCCTGCTGGAAAGATGTTCAGCAGTTTGGTCTTCAAAACAGATTTGCTTTGTCTTTGTTGTCATGTCTTACAACCCAGAAATTACAAACAGGAAACATTATTTAGAATGTTCAGAACCTGCAGAGACTTCAAACAGGCCTGCAGACCAAAGTTAAAGTCAACTCAGGTTGGAGGCTGGTCATGGATGTGTGCAAACATTTAGTACTTTTCTGGAGGAAGCAAAATGGAGCAGATTCCTCAGTGTGGTTGAAGAGTATGATGTCTGTTAAGCTTGTTGAGCAGATTTAGGCTTGAAGTTATATGTTCCAATGTGCCAATGGCACCTGGGACTCATCGACCCCAACTGCAGTCATCTGCCTGTTAGGTAACTGCTCCAGTCCAGCTGTCAGTGGAAGGAGATAGCATCCAGAGGGGCTGATTCCTCCTGATCTGACAGATCTGCACGATAGGGGAGATGAATCACCTCCTTCTACCTCTCTTTTTGTTGGCTGTGGGAGGAGTCTAGACAACTTGCTAAAACTAAATGGCTGATTTTCAGTTAGACACAGTCAGGTAAGACAAATTTTACTGTGAATTCTTCACAAGTCCCAGCCCCTTTTTCTGAAGTTGCCCAGGTCCTGAGACCTTTACCAAAAGTTTCTAGAATGAAAGACTTGTAAGATACTTGGGTTCAGAGAAAGACCTTCCCTCATCAGTAGGGCTCTTCAGAGAAAAGCCATGAGCTATGGAACTCCATGGTGAACCAGAAGTGACTGAACTACTGTGCCCATGGGGCTCACACCAGCATTGCTGGGCTGCAGTCCCCAGCAGCCAGTGGCATTTTTAACTCCCTAGCATTTGTTCAGCTGTCAGAGCGATTGTGAAGAAGACCCAGAATGAACAAAACTAAACAACAAACCTTGCACCAGCAACACTAGCTGCACTACCCCCTTGACAGCATGAACATGAGCTGGAGGGGCAACTGAAGAGCTGGGGTTTAACTTCCTTTCTTTTTAACAACAACAACAAAAGTTAGCTAGAAAATTTGCTCAGACAAAGCATAAGCAACTCCAACATATCATTGAAACAAAACATAACAACTATTTGACTCATGAAGCTCAGAGACTTCACTTCTGGCTCAAGAGATTCCTCAGCTGTAAATTTCCAGTGGCCATGAAAACACTCTGGAATGCATCACTGCCTGCTTGCCATCCTTAGACCTCTCTGCAGGGGCTCATCACTGCCTCAGTGATGGAGACAGGACACTTGGGTGGATGGAGCTCTGCTCTGACCCCTCACAGTCACCTGTTTGGTCTTAGACCAGGCAGAACCACCACTGTCTGGGATGTAACCAGCTCAGCAAAGGACATTGAGACAAGTTAACAGACACTCTCAATAACAGTTTTGAAGACATGCCAGTGCTCTCAGCCCTTCCTACAGAACAGGCAAACAAAACAGGCAGCAAACCCAGTGATGCCAACCTAGTAGTGACCTCGCTGCCTTGAAGCAAGCATGCTGCACCGAGGCCGTTAAGGAAGATAAGTGTTTCTGCAGCTGAGGAATGCTGATGCTGTGAACAGGCAGAGAATCTGGCAACCACCAGGAAAAGCTTCAACCTTCCCTCTGAGAGCTTGAAGCCAACATAAGCACCTTTCCTGGTTCAACCCTTTGATGGTTGGCAGGGAGCTGCTTCACCATCCCAGAGCTGTTGAAAGGAGTGCTTTCTTTTTCCTATAGTCAAATCCCAGACCTGTGATTTGCTCCTTTCTACTTTATAGCTGATGAAAACCAAGGAAGCACAGGATACGGGTCTGAGGTGGACAGAAAAACACAAGCACAACTTGTCCCAGCAGAAGATGAAGTGGTTTGAAGTGATTCCCAGTGTACCAAGAGTCTGTCACCAAGGACAAGACCAGGAGCTCTGTGGGATGCATGAACTCAGATTGCACAAAGTCAAGTGCAATCTCATCTGTGCTTCTTCTGGTAATATGTAATATTTTATTGGCAATCACTATGGGGAAGTGGACCACCTCTGTTCCAAACCCAGAGACTATCTGAAAAGGTTCTGTACTAGCACTGAGGCTGGGAATAACAGCATAATTAAAATGCAAATCCCCTAATCATCACCACTCGATCACATTAATGTTGTTCACAGAGAAGTTTTGGTACACAGGAAAAAAACATAAATAGAAACTGTTCCAGGTGATCAAACTTGAACTGAGTTCTAAGAGTCTAAATCTATGACTGACCCTTCAGACAGCTTTAATGTTGTTGTGCTGTGTGGATATTAATCATAGAATCATAGAATTGTCAGAGTTGGAAGGGATCTTAAAGATCATCTAGTTCCAACCCCCCTGCCTGGCAGGGACACCATCCACTAGATCAGGTTACCCAGGGCCCCATCAAGCCTTGTCTTAAAAGCTTCCAGGGATGGAGCTTCCACAGCCTCTCTGGGCAACCTGTTCCAGTGTCTCACCACCCTCATAGTGAAGAACTTCCTCCTAATATCCAACCTAAATCTACCCTCCTCTAGCTTACACCCATTTCCCCTGGTTCTATCAGTACCTGACCTCCTAAAAAGTCCCTCACTAGCTTTCTTGTAGCCCCCTTCAGATACTGGAAGGCCACAAGAAGGTCTCCTCGGAGCCTTCTCTTCTCCAGACTGAAGAACCCCAACTCTCTCAGTCTGTCCTCGTAGCAGAGGTGCTCCAGGCCTCTGAACATTCTCGTGGCCCTTCTCTGGACTCTCTCCAGCACCCCCATATCCCTCTTGGAACAGGGGCTCCAGAACTGGACACAATATTCCAGGTGGGGTCTCATGAGAGCAGAGTTGAGGGAGAGAATCACTTCCCTCCACCTGCTGGCCATGCTCCTCTCAATGCAGCCCAGGATACAGCTGGCCTTTGATCTACTAAATCTTGCCCACGCTAAATTTCCCAACACATAAACCATAGCTATAGGGTCCTTAGCCATCCTCTTCCATTGCATTGATTTACTAAGCTAGCCATAGCCAGGAGCAACCTCTCTCGAGTTTCTGAAGTGCTATGACCTTGCTCCAGGACAGATCCTGCTGGAGGATGTTTTCTGTGCAGCTTACCCCAGGAGTCCCCAGATGAAAGAGGTTCTTACCGGATAGCCCCAGCTGCTGTTTCCTGTTTGGGTTTTGGTGTAATAGCTGCCCCGGGATGTCCCATAGCCATAACCATCAGCTAAACCATCATACATGGAACCTGTAAAAGGAAAACCATAGTCAGTAACCATCAGCTAAGCCACCATACATGGAGCCTGTAAATGGAAAAAACATAGTAAGCAGGAGAAAGCAGATCCAGCAAGCAGCAATTCAGAGCACAGTGCTCTTTTTAACTGGTGAGTTTAGTTACTGAAGAACATCAGAGTTAGAAACCTTAACAGGAACATAGGGAGGACAGGAGGTAACTTGTGCCCTTGCCATTGCAGGCAACTTATAGAAGATGTTGATTTCAGAAGAACTCTTGGAAACTCCAGTGCTGAGGCCACAAGCAACAGCTTAAGGTTTCCAGCACAGAAAGCCAAGTGCCATAAAATCTACAGTAGAAAAGAGCAGAGAGGGGCAGAGACTGGGCCAATGTCTCAAGTCTTTGCTTATGAGAGGATCTAATGCTTTTTTGTGCTACACATCCTGGAAGGGCTGAACCTGGAACATAATTCCATTATATAAATAGAATTTGCCTCTTTGAAGGTAAAACTGACCCCTGACCCTTTTGCCAGCCTGGCTTTCCTGGTCTGAATACTGACAGTCTCATCAGCACAAGGAACCTGAGCACAGCTTGCTAAATTCAATAACAGACATGATGGGTAAATGATGATCACATCTATTTAACACCTGGGCATCTGCAAAAGGCAAACACTAAAAAACCTCCTTGCTCTGCCTTAAATTTCAGTCTCCAGTCTCTGAGAGATCACTCTGTGTATTTGTACCTTCTTTTCCTGACAAAGCATTGATCTCCATCGTTATTTTTGGGGCACTGGAGAGATATGTGAAACTAGGTCTCAGATTTGTTTGTAAAGATGAACATATCTTGGATCAGGAGGAAGCCATCAGCCATCCCTGCTGTTTCTCAGGGCTTTATTCAGAGTGTTTGGATTCACCAACCCCAACTCTACCGAAAGCTCATCCAGCTCTCTCACCAGTAGCCTTCACCAGTGCAATCGTGGATGCCTCCTAAAGTATTTTACTCAATGCCACATACAACACAACAAGAAAACATGGATCCAGGCATTCTCTTTCCATGCAGGAATTCTCTTGACCCCCTTCAGATGGTCCAAAAGAATGCAAGGTCACTGAAGTGTCATTTTCAGAAGTGCTCAGTGATTGTGGCATCCGGAGTCCCGTTATGAGGAAGTGCAAACCCTACACTCCAATTAACTTCCAGGGGAACCTCTGAATGTCTAATGAAGTACAAAATCAGGCCTTACCTGTCTGAAGTTATGCATCTAAACTGGTGGGTAATGTCAGAAATATCCTAATCTCTCTGATTGTTTGATTAGACTCATCTCTTAGATAAACTGGATAAGCTTGACCACAAAGGCCCTGAAGTCACTCAGGTCTTCTACAGCCACCGATCCTTGAAACACATCTAGTCTATTGCCTTGCCTGAGGCATCCAGAACCTGTTATGGTGATTTGGTTCGTGGCTGAAAATCCTTGCATTTTCTCAGGAAGATGATCCCTGTAGATGTGGTATAAACAACGAGATCTGCTTTCTATTGTCAACAAGAGAGGAGCAGGACTGCATGGATGGCAGCAGCTGAAAACATCACTGAAGGCAGAGCAAGCCCCAGCAGAGGAGTTTCACAACACACACTTGTGCAGAAAACCACAGGATCTTGTTTGCCATAGTCTACAGACTCAGTGGGCACTGTTCCTTGTTGATATCTCTCCAGCCCTGATTGCTTCCTGAGAATCAAGTTGCACAAAATTTGCAGGTAAGGCAAGGAAATGGTCACTGAAGATGCAATTCACTTGTGCCCTTTACCTTCTGTTTCCCTCCCCACCCTGGCATTACCCAGGAACTCCAGATCAGGACATTGGTGTTGCCTTCAGCAGAGGCAACGTGGTTGCTTCTTGGGCCACGTGGTTCCCCAGGGTATGGAGTTACTTAACAACAGTAGTTCTGAGTACAAAGATAAGACAATCCCATGATAACAGTTTCCTGGGAATTCCTTCTTACAGTCAACCTTTTGTTCTGGGCAAACATCACCTCACTGCAGGCAGGAGCATTTTCCTGACGCTGGGAGTAAGCAGTGGGAAGAGAAGGTTCCTGGGCATGACTCACAGGTCAATCTGACCAGTCCTCCCTGGGACTATGCTTTTCCTTTCAGGAGCCATTCTTGCCATGCACTGAACTAAAGACTTTGGGATTGAGCAAGCAGACACCAAAAATTATCCAGTTTAGGCACATCTCTGATTTTCTTGTATAAATTCATCACTACATGGCCAAATTCAAGAGACCAAGCAAGTCATGCAAGTTTACATTCTTCAGTTGTTGAAGAGCTGCCTTCACCTACAAGAACTTGTATATAAGAGCTTATAAATATGTAATTACATATAACCTCAAATGTCCAAGTCATTTTGAAGTCACCTTGCTGTTTGAAGAAGGTGCTTCTCCAGTTACCACACAACTGTGATTTATTGTTTGGAGAGGTCAGTCTGAAGGCTGGGAAGAACCTGGGGATTTTCTGTTGGAGGTGGCTAAAGAAAACATCATCTTTGTTTAGTCCTGCAAGTTTAGACACTTCTCTGCCTAGTTCATCTTGGGGCCTACCTTGGAGGTGTATCACCAGCCCTCAGGGAGAGAAAGGATGTTCATCTTTTCAGCCACCTCAAAGGTAAAGACCATAGAAGCTGGTGACAGGTGCTGAGAATGTGGGATTAAAACAGACTATCTGCTCAAAACCCACACATTTTGGCAGGGAATGGAAATGCTCTTTGGGGAAGATGCCTCCCTGGTGCTTTATTCTGGCTGGGGCCATATATGTCTGTGTCCCATTTGCTGTCAACCAAGCAGCCGTTTAGGTCTCTCAAGTGCCCACTTGCACAGAGGCAATTAAAACCACTGAATTAGTGGTAGAAAACAGGTAAGACAGAGGCAGAAAAGACATGGACTCAGATGAAGCACAACCTCCTAGTTACTACCCATGACTATGGGTAGAAAATACCCCTGAGGGCTACTCAGGCACTGGCTGGGCTATCATGGGAACTCCTCTCTCCCACCCCCAAATTGCCATTTCCCCAAGTCACTTCCTTCAAAACTTCAATCTAAAATCACATTTAGCTTCAGTGGGCCAGTTCAGGGGGGTAGAATCTAACTACAACAGGTGAGGATTGCAAGATCTTGTACTTGATCACTGAGCCGCAGCACATCCTCACCTTGGCCCCATCCTCCTCTCCCTAACTGTTACAGATCATTGCAGAGCAAACTGAGACTTCCATCTAACCCAGCAAGCCTCTGCTTGATGAGACATTTACTCTCTTCAAAGGCAAATTTACACAGGCACTGTGTAAAAAATGCCACTTTTCCAGCACAGCAGTGAAAGGCTTCAGCTGGACACATACAGCTAACAGGGAGCATTGTGGAAATGGAGGCAGGTTAATAAATATTAATCTGTGGCAGGGAAAGGCAAGACAAGAACCAGTCACTGGCAGTGCAGGCCAGACAAGTTCAACAATAAAATGTGCATGGCTTTAAAACAATGAGGATGATTAAACATAGGAAAGACGTAGCAGGAGAAGAGGGCCTGTGGGAGGCATAAAGCAAAGCCTGGATGCCTCCTAGGAGAGAAGTGTTCATGAAATCCCAGAGGTTGAGATTCTTGCAGGAATGACCCAACTTCTGCCTTCTGGACTATGAGCTAAAGGGGTTTGGTGTTGGGGTTTTTTCTAGACCAATAATCTAAGGTTTATGGAAGAGTGGATGGCTTTCACTGAATCATCTCATGCTGGGGGAAGGTTACAGAAGTCTTCAAAAGCCAAAATCCCCCAAATCTCCTCTTCCCTTCAACATCAGAGTAATAACTCCCATTAGAGCTAGATCCCATTACAGCTAGGTGGGATCCCATTAGAGCTAGGTGGGATACCATTAGAGCTAGGTGGGATTTCTCCCTTCTCAGCCACAGCCAGCAGAGCAAACCTCTAAATCACAGACCTGGATGTGACACTCCTCAGCTGAGGTTCCTCAGATCTTTGTTCCCTGCATACCCTGCCAGCCAGGAACGAGTCACTGGCAAAACTTTTCTTTAGCCAGAGGACTCTGCTGCCTAGCGCTGTTGGCTACACGGAGCTGGTTCAGGTTGGCCTGGCCTTTCCTCCTGCCATGCCAATGAAATTCATTTTCCTTGGAAATTTGCATTACTCACCAGTTCAGAAGGAGCTATCCACATATTCCCATGGTGAGAAGGGCAGATATGCCCTAGGGCAGACCCCACAGACCCAAAACCAAACTACCTGAGAGAAGGTTGGGAGTTGGTCTCTTCTCCCAGGTTACCAGAGATAGGACAAGAGGAAATGGCCTCAAGTTGCACCAAGGGAGGTTTAGGCTGGATATCAGGAAAAATTTCTTCCCTGAAAGAGTTGTCAGGCATTGGCTCAGGCTGCCCATGGCAGTGGAGGAATCACCATCCCTGGAGGGGTTTAAAAAGCAAACAAATGTGGTACTTGGGGACATGGTTTAATGCCATGGGGGTGATAGGGTGATGGTTGGACTTGATGATCTTAGAGGTTTTTTCCATCCTTAATGATTCTGTGAGGACAGACTCCACAGACACAGAACTCTGCAGCCACCTTTGGAAACACCAAGAGCTGCTGTGCTGAGAACAGGTCCCACTGTGGGTGCAGGATTATGCTGCTTGCAACTGATTCTGCTCACTGGCCTATCCCAGCACACAGTGGTTTAAGCCCAGATGTATTACCTTGCCCTGCTGAGGCTTGTGACACCAGATTGGGTGACATCAACTCTTCACAGAGTGGCCACAATACCTTGATCTGCTTGATTCCAAATAGCTACTTTTATGTATCCATCAGTTAGCAGGACATTGAGGGAATGTCTGTTGACCCTCTAAAGAGACTCCAGTTACGGGATACAACACCCATCCCTGCTCCATGCTCCCCATTCTACCAACAGAGGCATTTCTGAAGCTGGGGGAAGATCTGCACCATGCTTCAGTTCCTGCTCAAACCACAGACCAAACTGCAGCAACAGATGGCTGGACCTGCACCAAGACCTAACCAGCCATGCACAGGAAACTGTCTGGGTGCAGAGGGAGTGAAGCACTCAAACCTTTACCAAGGAGCCTTGTGAATTCCCCACCCTGTGCTGCCTTTGAGGAGCATCTCTGGGAAATCACGGTGAGATGCAGGTAGCTGATGTGGGAGGAGCGTTTGAACAGGCAGATGTCCATGCCTGACAGACCCATGTAGACTGTTAGAAACATTAATGTTTCTCCTTGGGTCTGCTAAGCTAAGCTTTGGACCACCAACAGTGAAAATCAATACTTGAAAGGCTTAGCGTGACACTCTCAAACTTCAGCCTAGGAGAAACCCCCAAGAATAAATGGCAGCTTCTTGCCCTTCTGGGATTCCACCCAGAAATGCAGTGAGAGAGTAGCCACTAGGGTGAATCAGCCATCAGGACCTTCATGCTGGCCAACCTCCCTGTGCTGGGAATGGGACGGCCTCGGCCCCGAGTTTGGAAGCAGCTCCTGGGAGCTGGAAGTGACTCAGCTTCCCTGGGACACAGAAACCAGAGCTGCACATTTCCACACAATTCCCATTCCCAGACGTTTCCAAGAGTGTCTGGAGGAGAGGTTAACTTCAGCCTGTTGAGCAGAGACAAGCACCTAGGGAATTGGATGTTTTTGTTTGTTTGCTTGCTTGTTTGTTTTTTCCCAGAGGTTTCACCTGGGCTCCTCTCCAAGAGGAATAATCCCCCTCTGCCTCCCTTCCTCCCTACCCATGGGCAGCAGTGGGAGACATCTCCCTGCCCACCTCCTCTGGAACAGCTCTCTGCTAGAAAGTGAGGCTGGCACTACCCCAGTCCCCATCTAGAGTCTCATCCTAGTTTGTGTTTTATTTTGTCAGGTCTGGCACCATAACACCTTAAGCAATAAAACATCCTGTGTTAGGAGGAGATCTGCATCTTCCATTTTGGTGGCAGAGGAAAGCTGCCCTTGCCCCATGTCCACCCACCCCTTGTAGTCTATGTCCACAGACACTCAAAAGAAGATAAAGCAGATCTACTCCTGCTGGTGACCATCCTGAGCATGGGTCACTGTACACATGGCACCCACCCTGAAACTGCTCTACTCCATCCCTGGCAGCAGCTTCAATGCCTATAGCCAGGATGGCTCCTCTGGGAACACCGCCTCCACTCTTCACCTGGCAGCCTACTGACACCCAACTTCTCTTTGTAAACAGGCCCAGAACATATGTCTGGACCATGACACCTCACTAGTGCTGGATCCAGCTTGGACCAGCTGCTGAGCAGAAGAGGTGGCAGAAGCTGGCCCAGCTCACCCAGCTTTCCATCAAACATCCCTTTACACATTGTTCACTCCAGATATGTCTGAACAGTTCAGGCCCTGGCACATCTCACTCCCCCAAAAGCTCAGGCTTTCCTCTTCCCAGTGAGCTCAGACAGGCCAGTGAGCTTGCTGGAGCTGCTGGTGAGAGCCAGGAGGTTTTGCACTCTGGCTGTCACATCCCTCTGGGTTTTCAACTCCCTTATGGGGAAAGTTGGGGATCTACCTCCAAATCAGCTTTCTCCAGATACAAGAACAGCAAAGAAAATTATTTGCCAAGCCTTGACACAGAGGGAGTTGTTCCAGCAGGAAACCTGGCTCCAGGACTCAGCTGACTGCTTGCTATGGCACAGACTTGGTGCATGGCGGTGGAGCAGCTGCCTGCACCCTTACACCTCTTTCTACCCACCAGCAAAATGGAGAGGGCTACAAAGGCATCCTCACTGAACCAGCAGAAGCCACCACGGTGAGAAAAGGATGTCTCTCCTCCTAACTCATCTCCTTCCTACCACTCACACTGGGATGCACAGAGGCTCCCACAGTTCTCAGCCTGCAGATGGGATCTTCAGAGGTGAATCCCAAGCTCAGGTTTGTGTCCTGTATGAAGGCAGAGCTGCCTGCTCTCCACATGCCACAATGCTCAGGAGACAGCTGAGCTCCAGCTTGTGACCAGAAACAGTGGAAGAGCAATGCTGTTAGTTCTGGCCATCCACAGGAGGGCACAGGTCTGGTGGAAGATTCCAACCATGGGGATACTCGCAGAGGAAGGACTTACAAAGGCTAGTCAGCTACTCCAGCTTTAGAGCCAGGGTTAACAGCGCCCCACTGAAATGTCCAGGTGCCTCATGCCTCAGGGATGTGGAGCAGTGCAGCACTCCCAGGACATCAGCTCCACCTTGGAGACACTCCATGCATTCAACTCCATGTCTTGTCCTAACTTTTCCATCAGCGCAAGAGACCTCAGCATCCCCTGCCCAGGGTAACCCATGAGAGACATGAACTGGTCTGTCCCCCACAAGCAAAACCCCACAAAAACACCCCAGAGAGGAACCTTCCCTTGCTGTCCAGAGCATGATGGGATTTTACCTCGGTTGGAGTGGCCCACGCTCGACGACACGGACGACTTTTGCTTCTGCCGCTTCACTGTCATCATCACTTGCTCTTGGACTCGCTGCTTTCCCGTGCCCTTCGTCTTCAGCTTGTGGTCCGAGGGCAGAGCCAGCGTGGAGCTGGCCTGGTCTTGGAAACACTCATATGCCAACGCCGTCTTCAGCGGAGAGTGGAGCATGGCTGCAGGCAGACCGTGGGGCCGGGGGGGGAGAGGGGGCTGAACTTCACCTGACCAGGCAGGACTCAAGGCAACAGCGAAGGTGTCTCGTGCTGGGGTTAATCTCCAGAAGCCCTCCTTGCCATACGTTCCCTGGCCGAGGGTGTCTCAGGGCTCCTGCTGCCGGCTCGGCTCCCCAGCGTGTGAGCAGGCACACCCTCTGCCAGACTGGATATACAGCCCTGCCTGTACACACCCACGCGCTCCTCGCCACAGCTCGCTCACGGCCCCGCTGCCCTCGCCCCAAACCTGCCTTCCCCGGCCTCTGCCCAAACAGAGGGGGACCTGTGGGTACCGATGGGGAGTGGGCAGGGTTGGGAGGTGTGAGGGTTGGGGATGGACAGCCCTGTCTCTTTCACTGTGAGGGCTCCCAGGTGAGGCTTTGTGTGTCTGGGTAGGAAACGGTGATCTTGGGCAGCTGGAGGATCTCCCACACAGACTTCTCATCTTGTACTTTAATATTGTTCTGAGTCTAAACTGGACCACAGTGGTGCCTCAGTGCCAAGGGCCTGGGGACACCCCTGCTAGTAGGAGGCAGCAATGCACATGACATGGGTCAGAGGAGCAGCCCTGCCACGGTGGCATCCCTGCCTGGGGGTCCAGCCTCTGTCCTGCTGAGGTGCTCCCAGATCAATGTGTCCAGCTCCTTCTTTGCAAACAGCTTCCCCTGCCTGCACAGGCTGCAAGACCTCCCTGGTGAGCCCAGGACCACAGAGCATCTAAAGCAGAGGTCATGGAGGGTCCTGCTGACCACGGGGTGCTGCTGTGTTCATGGGATGAGAGCTTTTCCCAGAAGAGGTCCCACTTTTTGCAGGGACAGACCTATGGTGGAATCAGGGCAGCCTGCAAGCCAAGAGTTGGGGCAATCTGTAAGTAACTTGGGGCAGCATGGAGAAAAAGAAGACTTTTAGGGAGTAGACTAGAAGATAAAATGGCTGCACAGGAAATGACATGCCAGGTGAGGAGTTGGAGCAGAGAACTTTCTCCCTGCCAAGCCACACTGCAGCAACTCGTTTGCTGAGAACTGAACACCTTGGTGCTGGTGTGACCAGTTTCAGGTCACAGCAAGCGCTGACAAAGCCCTTGCAAGCCACAAGAGGCTGATACAGGAGAAGAGGCACAAACTCCATCAGGAGGAAGGCTAAGGGGAGGGTGCCCAGGGCAGAGGCTTCCGTGGGCCACCCAGGGCCAGGTCCTGGGTGTTGTGCCAGCAGACAGCCTGCAGAAAGGCCAGGAGGAGCAGGCTCATCTGTGCTGCTGGATGGAGGGTGCTGCAGTGGAGAGGACTTGTGGGGTTTCTCTCTGGTGGGAATCATCAGTGCCCAGGGCCTGGCTGCCCATAGGTCTGGTTCATTCAGCTCACAGATGCTGGGTCCCTCTTTGAAAGCAGTGGGAAGCACTTTATTTCATTACCATTCATCAGGTTTTTTGTTTCCCTGGTTGTTTGTGATCACACAGATGCCATGTTTCTTACCTGGTAGGAACAACAGCAGTGTCAGAAAGCACAGAGCACTCTCCTGGGGAAGATGAACGTTGTGCACCAGCTTCCTCTGACGCTCCCATATGTTCCTCCAGTGAAACACACTAGCAGAAACCCAAGCTTTGTCAGTGAGACACAGGACTAGAGCATCTAGAAGACAATTATCCTTGGTCCCCTCCCCTCACATTTCCTGCAATGCCTTCCCTCTGCTCCATCACACAACCAGCCTGGACATTTAGACCATGCCCAAGGTCCTCCAGCCAGGATGAGGGGTGAGTGCTGCCCAAGGCGGGGTGGCCAAAGCCCAGTGAGCTGGAGGAGGATTTTCTGCTGCTCCTGTGCACTTCGCAGAGTGAGGATAGGTCTGTACACTTCTAGTCCAGGTAAGAAACAGCGAAGCAACACCTGGGTGTTGTTTTCCTCTGTCCTACTTGTTTCTGCTGAACGCTTGTTATCAATGCCAAGCGATGTTTTCGCAAATCAATGACAGGCTGTCAGCATCAGATGGCTTCTGCACAACAAAGTGCCCAGCTCTTGCAAACCTGTAATGTCATTTCCCCCCTGGCAAGGCACAGCCCTCACCCCGTCCTCGCACGGGAGAGCCGAGTGTTTATCACCTCCCATCATTCCCTGGTGGATAACACAAGTGCTGCACTCTGGCATCTGCCTTCTTTCATAACTACTCAAAGTGCTGAGCTGGGCTGTGGGGCTGGGGGCAGGGACAGCTTATGGAGGCTTTCAAGAAACAACAGTTTCTTCCGGCAGGTTTGCACAGCCTAGCCCGAGGGAGGGAATCTCCTGCCTCTTCGAAACAGACTCCAAACCCATCTCTGAAAGAGCAGAAGGTACTTAGATAAAGGAGTTTATTGCACCTCTATGTAAACTGTTGGTTCTGCTCTGAATCCTGGGCTAGGGACGCTTATACGGCAGGGCACAGCCAGTGTCAGCCCCAGCAAGCTCAGCACAGCACCAGCACAGCACCAGTGCAGTACCAGAGCTTACACCTACCAGCGCCTGAAGCCAATTCCCTGTCTGCCTCTCTGTCTGGAGCTCGCAGCCAACAGTGAGGGATGGCTGAAAGGGAAGCAAACCCTGTGCTGCATTTGGGGAGCAAATGGTAAGAGATTGGAGGATTGAAAGAAAAAAAAGCCATGAAAGAAATAGGTACGTGGTGATTTGAGGGAGCCGAGAGCCTTCGCAGCGGTGCGAGGGCTGCATGTGCGCACCGAGCACTGGATGGCGATGAGGTGAATCACCAGCCCACACCCCACACCGGGACACACCTTGTGCATCTGGCCTCTTCAAAGCATTTTTGTACGAGTTCCTGGGATTCCTGCCAACTCGGTGATCGCAATCAAAGGGATTGCTGGCCCAATGCTGCTCCCAGAGCAGCGCAGGGTTTGCTGTTCAAACTTGTCAGGCTCTCCTGAGCTGAAAGTGTCTACAAATTGCTGAAAAATCTGCTAGGGTGAAGCGGTTGGCCCCAAAATCGGTGACAAGGAGTCTTGCTAAGGGTTTTTTTAGGACCTAGGTTTACTTCTTCCTCAGGGTGGGTGGTGACCAGGAGGGACAGAGGTAAGGCTGATGGGAATTTCTTGTATTTCCCAGGATAATGCCATTTTCTAAGCGGTGACTCAGCTCAGACTTCCCAGAGCCTGGCAAGATTTCTCCAGGAGGAAACCTGCTCTTCAGATTTGCAAAGCCTTAGTTTCACTCTGCTTCTCATGGAAGAGTTTTCTGTGGGACCAGAAAGCGTCACAGAAATGGGGCAGATGGAGAGCTCAGATCCAACAGGGTAACTAGGATCCAGCTGTAAGTGAGCATGGAGCTGCCAAGTTGAGGAAAGCCATGCAGAAGCCTGCTGAGACACGCAGACAAGTTGTTCTTGAGCAAAACCTTCCCTCTTCTCCTTGCACACATGTGGCAGAGATGGTTTTGGCATGGTGCTGTGGGAGGACAAGAAGGTGACAGCGCCAGGCAGATAGTGGGCTGGCCCTTGGCAATGCAAGCAGACTTCACCAAGCCCCGGAGATCTCTCACTGGGGAGGGGAGCTTAGGTGAGCAAAGTAAGGAAATCCCTGAACCTCCACTCACAGGCAGGACAGCTCACGTAGAGCAGCTGTGAGGCTACATGCAGCAAGATGGAGATCTTGTGTAATGGAGACAAAGTAGATGGAAGAAAGAGTGAACACATCATTAATGTGTACCCTAACAGAAACATGGAATAATTAGAGAGGAAGAGACTGACCCTCTGCCCAAAGCAGGGACAGATTTACTGAACCAAGTCAGGACTCCTTGTCCTTGTCCAGTTGAGGTTCAACAGAGATCCTACACCCCCTCTGGCCTCTCTCCCAGTATTTGATTGCCTTCCTGGTGATTTTTAGTTTTCTAGGTACCTAAGATGAATTTCCTATCTCCCAGCTTCCTCTGGTTGCCTCTCTTCTTCTCTTCATGCACCCCAGATCTGTCTCCATCTTCTTTGCACCCTCCAATTAATTAGCTGTAGAAAGCTGTAAGATCCCTCCAAACTTTCCCTTCTTCAATCTGAACCAACCCAGCTCTCCCAACCTTCTCTTGTAGGTCCTGTGTTCTACTCTTCATCAACTTGGAGCTGGAGAGCAGGCCAAGCCCTTGTCCTTGTCAGCTGGACCTCCATGGGCTCACATTCCTGTTTCCCTCTTTTCCTGACCCTGTTTGTGGCAGATGCCACAGTCATGCACACAAGGGGACACAAAATAGGGCAGGATGTCTGTGGGCTGGAGATCATCCTTGAAGTTCTTTGAAGGAACCTGCAAGTTCCTGACAGCAGCTCAGCGCTATCAAGGCTGAGAACACAGATTATCCTTCCCAGTGCTTGGACATCCCCTGTTAAAGAGCCACATCCCAGGTCCCACCTTTGATGAGCAACAAGATGACAACTCTGAACTGCTTACAGCTCAGAAGGCTGTGCAGGCTTGTCAGCAGCTAGAAAGGGACATGCCTTGGTCAGCAGGTCACTCTGGAAACAAGGACCAGGAGTGGCTGTGCAGCTTCCAGGCAAGGGCAGGAACTAGGAAGGTGCCCTGGGAGGGGAGGATGGTGATAGAGAAGGGAAGAGCTCTCCTTGCCCTCCAGGAGAAGGCCATCAAGCTGACCAGTCCACCCAGTTTTCATCTCCTTGTGTCCCCCACCTCACTTGAGGAGCCTCCTCAAAATCGGTCTAGGAGCTGCTGTTCTCCTCCCATCCCTACCCAGTACCCTCTACCAGGGCAATATCCAGTTCAGTGTGAGCTTAGCCCGTGGTTGTCTTTTTACTCATCTCTGTGAAGGAGATGTACTGAGGGGAGATGCTTCACACTAAGGCTTACCATGTAGGAACCTGCTGGCAAACTCCTTCCTTGCCCCAGCTCTTGCCCAGCAGCCCAAGGGTGAAGCTTGCAACAATGTTTGAGTGAGTCTGAGATAACAAACTCCTTTGCAGAGTGAGTCCCGGGTCTGGAGTTCCCAGGATGAAGATCCCAGCTCGCAGTCTCTGGGGCTGGCCCTCTCCCAAGGATTTCCCTGGTGCACCTCAGTGGCAGGTTGTTACACCTGCAGGAGAGGACGTGGGAGGGAATGGGTGAGATGAGGAACTCCTTGTGCTCATGGCACTCACCTTGGATGGTGTTGCAGCCTGTTCTTGGGGACCAATTAGCTGGGGCTGCTTCAAGAGGCTTCCCTTGAAAGTGGGCAAAGCTGTTGAGATAAGAATGGGAGGTTGGTCTACATGTCTGTGTCCAGTATGGACAGTTTGACCTGGTGATCTCGGAGGTCTTTTCCAACCCTAATGATTCTGTGTTTTTGTGCTACTGCCCAAGACCTCTGGCCATGTGCACTGAGAGCTGGGGTCTCATGGCTGCCTGTGAAGGACATGCCAGCCTCTCAGCAAGGTTGTGTTCCCACTGTGTGCTGCCAAGAGACAGTGAATCCTGCCTGACCATGCCCAGAAGACCTGGGGGCCTCTGTGGTAGACACCTTGTCCCCAGCTTCATCTGTCTGCTCCATTTCTCTGCATCTTGAGGACAACCCAAGGACTTGACCAGTGCCTTTCTAGATGTTTAATGGATTGAAGAGTGTCCCTCTCCATGCCATCCCAAGTCTGACATGTCCAGAGGGAGCTGGCTGTTAATGGAGGCATAGGGTTGGAATAACCACACTCAGAGCAGGGAGAACAGTCCACACTGACAGAAAAACCCCTGAGACAACCTAAGTCTGTTTCGAAGGCCCCGTGGGGTGCATGAGTGTTACCTGGGTGGTGCCCTGTAAATGCAGTCAAGTCAGGTCCTGCCAGGTGCATCTGCTGCTTCCAGGAGTGGTTGGATAGAGGACAGGAGTGTGGGGCACCATCTCCAGAGGTGATAGTGCCAGGCCCAGGAACATATGAAGGAACTGTGCAAAAACTGAAGGAGAGGGCTTGAGCCCATGTCCACCACAAGTCAAGTCACAGTCCAGGGAGGTGACTACAACCAAATAAGTGTGGATGGTCTCCTGCAGCTGGAGACCAAGGTGGAGACAGACACCTCAGCCAGGCTGGCACCTGGATTCCTCACCTCCCTGTGCTCATCACAATCTGGACCAGCTCAGAAACGCTGCAGGGTAAGGGACAGTTTGTTCCCACTGTGAAAGGCACAGAGGTGACAGGACAAACTTTAGAAAGGGAGTGAGCACGTAGCAGGTGTGAGGATGCCCTTGATTCCATGGTGTTGTGAAATCCCCCACACGGTGCTGGGGGAGGAAACTTCGTGGACCAGCTTGTGTAAGGATTTAGCAACATATCCTAGTGTGACCCAACTGATTAGAGCAGCTTCTGGTGAGGGGAGCAGGAGGCAATCACACCACAGCTCCCTGGAACAGATGGGGAGCACAGGGTGCGACCAGGAGCAGAGGAGGGCTCTGAGCACCACGTGGTCCATCAGCCACACCGTGAGGAATGGCAGCTGCTCCACTGGGTTAGTGTGGCCACATGCCCACACCATCTCTGGCAGTGCCATTGCTCCATCACCATGTGCTCTGCAGGGAGATGCAGATGCTCCTGGCATCAGTGGAGACTTTTCCCTTCCCTCCAGAGCACTGTTTTAGTGAAGGGCTTTGGATGGAGTTGGATTTCTCCCCATAGCCTTTGACAGGGAGTTTCATCCTAGATTGAGCACAAAGATACTGTTTAACATTGGCATGGTTGCCCTCCCATGACAAGGATGAGAGCAGCCCAAGCATTGGGATCACCAGTTTTTGGTAATGCCATCTCACTTCCTGTCCTCCAGGCCTGGGCTCTTGCCTATCTGAACTTCAGGAGGGTTTGCCTATAAAAGCCAGCACAGGTAAGTCTTCTCCAGATTAAAACATTGGGCTGACCTCCTGCATGCAGTGTCCTGCAGCTTTAATTCCACTGGGAACTGACACCAGCACCACTCAGCACTGATGCACACCAAGATCTATGGTGGGTGACAATGTCCTTCATCAGTCACACTGAAGCCATGTCCATTCCCTTCTATGGAAGAGCAACTGCTAGAGGACTTTATCTCCATCCTCCATGCTTTTCTGTATTTGGGAAATCTCTGATGCCTGCACAGCACCTAATTTCTCCCTGGTGTGAGATGCATCAGGCCATGCTGATGGACACCCTTCTCCATGTACATGCAGGGTTGTGGCATTCCCCCTGCAATCTTAGAAGGACCATTAACTGCTATGAGGAGCCCTGGCCAAGGAGAAGAGAATCATAGAATCACAGACTGGGTTGGGTTGGAAAGGACCATTAAAGCTCATCTAGTCCAACCCACTACAGTCAGCAGGGACATCTGCAGCTAGAACAGGTTGCTCACAACCTGAGCTGCAATGGTTCCAGGGATGGGACATCTCCCACCTCGCTGGGCAACCTGGGCCAGGGTCTCACTACCCTCAGTGGAAAACATTTCTTCCTCAGATCTAGTCTCAATCTCCTCTTTTAGTTTCAAACCATCAGCCCTTGTCCTGTCCCAAGAGGCCCTGCTAAGAAGTCTGTACTCACCTTTCTGGTAGGCTCTTTAAGTACTGAAGATGATCTTCAGTACTCTTTAAGTATTACAAGAAGGTGTCCCTGGAGCCTTCTCTTCTCCAGGCTGAACAACCCCAACTCACTCAGCCTGGCCTCACAGCAGAGAGCTTCCAGCCCTCAGATCATTTCTGTGGCCTCCTCTGGACCCTCTCCACCAGGTCCATGTCTCTCCTGTGCTGAAGAGTCCAGAGCTGGCCCCAGCACTTAAGGTGAGGCCTCCCCAGAGTGCAGGAGAGGGGCAGAATCCCACCCCCTTGACCTGCTGTCTACAAAGAACACTAAGAATTGAACATGGACTCCCAAGTTACTCCCAAGACCAACTGAGCAGCACGAGGTTCCCATCAGGGAAGGCTCTGAGATGTCATGGATTGTGGTAGAACATCTCTGCTCCACACTGGGAATGCTCAGAGGGTGGGAGACACATGGAGTAGGGCTGACCCATGAGGACTCATTCTCCATCCCACCCCAACCCAAGATCTCAGAGGTCCTGTGGTGTCAGGGTCAAGCATAAGGAGACAAAGTGGGATGGGGAGGGTGAAGAGTGGGCATCAAGCATGGGGCAAAGGTGATCCTCACAGGACAGTATGTACTCACCTAGGATCTACTGCAGGGTTCAGGGAGGGACTTTGATGTCCCAGATGTAAAGGATGAAGCAGGAAACACAGAAGCTCATTCTCTTCTCTATGTGAATTATGAAACCCTGTTAAATAAGGACTGCCATGAATCAATCAATAGATTTATGAGTGGCACTAATGTTACTTCTGAAGGGTGTTTATTTGAATAGTGAAATCTAGCACCACTGATTGGAGATCATAGTTGATAATGGAGATGATTAAATAAATAAAAGAGATAATATAACCTGCACATGTTGTGCAGGGGTTATCTGTTTCACTTCTGTTTGCTTTCTAGGAAGAGTCCATCCTGAGTTGGGTTTTCAAGATTAGAATTCACATGCTCACCTGCTGTCTAAACAGGAAAAAACAGATTTTCAGAGCTAATTTATGTGAATCATCTTCATGTAACCATGCTAGACATGAAGCAAGGAGCTTCCCTGACATCCAAGAGATTGTTCAACCATACAGGTCACACCTGCACACTCAGTGCTGATCCTTGCATGGCCTCTGATTCCCTCTTGCCAGGTGTCTTCTTGCAAAAATCCCTCTCTGTGGCTGAAGCACCAGGCCAAATGTCTGCAGTCCTATCCATAGGTGCAGAGGGAAGCTGGGCTGCTCTGGGGAGCATGATGTTGCAGGTCCAGCTCCTCTCCCTGCAGCACCATGCACCAGGGAGTGAGCATGGCTACCCCACTGGTGGGACAGCCTGACCCAACACCAACACCCAGCTCAAAAAGCTGAGGGTAGAGGAGGTGCACACCTCCCCTTGGCCTTGCTTTAAGAATGCAGTTTATTCCACCTCACAGCCAGTTGGCTGGGCTCCTGCTCCACATGCTGATGTCCCCAGGCACTGTGAAGGCACTTGGTGACACTGGCTGGCAAGTCCCAAGTGGAGTCAGGGGCAGAAACGGTTCTTGGACTTCAGCTGAGATGTGATGTCTTGACCACAACACAAAACCACGGAGGACAACAGGAGGCTCTTCCTCCAGTGTGCATCCTTCCCCTTCTGCCCATGCTGCTGGAAGACAGCACACACCCATCCCTGTTTTATAATAGCAACAACTAACCAAGTCATCCATGCAGGAATGTCCCACACATGACATGCCCTCGTAGAGAGAAAGCAGCCTGTGGTTTGTGCTAGGTTCTAGGTTGCCAAAGCCCAGGTGAGACAGGTCATTGTCAAAAGTCAGCTCTCTTTTTCAAGTCTTCTGTAGGCTGCAATAAGCTAACCCATGTGTGTGTGTGTGTGTGTCACTGCCCTTCATTAGGAGAAAATCATAGAAAGATGTAGCTTGGAAGGGACTTGGAGATGTCCTGAGTCCAACCTCATCTTCGACTTAGGGCTCATTGCAAAGCCAGCTCAGGTTGTTCCAGTCCTTCCTCAGATGAGTTTTGAACATCCTCAACACCAGACCCCTCACCAGGCTCGCTTGTCTCTCATGGGAAAAAGCTTTTCCCTCATGTACAGTTGAAATTGTGCCTGTTGCAGCTTCTGCATGGTGTCACTAGTCCTTTCTCAGCACACCTTGGAGAAGGACCTGGCCCTTCCTCCCATGGCAGAGGAAGGCTGCTGGGTAACCTGGTTCTTCAGGCTGAAGACCTCCACCTTCAGCCTTCCTGTATGCTTTGTGCTCTGGCCCCATATATATTCCCTGACAAGGGAAAAAATGGGGTTTTAAGCAAACTGACCAGCATTTCATAGACTCAGACAGTTTTGGTGCACACACTAGGGATGATCACTGTGCAACCAAAACTGGCCAAATGCAGCCATTTGAAACTACAAAGTCATTGTAGTGACTTTGCATTGGCCCAGGCTGCCCAGGGCAGTGGTGGAGTCACCATCCCTGGAATGTTCAAAAACCATGGAGCTGTGGTGCTGAGGGCCATGGTTTAGTGGTGACTTGGCAGTGCTGGTTAATGGTTGGACTTGACAATCTTCAAGGTTTTTTCCAACCTTAATGATTCTGTGACAAAATCCTGGGGACTGCAAATATCCCTGAGTGTTTGGAAGCCAAAATGTGGCTCCCATTGGGGTCCCCCACATTTGTTTGCCATTTCTGCCAAACCCAAGGCTAACAATCTGCAGTTTGAAGGTGCCAAGGCTGCAGAGTAAGTTCACCACTCCTGTGACACCTGAAAGCAGTTTCTCTTTTCTTTAAAGACACAGTAAATACACATATCATTTCATTAAAATGAAAACATTAAGGACTCCTCTACTGCTTAAAATGACTGAAAACAAAACTAAGAATCCTGCCTTGCCTCTGTAGATCAAAGTGCCTCAGTGCCTCTTCTTCCTCTTGCAATAAACCAGCCTGGCATTCTGTGCAAGTGTTTGATCTAGAAAACCAGGAAGGATCTTTCAGGAGCTGCTAAGTAGCAGCTGCCCTGAATAATTTTTAATCTCCTATTTAAGTTGATTTGACAAAATATGATATAATAAGAGGTGTCTGTGCAGAAATGAGGCCTAACACGAATTTTTAAGACAGTTCTTCTCTACATTCTGCTTGAGGCCTCATGTCCTGGAAATTTCCTGTCCTCATGGGCAACTGAACAGGAGAGGAAAGGACACCTTGCTGCAGCCCAGCAGGAGCTTTTGAAGGAGGGAGACCTCTTCGGGAAGGGAAACCACTTGCCTTGGCACAGCACATGGCATTCACAGAATCTTAAGTCTGGGTAAGAAGGGACCTTGAAAGCTCATCTAGTCCAACCCCTCTGCAGTCAGCAGGGACATCTGCAACCAGAGCAGGTTGCTCACAGCCCCAGACAAACTGACCTGCAATGGTTCCAGGGATAGGACATTTACCATCTCTCCTGGCAACCAATTTAAAGCATTTACTATAGCTGTGGGAAAGAAAAAAAGACAAATTTGCAACTAGGACCCTTTTTTGGCTTTGGGCAGTACAAAAGTCTTGTCCCAGTGGCTAGGAGGCAGAAGTGTTGGCCAAGTGGATTCCCACTCACTGCATGGATGTCCCAGGGGTTTTCCCTGCTCAGCAGTGTCATCACAGCAAATGTAGGAGGGACAGAGACTGATCCCTAGTGCTGAGGTGACCCCAATCTGACCACCTAGGGGTTCCATTCCATAGATGTCATATTCAACATAAAACTGAGACATGGAGAGGGTCAAGCTCTCTTCTTCAATAGATGGCACTTGAGGAGGACTCTCTCTGTTCTGCCTTCCGCTTCTTTCCCCTTTTCTCCCCGTTCCGGTCTACGCCCCCCGGTCTGTCCTTCTGTCTGCCTGCCCGTCGTCTCTGCCGCCCCACCCGGGCGGCCTGCGCTGGCCCAGGCCCGGCCCGGCTCGAGATGGTGGTGGCGGCAGCGGCGCAGGGCCTGGCGCGGCGCGGCCCGGCCCGAGGTGGTGGCGGCGGCTGTCCCGCGGCGCAGGGCCCGGCCCGGCCCGGTAAGTGCGCGCCGCCGAGGGCTCCGGGCTGGGTGCGGTGGGGGGCCGGAGTCACGTCCCGGGTGGACGCAGGCCTGGGGCTCAGGGCCGGTAGGTCGGTCGGAGGTGCCTCCCGACGGAGAACCGGCCTACGATGTCCTCCCTGCGTCCCAGGCCCTTTCCCCGTCCCATGGGGCGGGGGCCGCGGCCATGGTTCTGGCGTGGCCCTGGCGCTCCNTTAATCTCCTATTTAAGTTGATTTGACAAAATATGATATAATAAGAGGTGTCTGTGCAGAAATGAGGCCTAACACGAATTTTTAAGACAGTTCTTCTCTACATTCTGCTTGAGGCCTCATGTCCTGGAAATTTCCTGTCCTCATGGGCAACTGAACAGGAGAGGAAAGGACACCTTGCTGCAGCCCAGCAGGAGCTTTTGAAGGAGGGAGACCTCTTCGGGAAGGGAAACCACTTGCCTTGGCACAGCACATGGCATTCACAGAATCTTAAGTCTGGGTAAGAAGGGACCTTGAAAGCTCATCTAGTCCAACCCCTCTGCAGTCAGCAGGGACATCTGCAACCAGAGCAGGTTGCTCACAGCCCCAGACAAACTGACCTGCAATGGTTCCAGGGATAGGACATTTACCATCTCTCCTGGCAACCAATTTAAAGCATTTACTATAGCTGTGGGAAAGAAAAAAAGACAAATTTGCAACTAGGACCCTTTTTTGGCTTTGGGCAGTACAAAAGTCTTGTCCCAGTGGCTAGGAGGCAGAAGTGTTGGCCAAGTGGATTCCCACTCACTGCATGGATGTCCCAGGGGTTTTCCCTGCTCAGCAGTGTCATCACAGCAAATGTAGGAGGGACAGAGACTGATCCCTAGTGCTGAGGTGACCCCAATCTGACCACCTAGGGGTTCCATTCCATAGATGTCATATTCAACATAAAACTGAGACATGGAGAGGGTCAAGCTCTCTTCTTCAATAGATGGCACTTGAGGAGGACTCTCTCTGTTCTGCCTTCCGCTTCTTTCCCCTTTTCTCCCCGTTCCGGTCTACGCCCCCCGGTCTGTCCTTCTGTCTGCCTGCCCGTCGTCTCTGCCGCCCCACCCGGGCGGCCTGCGCTGGCCCAGGCCCGGCCCGGCTCGAGATGGTGGTGGCGGCAGCGGCGCAGGGCCTGGCGCGGCGCGGCCCGGCCCGAGGTGGTGGCGGCGGCTGTCCCGCGGCGCAGGGCCCGGCCCGGCCCGGTAAGTGCGCGCCGCCGAGGGCTCCGGGCTGGGTGCGGTGGGGGGCCGGAGTCACGTCCCGGGTGGACGCAGGCCTGGGGCTCAGGGCCGGTAGGTCGGTCGGAGGTGCCTCCCGACGGAGAACCGGCCTACGATGTCCTCCCTGCGTCCCAGGCCCTTTCCCCGTCCCATGGGGCGGGGGCCGCGGCCATGGTTCTGGCGTGGCCCTGGCGCTCCTGCATCCCTGGCCAGTGGGTCGGTAGGGCGCAGCTGGAGGCCGTGTCTGATTCCCGGCCTGCCCCTGTGGTCTGTGTCCGGGCGCATCTCCGCTGTGCTGTCGGTGCGTGGAGGAGTTGCAGCGGGCCGCTTGCCTCGGAGACTTTGTGGAGCACATGGGAGCTGGGTGCTCCCCTGCATCGCACGTCGCTAGCTGGCCTGTGCCAGCCGAGAACACCTGAGGCTGTGCTTCGTTCTTTGCTTCCTGTGTGCGGTGCAGCACTGGCAGGAGATTGAGAAGGACAGGGAGCAACAGGTGGGAGAGAAGGCCTTGCGTGTTGGGTGGCCAGGCCTCTATTCTAGTGTCTAGGAAGCACAGTGAGGTTTTCTGGCGTCCTTACAGACAACGTCTTTGCTTTGAAACACTTTTCGAGAAATATTTCAGACTTCTGCGACCCTGCTGTGTGTAACAACAGAAGTGAAAATGCTGGGGAGTTTTAAGCTGTCGTTTGGTTTGAGTGCATTCAGGAGAGATTTCAGATGATCTGTGTAGGCCTTTAATGGGATACATGGAAAAGTTGCTTTGTTGGTGTTCTCTGCCTTGCAATACATTTAAAGCCTCACAGGGCTGTTTTAGGTACCTGTAGATGTTTGGGCTGTCTGCCTGAGCATCAAAGGTGCCTTTGACTCTTACCAGTGCAGTGTTTTGGTAGCAAGTTTCACAGGTAAGTTGGTATTATTAAGTCTTCCTCTGATCTGTTTGATAGAGGTTGTGTTTCAGGGCTCCGGATACAGTGTGTAAATAGATGTAGCTGGTGAATTGTTTCTTTTTTGTCGTTCTATTGTGTCAATCTCTTTTAATCTCTTCCTTTATTTCCTTTAGAATTTGATCTAGATTCTCTCTCTCATTGATGGCAACCTTTTCTGGTTTCCAGCCATTGTTTTTTCTGGCCTTTTCTTTTTGTTCTGTGATGGGCAAGAAAGCTGAGCCTAGGTCTAGGCCTAGTCTGCTGCACTGGCCCCTGGTTTTATAAAGAGGTTTGAGGGGCTCTGTCTTTCAGAACCTAGTAATAAGATGGTGTTTGCCTTTCAGAAAGGCACCACAGGTCTGGGGGAGTGCTGTGCAAAGACTGTGCCAGGTCCTTCAGTGGTGAGCAAGGCTCTCTAGTTAGTTCATAACTGGCTTATTGAGGGCGATTTGCAGACCCCCGATGGTTTTCTGCTGTTTATTTTATTATTGATTGCTCCTTAAATGACCAGCTATTCAGCTCTTTGTTAGGCCACAGCAAATCTGAACTTGTTGCTAAAGTCCTTATTTTCCTTTCTTCTTTCTGAGGCCTGCATTTGCTGTGTCCTTTTGACTTATTCCAACTTACTTGGCCTTCACAGGGGTTGGTGTAAGATCCTGTCCCAGGATATGGTCTTTTCTGCCATGTCTTCAGCAGTTCCCCTCACAGCCTTAGGTTCAGTGTTCACTGTAGTAGCAGTGTGCAGCAAGTTGGTAAGCCTGGCTGGCCTGTACTGCAGTCAGCTTTTCTACTGAAAGCAATAAAGGTGCAGTGGTCAGGATATTGGGGCTGGCTGTAGAGACACGTTCCAGATGTCTTGAATTTTAATTTGGACCTAAGGTTTACATTCTTCTTATTTTCTGCCCTTCAGCAGTGCTACATCCAGTAGCCCCCTGCACTGTGAAGTGTTCTTTCTGAGGCTACCCTTCTGCTCCTAATAAAAAAATTTAAATATTTAAAAAAAAAATATGGGAAGGAGTGTCATCAGAATCCTCCCTGTTCACTCCTGGACACTGACTTGTGACCCCTTGGGGAATTTAAAATTCCCCCACATTGGTTTCCAGGTTTGTGTTTCAGTTAAAATGTGACATGGTTAATCATAGAATCATTAAGGTTGGAAAAGACCTCTAAGATCATTGAATCCAACCATTAACCTACCATTGCTAAATCACTGCTAAATCATGTCCCTAAGCACCACATCTACACAGTTTTTTGAACACTTCCAGGGACTGTGATTCCACCACTGCCCTGGAGAGTACAGGAGGGTGATCACTTCCTTACTCCTGCTGGCCACACTACTTCTGATCCAAGCAAGGATGCTGTTGGCCTTCTTCGCCACCTGGGCACACTGCTGGTTGCTGTACACTACTGTACCACCTTGTAGGAGTCTTAGATGGACAGGGAAGGACTTCAAGCACGTCAGGCTTGCTAGTATCAGATGTATTGGAACTGGTTGGTAAGAGGCCGTGGTGAAGTACGCAAGATATGCAAGCTCGTGGCCATGAAGCAAGGAAGCAAAGAGCACTGAAGACTAAACAACATTATAGACTAAGAAATTCCCCTGCAGTGGAAAAATACTGGCTAAGGGGGAACATAGAGTAGTTTGGAAATTTGTTATCTTCTAGCCTGCTTAGCTTTTAGCCAATCAATGTAAAAGGCATCAAAAAATATACCAATGAGAGAAAGACACGCACAGCTAAAATAGTATATATTCTCATGCTTGTAATCAATAAATTTGACATCTTGCTTGCATCAAGCTGCGTCCTGTCTCTCAATCGCAGCGCCACCTCCCTCCCATAATCATCCCACCTCCCTCCCATTTGTTGTTTGGTTTCATATAGTGTAATTGTGCCCAAAGCCAGGTGTTAGAGCTTTCAGAAGGGCTGATTCTTGCTCCTGGAATCCGATTTATCAGCTTGCAGATATTACCAAGCACCCCACTAAGTGCGTCTGTCTAATCCGAATGAACTGGTGCTTGTGGGTCTCTTAACATTGAGACTGATCAGCTCTGAAAAGTTTTAGCTTTTCTCCTGAGCACTTAGATTTGAGCTCAACTGCTTTAGCTTTGCCTGCTCTTTGTATACTTTTGTGATGCTTTAGTGCGGACAAAAGATGCCTGGAAGAACAAGGTGTATTTCCATAGATACAGATAATATATGATAATGCATATATACATATAATATGGATAAAGGTGTGCCTTAGTGGGAGCTTCACTCCAAGGAACACTAAGCAAGCTTCTGGCAGGAGTGCCAAGCTTTCAACTTTACAAGATAGGCTTTATTTTACTTAGGGCTCAAGGATGTCACTGATTATGAATACAAAGGAACTTTGAGTTTATTGTAGCTTTTGTGGCCCCTGTTCACTTGTTAGTATCTGAACTGCTCTGCTGAAGTAGAAATGTGCAGGAAATGCAGAGCTGTGGTTAATCCTGCTTGTGTGGCTCAGTAGATGCAGATTACTGGCTGGCTTCATTTTGGAGAAAAGTCAAAGGTTAAAAAGTGTAAGGAACCTGAAGGGTTGGGGAAGAGAAGAGCTGGAAAGAAGACTTGATAAAGAGAGTTAACCTACTTGGGGAGCTGGATATATTGCCAGCTTTGGTGCCTGTTTATCACCAAACAAAGGATATGCTGAGAAGGTATGTCCTAACAGGAGGGAATGATGGTAGGGTTGGAGAAGCTCTGTGCCATGGTGTGGTGTCTGCCTCTTCAAGACCAGTGGACCAGCAGAGCTGTTCTTCCCTTCCAGCTGTGTTGAGAAGGCTGTCGGGCATTAGAGAGGATGGATACTGTAGAGGAAAGTGGGTGGTGGGCCACAGATGTCACAAATCATTGGCGTGCACAAGGATTGTTTTCCTCTGCATGGGGGGCATTGGCAGTATGCTTGTAGGACCTGGTTTGCTTGTCAGAAAGCAGAGGAACACATGCCTGGTTAAAAATGCTGGCAGCATGCAGAGTAGTTCCACACATGGCTTGTCTCAGTTTGGTTTTCTGTCATTGCTGGTTAAGAATCTTGTCTTCTTTTGCCTTGACCTCTTGTCCCATGGAGAATTTGGACCTGGCAGAGGTCATTGCTAGGCCACTCTCCATAATATTTGAGAAGTCTTGGAGAACAGGAGAGGTGCCTGAAGACTGGAGGAAGGCCAATGTCATCCCAGTGTTCAAAAAGGGCAAGAAGGAGGACCCAGGTAACTATAGGCTGGTCAGCCTCACCTCCATCCCTGGAAAGGTGATGGAACAGCTTGCTCTTGCCACCATCTCAAAACATGTGGAAGAAAGGAGGCTTATCACGAGTAGTCAACATGGATTCAGTAAGGGGAAGTCATGCTTGACTAATCTGATAGCTTTTTATGGTGGCACAACCAGGTGGATAGATGAGGGGAGTGCGGTGGAAGTTCCTTGACTTCAGCAAAGCCTTCGATACTGTCTCCCATGGTATCCTCACAGCCAAGCTCAAGAAGTGCAGATTGGGCGATTGTGCAGTGAGGTGGATTGGAAACCGGCTGAAGGACAGAGCCCAGAGAGCTGTGGTCAGTAGAGCAGAGTCTAGCTGGAAGCCTGTGGCTAGTGGTGTCCCCCAAGGGTCGGTGCTGGGTCCAGTACTTTTCAATGTATTCATTAATGACCTGGACAGAGACATAGAGTGCACCCTCAGCAAGTTTGCTGATGATATGAAGCTGGGGGGAGTGGCTGACACACCCAAAGACTGTGCTGCCATCCAGCATGACCCAGACAGGATGGAGAGCTGGGCAGGAAGAAATTTAATGTGGTTCAACAAAAGCGAGCGTAGGGTCCTGCATCTGGGGAAGAATAACCCCATGTATCAGTACAGGCTGGGGGCTGATCTATTGTAGAGCAGCTCTGGGGAGAAAGACCTAGGGGTCCTGGTGGACAGGAGGATGACCATGAGCCAGCAGTGTGCCCTTGCAGCAAGGAAGGCCAATGGCATCCCGGGATGCATTAAGAAGAGCGTGGCCAGCAGGTCAAGGGAGGTTCTCCTCCCCCTCTACTCTGTGCTGGTGAGGCCCCACCTGGAGTACCGTGTCCAGTTCTGGGCTGTTCAAGAAGGACAGGGAACTACTGGAGAGAGTCCAGCGCCAAGCCACCATCATGATCAAGGGAGTGGAGCATCTACCCTGTGAGGGCAGGCTGAGAGAGCTGGAGCTCTTTAGCCTGGAGGAGAGGAAACTGAGGGGGGACCTCATCAATGTCTATAAATATGTTAAGGGCCAGTGTCAGGAAGAAGGAGCCAGGCTCTTCTCAATGTCGTCCAGCATTAGGACAAGGGGCAATGGCAGCAAGTTAGAGCATAGGACGTTTAGTGTTAATATGAGGAAAAACTTTTTCCCAGTAAGGGTGAGGGAACACTGGAACAGGCTGCCCAGGGGGGTTATGGAGTCTCCTACTCTGGAGACATTCAAGGCCCACCTGGCGTCATTCCTGTGTGACCTTATCTAAGGTGTCCTGCTGTGGCAGGGGA
The DNA here is from genome assembly GCA_013399015.1 of Galbula dea. Classification (NCBI taxonomy): domain Eukaryota; kingdom Metazoa; phylum Chordata; class Aves; order Piciformes; family Galbulidae; genus Galbula; species Galbula dea. The sequence goes on from VWZX01000385.1 coordinate 333,162, forward strand.
GTTGGACTTGATGATCTTTCTTGGTCCCTTCCAACCCCTAACATTCTATGATTCTATGATTCAGTCTCTGTCCATGAGTTCCTGAATCCAGTTCCAGGATCCAGCCCCTGAATATGCAGCTGAGTCCACACTGGGACTTGTGCCACAGCATCAGTGCTGACAGTGATGTAGTTGCCATTGGGGTAGGGTTCGATTTGGTATTGATTTTGTTTATATTTTTATATATATATCATTTTATTATTATTCTTTTCATTAAAGTAGTTTTAGTTTTCTTTTCCAGTCCACAAATCTCTGTCTTATTCATTTTCCCTTCCTGTAAGGTGGTGGGGAGGGTCAAATACTAAAGAGTGTCTGTCATTCAGTTAGTGGCCACCCCAGCCCCAGACCTTGGCAGTTCAATGTTGGGGACTCTACCACTTCCCTGGGGAGATTTTTCCAAAGGCTGATTGTCCTTGTTATGAACACTTTTCCTCTTGTGTCCCCAGGAGTAACTTGTACCTATTACCCCTTGTCTTTTCCATGTGTCTCTTTCTAGAATCCTAGAATGGCCCAGGTTAGAAGTGACCTTAAAGTTCATCTAGTTCCAATCCCCCTGCCATGGGCAGGGATGCCACCCACTAGACCAGGTTGCCCAGGGCCACATCCAACCTGACCTTGAACGCAGCCTGGGGTGGGGCAGCCACAACCTCTCTGGGGAACCTGTTCCAGTGCCTGACCACCCTCTGAGTAAGGGCCCTCCTTCTAATTTCTAGTCTAAATCTCCCCTCCTTCAGTTTATATCCATTCACCCTTGTCCTATTGCAATCTGACCAGCTGAAAAGTCTCTCCCCTTCTATCTTGTAATCCCCCCTTACGTACTGAAAGGCTGCTCTAAGGTCCCCCTGAAGCCCTCTCTTCTACAGGCTGAACAAACCCAACTCCCTCAGCCTGTCCTCATAGAGGAGGTGCTCCAGCCCTCTGATCATCTTTGTGGCCTCCTCTGGGACCACTCTAAAAGGTCCACATCTTTCTTATGCTGAGGACCTCAGAACTGGCTGCAGTTTTCCAGGTTGGGCCTCACAAGGGCAGAAAATAGTCTCCATCTTCTTGTAGCCACTCTTTAAATACTGAAAGGACCAGGCAACCTTTTGAGCTTATTTCCCACCCGAAAATGTTAAAGTCCTGCCCTTCCTCAAGCACTAGGAGACTCCCTCCACCACAGAGGGCCAGCACCCAGGACAGTGCCATCTCACAGCAGGGACAAGCAGCAACAGGGATGCTCTGGGCATCTGCCATATGACTAGCTTGGAAGAGACAAGCCATGCTCCCTGGGTTAGTGGTCCACACTCCTCACACACTTGCCAGGGCTCTGCATGGGCAGGCTTTCCTGGTGGCCAGAGGTAACTCTGTAGGCAGCACACATCCCTGTGGGGTGTGCCGGAGCCAAATTCCTGCTGCCCAGACATTCCAGGGTCATCAGCGTGAACCTTGCACACATTTGATTGTGTTCAAGACAATGAGCTCCTTTCTGGGCCAGTTCTCTAGAAGGGTGGATGGAGAGGTGGTGTGTGCGCAGACACTCTCCTGCAGCCTTGCTGCCCTCCAGACCACGGCTGCTGAAGCTGTGATTTGCCTTGCTGGACAAGTTTTCCAAAGCCAGCTATCAGCTTCTTGCTCTCAAACACGTGTCCCTCTAATGGAAGCAGTTTATCCTCTGCTAGAATTGAGCAACCCAAGCCTCCTCTTGCATTACTGAGCCTTTCAAGCATCATTTGATAAGCACTATGAGTGCAGCTCCTCGGGCATTGCCACATCTTTTGGCGTGCTTTGCCCTGCCAAAACTGCATTTCAAGCTAGCTATAAATTATACTTCATGGTTGGCTTTCATCTGCTCGCCGTGCAACGGCCGAGAACAAAGGCCACTAGGTGCCACACCAAGGCAGAAGAGCCAGGAGCTGGGTGGAGGCAGAGGCAGGGCAGGCGGCAGTCTGCTGGAGGACGCAAAACAACCCCAGCTCCCTGCCAACCTTACATCAGAGATGTGGCAAGTCAGAGTGGCTGCTGCTGCCAGCAAAGGAGCTGGGGTATGGAGAGGAAAGAGGGCAGAGAAATCTGTACAGCACTAAGCAGTTACAGCAGCAAAAGCAGCAGCAACAGGCAAAGGGGGAGGCAGCCACCGTCCCATCAAAGGGACCGTGCAGAAGGCAGGTAGGTGACTGTAGAGGGACACGGTGGGGCAGAAAGGCAGAACTGCAGATGCAGAAGGCAAATAGCTGCACATGCCAGCACCTGGAGAAATTCTGGCTACTCCAAGGTGACCCTACAGGGAATGGCATTGCCTGGACTAGAGGTTTGGGCCAGGTCAGAGAGCAGCTTCACTTGCACAGGAGTGAGGAAACAAGAGTAAATGTCATTTGCAGGGTAACAGAACTTCATAGGTCAGCGCCTCTGGGTCTGTCATGCAAATCCGCATCTGCTGGAGAAGGCTGTGCCTGCTGAGGGTGAGGAGGAGCCACTGCCACCGGAGAGGGTAAGGGAAACAAAGGTCAGGCAGTACAAGCACATTACAGTTCACTGTTCTGGGTGGCTTGACTCAAGTTTCACTTCAGCAGGATGCTTTTTGTTGGAGCTCTCACATAACTCTGACCCCCTGGAGGACCACAGCCCATGGGGCAGACACCCAGTCCTTCTGGCAGGAAGAAGAGAGTGAAGCTGGAGGCCTCAAAAGTGCCTTTTTACAGCAAGAAGGGCAGATGAGCTGCACAGATGTTCTGATGACCTCCTCATCCTTGTGCAAACACCCCAGGTCCTTGTGGCTTATCAGGATCTTCTCCTTGTTCCGAGGTGGCTCCTGAGGCTGCTGTCAGAGTCACCAAGCATACACAGCATCACCTTTTACTGAACTGGTGCTGCCTGCTGTGTCCTGCCTTAAAATAAAATTCCATGAACAACAGTGAGCTCCATGGGATACAGCAGCACTTAGCTTAATCACGCACCTATGGCCCACAGACTGTGTTCAGTGGTAACACAGGAGGAGATCCAGTCCACACTGGATCCACTTCACCTGACTTCAGCAGCGAACAGCTAACATCATCCTCACTCCACTGGTTTTGTTCTGTCTTTCATGTTACTAGGCCTAGAAGTCTGTGGTCTGGATGACACCTTCATCCAGCTTTGCGCTTCCAACATCACTAACAGGTCTATTAGCGTTGAGACAGTGCATGAGAAGCTTGTGCATCTTCACATGCTGCCGTGGATAACCATCATGGTAAGCAGAGTAGAGAAGTGCCCTGGGAGCTGCAGCTTTGCACCAACTGCCTAAATCATGAGAGGTTCAGTGCAGATGGGCAGCTGCTGGACTCTCATGAGATGCTGAATCACTGCTGAGACATGCTGGGGGTTTAGAAATACTCCCGACTTGTCCAGTTTTACCTCTTTGCTTTGCCAATTGCAGCAGAGTTTCAGCCGAGCATCCCAGAGTGTCTGAGGGTGACTAACCCAGACAACATTAGCTTCCAGTGCCTGCACACCTCTAACTCATCATGACTGCCTGTGCTAATGCAGGAAAGAGATTCCAACTAAAATGATACTGACATTGCACACAGGGGACCTCCAGGGCCAGGGAGACATGGTGAAGGCTTTCACACATCCATGGCATCCCAAATCTGCAAGGACAAAGAGTAGAGACTTGGAACCTGGCAGAAGTAGAGCTTCTCCCCCCTGGGAGCATCACTCTTGCACACAGAGTACCCCAGAAACCACCGCAGATCCGGGACCAACAGAGAGAGCTGGTCCATCTCATCCTCCACCCAGCTTCAGGTCTGTCCTTCCCCAGACAGACACAGTAGAGGAAGAGATTCTGTTCTTTTTACTTGCCTGGAACAAACCAAGTAAAGCTGACCCTGCAGAGCATGACCTCCATACCCCTGCCTCCAGCAAGCCATGGAGCAAGTCCCCATCTCTTTGGGTTCCCATTCACCTTCTCCAGGAAAGTCAGTACCCAAACCAGCATCCTCCAGCGCAAAGCATCCTTCCCTGGCCAGACTGTCCCGATGTGGGTGTTATTGGACACTCTGGATTTGGAACTATCTCCTTCTAAAGTGGGCAGTGCTATGAGCAGCATCAAGTCCACCTCTCCTCTGTGGCCTAGCTGCTCTCCCAAGACTCCCGGTGCAATTTCCCAGGTGAGGACAGGCAAGCTGGGGCTATCTGCCATCAGTCTTTCCACACTCCACTCTGCTTGCCAACCTGTAGCACACTTGCTGCCTGGCTGCCCAGCTTCCATGGGGAATGGGAGGCGCTTTAAAAGGAATGAAACAGTCTTACCTAAACTGAGACAAGGAAGGGAGCTATGGGTGACTGAGAGCAGGCCAGAGCAGTTTGATTTTTAGTTCTTCCACCTCAAGCAGGACAGTGAGCTGGACCTAGGTGAAGACACAGCCCCAATCCTGCCCCACCACATAATATTGCCCTGGGCTGGTGACCACTGAGCCTGGTTGAGTGCCTGCATGCCCTCACATGCCGCTCTCAGATACCTCAGACACACAACCAGAGCCGAATGTGTCACAGAGGGGACACGGCAGGACACATGACAGGGTACCACAGCTGTGCCCTCCCACACAGACTGAATTCCTGCCTCGATGCAGCCTGCAGACCCCTCTGTGAGGGCTCTTATGTGTCTTTAGCACCTCTGTCAGGAGCTCCAGCAGCAGCCACCTCCTGATTACATCTCCAGACCAGCTACACTGACTCAGCTCGGGAGTGAAGGGAGAGACAGGCTTTGGTGATTGGTTCTAAGCTACAGGAGCCTGCAGAAAAACATCATCCTCAAAGATTTGGGGGAAGACACTGCCAGGGCACCCCTGAGTGTACAGCTGCTCCTACCCTAATCTCCTCATCCAGAAAGGAATTGTTCAGCCTGTTAGCTAGAGCTAAAACATGCCACTGGCAGCTCTTAAATGAAGTCTCATTGAGGATATTGGGGCTCTAAAGCTCCAACGTCTTGATGTCTCAAGCCTCTGAAGCAGCTGGAATTACAGAGCCTCCTAGGCTGGAAATTCCTCTCTGCGTTGTCCCTGGGAGACCTGGAGGGCTTTACAGTCCTACAGCACCACTCCCTGGAGATGAAGGGATGGGACTGGCTCTCCGTGGACAGAGGGCTGTTCCAGAGTCTGCCTCTCCTTGCTGAGCACAGCCATCTCCAGAGGCAACCGGGTCCCCTCCTGCTGCAGCCAGATCCAGGAGGTCAGTGCAGAGGTTGGCAGCCATTACTCCAAGCACTGCCCAGGGTCAGTTCATCACCATCTTGCCCTGCCAGAAGGACAGGCTGTGAACAGTAGTTAGAAAGCAGTTATCCTTCCCAAAGGGGAAAGGACCCTGAATTCAACCTCCTGGGCTGCTCATGGACTGACACCAACACAGCCAGAGCCTTCCATGTGGAAGGACGATATGCTGCCAGACACGTTGTTGCTCTTCACATTGAAAGGCTTCCCAAGGACACCGCTGTAAGTTCCCACTCCACCTCCTGCATCTCAGCCAAACAAGACCATCACCCAAACAGCCTTCAAACCTTTGTGTGCACACAGAGGCAGGGCTGCAGCAGCATCTCCTTCTAGAGAACTTTTACCAGAAAGCTGAGGTCTCTAGCCTTGACCAGCACTATCCTGGAGAGAAGGGAGCAGGGACATATAACTGTAGAGGGTGAACACATGGATGTGGAGATCCACAGCACACAGCAGACTGGGGATCAGAGGATCACAGAACTGTTTAGGATGCAGAAGACCTTTAAGATCATTGAGTCCAACCATTAACCCAGCACTGCCATGTGCCTCAGCACCACATACACATGTTTTTTGAACCCCTCCAGGGATGGTGACTCCACCACTGACCTGGGCAGCCTGGGCCGGGTCTTGACAACCCTTTTGAGGAAATAATTGTTCCTCATCGCCAACCTAAACTTCCTGTGGCACAACTTGGGGCTTTTTTCTGTTGTCCTGTCACTTGTTACTTGAGAGAAGAGACCAAACCCCACCTGGCTCCAGCCTCCTTTCAGGGAGTTGCAGAGAGTGAGAAGGTCTCCCCGAGCCTTCTTTTCTCCAGACTAACCAATCCCAGTTCCCCCAGCTGCTCCTCAGAAGACTTGAGCTTTAGACTGTAGAGACCCTGCGGAGGAAGATGCAGAGGAAGAGCCTTGGCCACTGACTGCAATGATGGATAAAAGCCTTCACTAAGCAGGACCAAAGAAGAGAAAATCAACAAGGAAAGAAAAATGTCCAGAGAGTCCCTAGGGCTGACATTAGCACTCAGAAAATAGCATGGAAAAGAACTGCTGATTTATGAGCAGACCTGATCTCCTTCCCCAAGTCAGCAAAGATCACAGAAGTTGGAGTCCTAACAAGTTAAATATTTATTTTTTTTTTGCTGTAAATCAGCTGAAGACACCAAGCACACCTCCTGCCAAGGAACACTTCTGCATGGGGACCCAATTTCTGCCCTAGCAGGATCCATCATCACATAGGCAGGGGCTAAGAGGGGATTTTGCTCTCACATTGTTGAAACTTGCTCTCCAGGTTGTTCATCCCAAGCTGTCACAGCTGCTCATCCCCAGCTGTGACACGCACATCAAAATTAGCCAGGCCCAGCCCTGCCTGTGAAAAGAGAGGAAAAAAATCCATGGCAGAGTCATGGCTTAGCACATCACCAACACACCCTGCGGTGGGAGATAGCAGAGGAGCTCATGTGTCCCTCCCAGCTCAGGGGCATTGCTCTCCTGAGTGCTCATAACCCAACTTTAGAGACAAACTCCACTAATCTGGCGTTGCTGCTCCCTCAGTGGATGGGAATTTGGGGAGTGGCTGTGAGGGAAGTGTCAGCAGAGGCTGAGTGCTGCAGAGGCTGCAGCAGTGTCACACACCAGCAGCCCTTGGTGATGTGAAGCCACAGGTTGAGCTACCTGTACGGCATCCTTTGATTGCTACAAGCAGTTCCTGGAAGGAAAAGCTATCAGACTTACCCCAGCTCCTCAGTTGCCATCTTCCAAAGTCAAATAGCAACTGTAAAGAGGAAAAGAGATGCAGAAGAGGTTATAGGCATTAATTTCTCTAAATGCCACCAAGGTGGAGTATGAGTTCAGCCACCCCTAGAGTGCTGGGGGCACTTGGCCAGCCCACAGGGAGCATGGCATGAGATCCTTTCACCAGGCCAGTGGCAAATGAGCAGCACCAGGAATGCAAGTGGGGTTTGTCAGTGCCGTCTTGAGCAGTTTGAGTCCTCCCTCTCAACTGGGTGAATGCTGCTGGTACCAGCATCTATAGAGCTGGTTTGGGTCTACCTAGATGAGAAGACTCTCACTGTAAGAAGAAGAATCCCAAGGCTGTTGTAGCCTGCTTTCCTGTCTGTGACTGGGGAGGCTGCCCACTTTCAGAGCAGGAAAGCTTGTCTGGCAGCTCTCTCCTGCCCCTGCTGCTGCTCCTTCCAGGCCATGCTCTCTCACTTTGGCCTCCCCACACAGTGACATCTGCTCTTCCACTTTGGAGGGTGATTCCTGGGAGGAGGAGCATCACTTTGCTGTAATCAAAGTGCACAGGATAAACAAGCAGTGATGCTGACTCTGGAACACTCACCCACCTGCTTCCCCTGCTAATTGCCTATTTCTAGTGCATGAGCCTTACCTGTGCACAACACCTCTTCCTTCTTGAACTACTGACACCACTAGTCAGGCTCTTGGTCTTGCAGCCCTGCAGGACATGTCTGGCTCAGCTTTGCTTCCCGGGTGCCACCACTTCAAGCCCATGGGGCTGGAATATAAAACATTCAAGAGAACAGCAGCAGAGGACCTGCTTGAATTGATTCTGACATATGTAGACATGAATAAGTGTGCAACTCTCAGGAAGACTTGAAAGAATCCCCTGCTCCTGGTGTGTCAGCTCCCTCAAGAGACCGCTCAAACTCCAATCTCAAATGCTCAGGTCTTTCAAACAATCTTGGCCCTTATGCTTATCAGTCAATAAGGAAACAGCAAATGGAACATAGTCACTACACAGGAACCACCTCAGACTCCTACAGCATCTCACCAGTGTTAGTCAATCCAAAGGTAGGGACAACTTGATGTTTGTCACTCAGCCTTGCAAGAAAGCATCTCTCTCCTCTCAGCATACCCAAAGTGCAAACAGCAGCAAGTGCATCTCCAGGTATGAACCTAATGCAAGGCTGTTGGGATCCATAAACATGCAAGTTACAGGGAAGATAGGTCATTGCCAAGAGGGAAGCAGAAGCTGAGATGGTTCTCCTCCAAGGGAAGAGAGGAGCATGTCCTGCTCCTTGTGGGAACTTTCCCTCTTTGCATGGGGCAACAGGCCACCTCCAAAGAAACATCTAAATCCTGAGGGACTGTCCCCAAGGTGCAGCAATGCTGAGCATGAAAGAATCCTTCAGCAGTAGCAACAGGATGTTGCTTTCTTGACCATGGTCCCATGCTTCTAGCTCAGCACTTACACCCATTTCACCAACAGAAGCATGGCAGACTGCTCAGTGGACACTTGCTGTCTATGCCCAGTCTCCATGGCCATGTCCTACATCAAAGGATAGACATGAGGGGGCTCAGCTGACTTGGCTACCAAAACTGCTTGGGCTGCCAGCATATTAAGGACAGGAGGCCTCAGTATGGTGAAGAACACTGGTATTGTCCTACCCATTTAAGACATGCTGCAAGGATGGAGCCCAGTGGGTCCATGCTGACAGGTTTGGGAAGCTCCACTCTACTGGGAGATAGTTTCTGTAACGAGATTTGGGGGTTTTTGGAGCCTGTATGCTGGGAGCCCTAACCAGAGGTGCCCATAAATGTGGGAAAGGGAAGATCAGACCTGTGCCCTGTTGGAAGATGCACTTAGAGGGGAGTAGCTTTGTATTTCTCTTGCATATAACAGGTAGAGCATACATTGGCTTCATCTGGTGGAGCAAGGAGGGCCTGAGTCACAGGTCACAATACCACAGTGAAGATTATCATGGTATAAACACAATGACCCTTGCTTAAAAGTAGCACGCAACATAAATATCCCCAGTAGCGCTGGCATCGATAGCTTCAAGGAAGGAGATGTGAGATGGTACTTAGGGACATGTCTTAGTGGCATGGTGGTGATAGGTTGAGTGTTGGACCTGATGATCTTAGAGATCTCTTCCAACATTTAGTGATCCTGTGAGATAGTTGCTGTGGGTACATCCTGATCAGTAAGTGCTGCCATGCAGATTATTGAACCTAATTTGCACAATTGGAGACTGCACAACTCTGCCACTCCATCAGTATGCTCAGATATCAGCAAGAAATGAACTTATAAAAGCCTTGTATGTTCTTCTCTTCTCCTCCAGTTAAACAGGAATCTACAAATCCAGTCCAGGGTGAGGGGTGAACTTGCATGGCCGTTACATGTGAAAACTGCAGCAGAGATGGATTGGCATTCAGGAACTTGTGGAGCTTCCTTCTCCAAAATAAACACTTACTCATGGTAGATTTTACTGGATTATGGTTTAATTTCATAATCTACTGTTGCTTTATCTGTACAACATGGTACAAAATATAATCAAAAAGAACATTTCAGCCCCACATCAATGTTTGACTGGCTGTCTGAGGATCCAGTGGCTTTGAGTCTCTGACCTAGACTCTCTTGTCTTCTAAACGCCATCATCAAAGTACCTTTGGTGGTAAGGTTACAAGGCTTTAAGTTTGTACAATCACCATAACATTTTTGCTTTCCAGTCTCTTCCACTCAGTGATGGAATCCCTCAGCCATGGCAGAGGAACTCTGGTAGTGCCTCATATTTCTTGTCAAGCATGAAAGATTTTTAACCTCTTTTTGCATCAGGCAAAAGCATTCTAGCAATGTCATGAGGTGGGGCAGTTATGTTTCAGAGGTGATACTAATGTGGTAGTCTGGGACTGATTTTTACTTCTTTTTTTTTGCCTTTTTTTACAGCACTTGCTAAGTAAGTTTTTTAAGTACAGCATTGACCTGCTCACACTGATACAGCTGCTTCTAGATCTCCACTCAAGCCCATCAATGCATTTGCACTGTGTAGCACTACCCCACGCTAGGCTAGCCTGAGAATTAACTCTTGCCCAGATAAAGCTCATCAGGCAGATAGTCTTTTCAACCTAGAGGTTAAGGGAAGTAATATACTTAGCTGCTACTGGCAGTGGAATACATGCAGAACTGCTTCTACCAGAATTAGGGAACCTGCTGAGAATTACATGGAATCTAAAATGATTGCTGCAGATTAGAAAGCCACACACTAAAGGCCAGCTTCATCCACTCTGTGTCAAGAATTACTCTTGTTACAGCCTGACAGCAGGTGAGTGGTGCAGCAAAATGATCTCTCATGCTTGTGTTCTCCATGGAAAATTGCATTTTGGCTAATTATTTTTCCTCTCATCTTCTGTGTCCTGAAGTTTTTCATCCATGTTTTAAAGGTCTAGTGGAAAGCCATGATCGTGACAAGAAGATCCAATTCTCCTAAAGCTTTCTTCTCCTTTTTCACTATAATGCAGCATCATGTTCACAATGCAACTACTGGATCTTGAACAATAAAATACTCAGACTCTAATGCACATCTGAAAATAAATACACAGCCTTCGTCTCGAGCCAGTTCCAATTCACATGGTAGAGTAGAGATGTCCTCAGGAAGGTCATGCTACAGGGTGGAGTCTGAAAACGAGATTGAGAGAAAGAGAAGTTGCTCAACACTGTGACGAGGGAGATAGTCTGCATGGTGCACTGCAAAGAGGGACATGAAATGATGTGGGGCCAAATGTCTGCCAAAGGATTACAGGGACTGACCCAGTTCTCCATTCATGTAATCCCACTGAGGTGTTATGAATTGCATTAAAGGGAGAATATTTGACTCAAAGTAAAGGATATATCTTAATGAACTGAGTAAAACTGCCCATGGTGTTTATGCATAAGTCTACACATCTTGTGTCTATCCTCAGACAACTGCACTGACTGTTCAAGCCAGGATCCCCAGTGACCCTGTTTAGCTTACACCACATCCCTGTCTTTCATCTCTTCCCATTGCCTTTGGCCACCTAAGACCAGCTTTTTCCTCACTGCTTTACCCAACCTTGCATGTCTTGTAGGATCTTCTGTTCCACAGCTCCTGCACCATAGAAGAATCTAACCCAGATATTATTTTATCAAATGAAGATAGGATATTTCTTCCTAAAAGATTTGTTCAAGGTCAACCAAAACTTCTGGCTGGTATAGAAATCAAGTGGTTTTCTCATGTCTTCCTTTTCCTTTCTATTTCTGTTTCGTACTTAATCACTAGTAGGTTAATTAAAAATTGAACCAAGCAGTCCAAATCTACAATGCCTTATAGGGCATTGCTCTGGTCAGTAAACAAACCTGCAGGGCTACCATTCTGAAGGCATCTTGACAGCAGTGACATATCTTGACATCACCTGATGAAGGAAGAGAAGCATTAAAGATTGTTACCTTTAATAGTGAGGAAGGCTTTGCTGAACGCACGGCCTGATTCATTGGTGGCTTCTACCATATATTCTCCTTCATCAGGTTTTGAGACACTGAGGACCACCAGGGAGCAAACACCAAAGTCGTTTGTGCAAAAATAGGCAGCATCATTGGAGAGGTCTCTGTTGTCCTTGTACCATGTGATCTTTGGAGCGGGATAGCCTCCAACTGCACAGCTCATGTGGCAGTCACTGCCAGTAGTCACCACGTGAGGCTTCAGTGGGACGAGGATTCTCGGGGGCTGGTGGTGATTAACTCCCCTGTACCTCTGTGGTTTGACTTGAAACTCAGCTGTAATAAACCCAGCAACACAGAAAGAGCCACTGAGATTCTGTTCCACAGCAACAGCACACAGGGTTTAAAGGACTGGTTTGTGACCATAGCACTTGCTTGTGGAAGATGTCTGGCATTCTGCACTGCTCATTGCCAGAGATGCCACACACCTATGGACTGCACTTGTGTTTCTTCTCAAATGAGCCAGAATTTAACTTTGGAAACAGAAACTTTGGTTTCTGCAAAACTTTAGCTTCGGATTTTGCTGGGAATTAATTTTGTGGCAAAATAGATGATGGAATGGCTAGAAATAAAGGACCTATCTGCACTATGTTCATACTGCCACACTGCAATTTCTCAGAGTATCTCTATGCGTTCTTGTTCTGGGCAGGTAAATAAATGTTCACAGGAGGAGAGACCCCTTCCAGGGTGGTATGTTAGGAACAGTAGAAGCAGCAAAGCATGACAACACACAGCTGACTATTTGTAAAAGATGGTTTACCCTTTGGTTTTCGAATTCTCCAAGGATGCACAGTTTCAGAGGGGCCACTGGCTCCCAAGTCATTCTTTGCCACAACCCTGAAGTAGTAATCCCGGCCTGGGATCAGCGTGGTGAATGTGAACTTGTTGTTGTAGATCAGGTCACCCACCACATGCCACAAGCCCTTCTCTGATTCCCGTTTCAGGACTGTGTAGTAGAGATTATTTTCCCATTTCTCTGATGCTGATGGCTCCCAAATTACTGTCACAGTGTTTGGCACATTCTCTTCCAATCTAATAGGTCCAGGTGATTGTGGGATATCTGTTAGATGAAGGCAAGCAATGTCAGCTATGGAGGGAAAGTGGCACAGTACAGAACCCTCTAACCTCTGAGTTTTTATGCCTGAGGGCTAAGGAGACATCCTGGTCATTAGAAAGGACAAAAATGTCATCCCTTCTCCAGTTTCATGAGCTCATTTGCTGTTAACTGAACTGCTGCTGCATTACCTCTGCACTGCTAGACCTCCTTCCCTTCTGATGGATGGAGATAGATGAGGGCTGGTGCAGCTAAACTTTTCCACTCTTAGGCACACAGTGCATGGAATTGTTGTAGCTGTGTCTAAACATCCTACATTTAGTCTGCTCACTAACCTTAGACTGTCGGGAAGAGCATGGACCTGCAGTTTGCACTGCCCATCTCTGTGACCTCTCCTTTATAGGCAGAGTCACTCTGGGAGCAGAGTATGATTTCAATCAGAAGGTTGCTCTGTCCTGCAGACACAGCCAAGTGATATCCCAAAGTGGCCAGGCTGAACCTCATGGAAAGTTGTAGTCTAGTCAACCCTGTGCCTGCACAGCTCACCAGCTCAACCCTCTGTTGCTTGCCACTGCCTTTATGCAGTAAATCTGTAAGCATAGGTGGTGATCAGTGAGTTACCTGTAATTTGAACTTGGAAACTGAATGCTTCTCTTTTCCCTAACCCATTCTGGACCTCTACGGTGTAGGTGCCACTGTCAGTGAACTCAGCTGCTACAACCACCAGCTGGGTGGTGCCATCTTTGGTGTTTATGGTAGCTCGTTTTGGAAGAGGAAGCCCATCCTTTAACCAGGTCACCACGGGATCTGGAGATGCCTGTGAAGAATAACACAAGTTGTAGCCCACTTGGTTTGCCTCCAGACTGCATCTTTGCAACTTCAGTTTCTTTATCTTGTCCCAAATGTATGGTAAGTATTATATGGTAAGGTAATACTTAGAAACATGGATCCCAGATGAATCCAACCTGGATAAAAGGCCGCTTTAAAGTTCCTTTGTAACTTCTTCTCTGTCTTTTAAGAATGTTATTGTACTAAGGTGTTGAGGCATAACTAGGTCAATACAAGGTTTACTAGATCAAGAACAGCAGATGTCATCAGTAGTTAATACTTTCTACTTTAAAAAGCATCTTCTAGTTTTGGACAGAGTAACCATGCTCAAAGCCTTTATTTCCATTGTACCATCTTTGGCCTCTGTTCTCCAAGAGAGTAGGAGAAAGGCCAGCAAATGTGTACACTTGGCCTTCATCAGCCCCTTCTTGATATCCCAGACTTTGCCTGTGCTGCTCCAAGCTTATGCCAATGCACACGGGGTTTCTGTCAGTGCATGCCTAGCTCTCCACCACACAGCTTCAGATGTTTTCCTCATGTCACAGGACAGGCAGGTTACAGGATTTGCCCAGGGTCTTGTAAAGACAATTGCATGCCAAGAACACAGTAGCTCTCTTTTCATGTCTGCTTTTGAGAGCAATGTGAATCCAGGTGGAATTCTTACAAACCCATTTGAATACTTACTACAAAGGGAATATTCACTCGGATGGCGTTTCCTGCTCTTACAACCAGGCAGCTTTTCACTGTGTCATCTAGTAGTAACTTGGGAGAAACTGGAAAAGACAGTGATGACAACAAAAAGTTGTCCATTATTACCCTGGCTGACAAAGCCACATGCAGGTGTTGGATACCCCTAGAGCCTTTCCAACAGTTGAGAAACTCAAGTTACACTGTGGGAAAGAAACTCCTTGATTCAGTACCAGAGGTTACAACATCCACATTTTATTACTATTCATTTATCATTATGACTAAACAAGGGGAAAGGATGTAAAAATAGATTCACAACGATGTTTGTACACAGGGGATGTCTCAGCCATGGAGAAATTGGCTCTTTGACACGCTTTACCCCATCACATGGATGATCTTTTGTCTAAAATGACATCTGGGGACAAGGAAATTGCAATTAATATTTATGAAATAGGTGTTCAGCACAAAGCACAGATCACACTCAGCAAAATGGCCTGAATTGATTAAAAATAATCTTTTTTAGTACTTCAAATTATTTCTTTTTTCATCAATATATTCCATTGTATTCAGTATCTTTCTAAAAATACCAAATACAACAGCACTAAATTGTATTTAGTATTTCCAGTTTGGAAATGGAAAATCTGCTTCCCAGTTGGACTTGCTGAATGATTTACTGAATGGTTACAGAAGGACTCTCCAGACTTAGGCCAAAAGTAGATCTTATAACTAGGCACCCAAGTTCAGGAAGATCAATCCCTCACAGAATTATCACTATCTCCAAGCAGCAGAAAAAAAAAAATCAGAACTACAGATTGGAAATAAAGATTAAAAAGTGAAAAAGGTGCAATGGAACTAGAAAAATTAAAAGGGAAATAAAGTTTACAAAACCCAAGAGATAATTGTGATTTAAGAGAAGGAAACAAAATGTTTCCTTCCAAAAGTCTAAAAGATAAAAATAGACTGAAAACTCTTCTGCCATTAAAAAGGTGTGGGTAGGTGTAAGGCCTGTGTGTTTTCTGTCTGTGATCATGACTGTGGGACAGCTCTGCACAGGGGACAAATAATGTAAATCCAAGGAGAAAATACAATTCTGGGACTTCTTCTATAGTAATGAGTCTTTAACATGAGCTGAACTCTGGGAATTGCACATTTTCTGCACTTAAAACTGCAGAATTTCCTGATGAGGTGATCAAATAGAGCACACTGCAGAGGAGCAATGTAGGGCTTGTCCTTCTGCTACAGTTTGAGACTTGAAAGCACCTCATCACCCTGTTACTACGGAGTGACCTCACTCATTCTGAAAGCAGCCCACTTGGACTTACCTGCAGGGGCAGCAGCTCCAACAGAAGCCTCAAGTTCTACAGCTTCTCCTGGGCCATTGTCATTGAGGGCTCTCACACGTAGGAAGTATTTCTCCTTGGCTTGGAGGCCTTTAACTGTGTAAGTGGTCATCTCGATGGGAAGAGCATTGCATTTGGTCCACTTGGGTTTGTTAGAAGACCTCATCTCCACCTCATAGCCTTTCACATCATTCCCATCTTGTGTTTCAGGTTTCTTCCATGTCAAGGTGATACTGGTACTGTCACTGCTGCTCACTTTAAGATCATGCACTTGGCCTGGAGATTCTGAAAAGGAAGATTTAATTTAAACTATTTATTCTAGGATTTCTGTTCCCTCTTTTCAGTCACTTCCTGAGATCTCCAACATTCTTGCAGTGCACTGGATATCCACCCTGCTGTCTTGCCCCCACCTTGTCCCAGCTCTTCAAAGCTGCATCAGGGTCCCTGCTCCTGCCAGCCACGCAGTACAAACTGCAACACTCCCAAACCAGTCTGCAACTCATGCTGAACGCTTCTGCACACAGCTCCTGCTGGGGGAGTCTGCTGCATCTTGACTTGGACACCACACAGGAAATCCTTCCATCCCTCACTCATGCTGATAGCAGATTCTTAGCCAGGAAACATTCAAGATGAGAACAACAAGAGAAGACTTCATGGGGGATCTCATAGCAGCCTTTCAGCACTTAAAGGGGGATTTAAGATAGAAGAAGATAGAAGGGGAGAGACTTTTCAGCTGGTCAGATTGCAGTAGGACAAGGGTGAATGGATATAAGCTGAAGGAGGGGAGATTTAGACTGGAAATTAGTAGTTTCTTTACTCAGAGGGTGGTGAGGCACTGGAACAGGTTCCCCAGAGAGGTTGTGGCTGCCCCATCCCTGGCTGTGTTCAAGGCCATGTTGGATGTGGCCCTGGGCAACCTGGTCTAGTGGGTGGCATCTCTGCCCATGGCAGGGGGATTGGAACTAGATGATCTTTAATGTCCCTTCCAACCTGAGCCATTCTAGGATTCCTCAAAGATTTGGTCTTTGCCTTCACATTCTTTTACAAAGCATTTAAAAACCAAGCATAAGCCCCAGAAATGCCTCTCCACTCCCATTTCCAGTCTACATTCAGCAGGACGTGGGCAGTGCACTTACTGGTGGAGTCCCGAGCAAAGGCTGGCTGTGATGCTTCACTGGCGTCTCCTATGCCAGCAGCATTGACAGCTGCCACACGGAACTCATACTGCAGACCTTTCTTGAGACCAGTCACATTCAGCTTCTTGTCTGCAGAAAGAAAAGGAGCGTGTTGGCTCAGGTGAGCTGTTCCCCAAGCAGTAAAGCATGAGACAACAATGATGAACTTTACTCCAGAGTGTCTCTTTACTTTAGAGTCATGGAGTGAATAATTCTGAGGAGACATGTATCAGTTCTGTCACTAATTCTCCTGCCCTCCCCTATCCAAGTGTATGTGTACAGCTGGGACAAGCTCATTGAATTCTCTTTCAAACCAAACACCACTAAGAGATATCAAGTTGGAGGAAAGATAATTACTGCTTTTCTTCATGGGGTGATCCTAAACTCTTTCATACCAGAAAAGAAGCACTAGTTTGCACCTGATAGATAATAGTAGCTATAGTCAAAACGTATTTTGGAGCTTGTACACATCACTTGGGCTTCTTTCTATTCCTTGTATTTATAAATTCCTGTCTGTCAAGTTTCTAGTGTAAGAACTAAGGACAGTAGTTCTGCATGTTCATGCAAGACGTTAGTTCCAGAAGTTGAAGACATCAGTTAGTCTATAGATGCAGCAGTGATCTTCTCTGCACTCTTCTCCAGCCATATGCTTGTACACAGTCTACAGGAGGCCATAATCCTCCTCCCAGGAACTTGGCTGTAGATCAGCCCAAGACCTGGCTTTGCTATGACACAGCCATGAGACCTCAGTTGTGAGAAAAATGTAGTTGAGAGAAAACACATACGCTAGAGTTGCAAAAGAGAGCAAGATAAAACCTCAGACAGGGTAACCTGATTGCAATGGGGGCAGTCAGCAGCTCAAGAATTCAAGAAAACCACTGATGTGAAAAGGTCTAAGATCCTGAGCAGCTCCTGAACCCAGCTGACCTTTCTGCCCTTTTCAAGTCCTCCAGTCTGTTCCAGGTCTATGCTTGACCTACCTGCTATAGGCCCAGTGTTGACTGGCAGCCAGGTGATGGTTCCCTTCTTGCGTTTTTGAACGATGTAGCCCACGATTTTGGAACTGCCAGTTTTACGAGGTGCTTTCCAGGATATCATGATGCTGTCTCTGCTGGCACTGACAACCACAGGGGGATCTGGAGCACCAGGTGAAGCTAGAAAGAGATCAGTGTTTCATTGTCAGCAGGCATATTTTTATTGCAAGATAAGGAAATGTTTTCTGTCATTTCTTCTCCCAGTTCTCCTGAGGTATTCCTGTGGATGTGTTTTCCAGCATGGACCTCTGTTCCTGACTGTTGTTTTCATGAATGACCTGCTGTCATCACAGCTGACAACTCCGTTGTCAGCCTGTGGAGTGAGGCATGTCATTCTTACATGGCAGAAAAAGTCAGTCAGCATTATTCTTGCTTTTAATGGCAGAACCTGAAAGCTTCTTACCCCTCTGCTAAAGCATCCAAAACAGAGGGGTTCTCATAATCATGAGAAGGAGAATGTAGACAGAAAATAAGAAAGAATAGAGCATTGCCCTCTCTCTGGTACTACACTCATGCTCATGGCAAAACTGTTCTAGTGTTTAAACTCATTGAAGGGCAAAGAGTAGAATTAGTTGTTTGGAAATCAGGAGGATGAAGTGGCCATGTTGAAAAGTGCTGCTCATATGCAGACACTCCTTTGCCTATAGAGTTAAGAAAAAGCCTTGTATGTTCCCTTTATAGCCACCCCATGGAAAACTTCCTCTGGTCTTGGTGCATATTGCATTTCCCCCATGAAACTTCCTTCCCAGTTCAGAAAGGAGCATAACTGAGAATGTAACGTCATCTCACACAGCATCACTAAAGCCTGCAATGAACTTCTAGTCTTGATGTGCAATCTCCACAGATTCATGTGAAGACTTCACAGCTGTGATTCAAGTTTAGATCTGGAGCAACATCCAAAATGCAGTGAGCTTTCTGTGACATCAGCTTTGATAATGGATATCCCAGATGACTGTTGAACACAATTATGTACAGCTCTTCCTTACCTTTCCCAGCAGCCTTCACCTCATCTGATTCCAGGGCGTCACTAGTTCCCTCAGTATTGACAGCTCTCACCCTGAAGTAGTAGCTCATGTCTTCTTCCACTTTGTTAGTAGTGAAGGTAGTACAGCTCCTGGGGGTATCTCCCAAGGTCTCCCAGTCATTCTTGCCCACTTGCTGTCTCTCAACAATGTAGCGTTGTACCGGTTTGCCCCCATCATCTTTTGGGGGCTTCCACTGAATGGTGATGTCATTTGCAGAGCTTTCTACAACTTTGATGGGTCCTTCAGGTGGCTGTGGCTTGTCTGAAAAGACCAACACAGAAAGACTATGAGCTGGCCGCAGAGCCAGATGTGCTCCTGGGTTTGGAACAGACACTTTCTTGCTCACTAGCTGGGAGACTGTTTCTGATGAGATACATCCAGAGGTGCAGAATGAGGGCTGGTCACTTGGGTTGCCTCTTCAAAACTTCCACTCTTCTAACTTTTGACAAGGGAGATGAGAAGAAAGCCAAGCCCTTGCTCCGTGGCCTTAGCACTGCACCAATTCAGCTTGCTTATAAGGAAGATGACTATTTCTGGTCTTCCCAGAGAGCACAGACATTTACGGTAGGGCTGACCTTGGCCTTGATAGTCTATTTCAGATTTGCCTGTTGCACATAGTCCTAGCTCCTACAGTCTCCCAACACGCAAAACTCAGCTGCTGAGGCCATGCAAAACCAAACTAGAGTTGTGTCACCTTGTACTAAAGGGCAAGAAACATGTCAACAGTCTTTGCTTGTAGCCTGATATGGTGAGAGATCACATAGTCCTGTTCATCTTGGACTACTCGGTCACTCTCTAAAAGATTGGCAGCAATGTTAATGGGCTCCTTGCCTAAGCTTTACAATGAAAGTCACCGTGGATGTTATGGGGCTCTCACCTAGTACCACAAGCTTTAAGTTGATCTCCAGGACCCCACTGTCATTCTTCAGCCTGGCTTTGTAATCCCCACAGTCCATTCTCCCACTGCTGGAGATGGACAGCATAGTAAAGGTCTCTGTTGTATCAACACGAATCCTTGTGTCATCTGCTAGCTCCATCCTGTCCTTCAGCCATGTTGCTCTGACTGGTAGTCGGCCCTCAAAAGGGATCTTGATCTTCACATTCTGCCCCGCCTTGGCCACAGTGGGAACACTGGTTAAGTTTTTGAGGAGAAGTTTTTCAACCTGTGGAGGATCTAAGCAGGTGATACAAGGCCATTAAAAACTGTGATTCAAAGAGGATAAGGCTCACCTTGGAGAGGAGGGCTTCACTCATGATGCTGCCAACAATGCTTAGAAGGTCACAACATTTGCACCCTTGCCTTTATTTTCCTGCTGAGTGCTTCACACACATACAGGAACTTTGTTACAGGACAGTTATCACAGTGTTTGTGATTTATGTTGTCCTTTTGACTGGAGCACATCTCCCATAGGCAATACAGTAAACACAAGAATGAAGACTCTGGTCTGACAAAGTGTTGTGTGCACTCCAAAATCTTTGAAGGCTTCCTAGTTCAATTTGTAAATACAAAATGCACCAACCTGTACAAAAACTCTCTCCCATTTAGATGGTAACTCTATAACAGAGTTGTCTCAGTACACAGAGTTGTCTCAGGCACCCTGAGAACACACTGCCTTGGCTGTTTGAACTGACTCACCTTCAACAAAAATTGAAGCTTCAGTTTTTATATCTCCACCTTCAAACCTGTATTTACCAGCATGAATATCTTCCACTTTGTTAATAATCAGTTTGTGGACTAGGCCTTTCTTTTCAAAGACGACTCCATCCATGCTTGTTAACTACGAGGTAAAGAACAGACACCCATGCTTAAAGGAAAAAAAAGAAAGGGAAAGGGAAATCCAAATTTAAACTGGACAGACAAAAATTGGAAATATAATTGAAAAGACATGAATGGCACAAATGTTTCATAACAATATTCTGGGGTTAGTCATCTGGTAATGTTGTATAGGAACATTATCAGCACGCTCCTCACAGAGACTTGATTCAAAGTTCATTAAAACAACTGTTAGTAAAATCTCCCAGCTCTCTCTTCTATTCTTAATGACAAGAACTGTGGTCCATGCTCAAGTATGGCACCTCAGAACTCCCACCAGTACCATCTGGATCCCACAGCTGGAATTACTCTCCAGTGTTGTGTTGGAACACAGAAGATGATGTCTATGATTGACCTTAAGCACAGATCTGAAGGCACTCTTTCCCTTGAGCCTGCCTGAAGGAGCCTTTGAAGATTTTTCTCTTGCTTTTTTTCAGATTTCTCTCATTCACAAAGGAGAAAAGGAAAAGGAAAAGGAAAAGGAAAAGGAAAAGGAAAAGGAAAAGGAAAAGGAAAAGGAAAAGGAAAAGGAAAAGGAAAAGGAAAAGGAAAAGGAAAAGGAAAAGGAAAAGGAAAAGGAAAAGGAAAAGGAAAAGGAAAAGGAAAAGGAAAAGGAAAAGGAAAAGGAAAAGGAAAAGGAAAAGGAAAAGGAAAAGGATTGCACTGCAAGGAAGAGACCCATAGCATCTCCACCCATGAGAAGGAATGGGAAACACAAAGCCTCCTGTTGTCTCATAGCAGGAAGG
Source organism: Galbula dea (assembly GCA_013399015.1). Lineage (NCBI taxonomy): Eukaryota > Metazoa > Chordata > Aves > Piciformes > Galbulidae > Galbula > Galbula dea. The sequence continues at coordinate 354,380 of VWZX01000385.1, forward strand.
AGAAGGAATCTTGATGGGTTTCTATCAAGAATTTTATTATCAACAGCCTCCTGCAGAATCCAGGGCCATACTCAGACTGCAGTAAGACTGGCAGAGGGAAGGACACCTTGATATGACATTTAGTGAGAGGCAGAGCCAGAGAAACAAAGAAAACAGTACCTCGAGGACACCTACCTTTAATCCATCTTTAAACCAGGTTCCTGTCACGTCATCTTTACTGACAGTGCAGGACAGCTCAGCTGGTTCCCCTTTCAGGACTCTGACATTAAGTAGCTGCTTGTTGATGTAACAGCGTGAGGCTGAACATGCAGAAAAGAAAATGTCAGAAAGATGCTAACTCTGTGTTACACTGACAGAGGGGAATGTGGAGAGGACAACACACGTGCATGTGGGGAGAAGAGAGCTCTGAAAGAATACAGATGTATGGCCATGACTGGCTTTGGTACCACAGCACTGGGGGCCAGCTGGCACAGACTTCCAGCCCTAAGGGCCATGCCAGCTGGCCTGCATCCAATACAGTCCTAACATCAATCTAATGGGCAATGGCTTCAGCACAAATCACATTATTCATTGACAGATTCACTATATTAAGTCTCTGTTAATTGTCTTGGCTCCCTCTACAGCTAGTGGGAGAAGACAGGCTGCTGCAGGCTAGGGATATACTACTTCATCCTTCCTTCCCTCTGCATTGACCAGGGACAGGGCTGCCCAACCACTTCCCCCAGACAGCCCCAAGTCTCACTGCTCTTAACCTCCTGTATTCCTCTTTCCTTTCCCAAGCTCTTCTCCACTAACTTCCTCATCCCCTCTCCAATAACCATCCCAACTGCTTCCCCATTAACTTCAATTTTGTATTCTACTTCCTTATTTATATTTATGTTTTGTTTCCCTTGATCATTTCTAACCTGTCAGCACTTCATTAGGTGAATTTCCCCTTCTGCTGTACATTTGAGGTTTCTTATTTCTACAAGTTTCACATCATCATCTTGCTAGTGTAGTCATTTGCCTTAGCCAAATGGCTGCATACACGACTCTCCTTCTACGATATCCAACACCTTGTTATTCCTGATGTTACAGGAGAAAAGAGCCCAATCATCAGCTCCAAAGTCCATACTGATCCAATATAAGCAGGTACAGATTTATTCCCAGATCTTTGTACTACGTATTACAACAAATAAAGTGAAACAAGAAGTTTTAAATGGGAAGACTACCAAAGAAACAAGGGCACATTCTTTGGAACTATGTGGGAACTGTGAAGTGAGGTCTGTGTCGTGGATCACAATCATTCATTTGAATGAACAGATTATGCCTGGTTTAGATGATTCAAACTAAAATCATTTAGACTTTTAAGGCAGTTCGGTTTGAGCAGATTGTGTCAGGTCAAACAGCACATCAGTGGCAGAATTAGGAACAGGTCATGGTATAACCCAGTCTCTACATGCAGCTACATTTGTCTAAACCATAAAATTCCATTTCTCTCTAGGATTAGGAATGTGAGCACCAAAATGCAAGGACCAGCAGCACAGAAGTCACTGATGAGACACATACCTTTCAGATCATCTAGGGAATAAAATCTTCTTTTTCCCATACTTTCTGTATCCTTCATGAAATCAAATGCTTTAAAATCAAGTTCAGGTTCTTCTTTTCTCTGGCGTATTGAAGGAAGTCCACCGTAAAGATCTGACATCTGACCAGAATTCAGTGAACCTAGACCAAAGCCACCTGCATACCTCCCTAAGCCAGATCTGTTATGGGATTTAATCCCTGCTCCTCCAAAGGTAAATTTTTTGCCATAAAGAGAGCCAGACTGTCCTAAATCTCTGCCCTCACCCTTGGCATCCCCTTCACCTGAAAGTGAATCTCTTTCATCAGGTGAACCTTTGATCCCTGATCCTCTGGAATCACCCTTTCCACTTTCACCTCCCATAGAAGATTTCCCAGGATGTGAATCCAGTCCATGTTCACCACCTCGTCCAACAACACCTACTCCACCTTCTTTACCATGTGCTGAATCGCCTCCCAACCTGCCAACACCACCCACCCCAGCCTTGCCTCCAACCACCCCACTGTCCTTGTCATACAGAGACCCAGCACCCCATCCTGCAGAGCCACCAACACCACCACCTTCTGAGGAAAGGCCACCTCCTGCTCCACCTCTATGTCCTTGAGCTCTGCTCAGCGTAGCATCCCTACCGTGGGGAGACCCCATTACTTCTTCACCTCCAAAAGGAAAATTACCAGCTCCTGCCATGGTCCCAGGTGGGAAACCATCCTTTCCATAGAAAGAGCCAACATCCCTTGCACCAGCTACACCAACCCCAGCCCCAGCTGGAAGACCATCCTTTCCATATGCAGATCCAGAGCCACCAAAACCAGCTACACCAGTAACAGCTCCAGTTCCCATTCCCAGCGGAAGACCATCTTTTGTAGCAATCCCCCCTGCACTATCTACACCAGCCCCATCACCAGCAGCCCCAGCTAGGAGGCCATCCTTTCCATAGGGAGAAACAACTCCTCCTACACCAGCCCCACCACCAGCAGCCCCAGCTAGGAGGCCATCCTTTCCATAGGGAGATCCAACTCCCCCTACACTGGCAGCTCCAATGCCTGCTCCAGCTGGAACGCCATCTTTTCCATAGGGAGACGCAACACCACCCACACCAGCCATACCAGGACCACCAATGCCCGTTCCAGATAGAAGATCATCCTTTCCATGGGGAGATCCAACTCCCCCTGCACCAACAACACCAACACCATCAACACCTACCCCAGCTGAGAGACCATTCTTTCCATAAGGAGATCCACTTCCCCCTGCACCAACACCAACACCATCAATGCCAGCTCCAGCTGGAGGACCACCCTTCCCATGGGCAGACCCAACTCCCCAAGCACCAGCTCCACCAGCACCATCAACACCTGCTCCAACTGGGACACCATCCTTTCCATAGGGAGAAGCAATTCCCCCTGTGCCAGCACCACTAGCACCACCAATGCCAGCTCCAGCTGGGACACCATCCTTTCCATAGGGAGAAGCAGTTCCCCCTGCACCACCACCACTAGCACCACCAATGCTGGCTGCAGCTGGGAGACCATCCTTTCCATAGGGAGATCCAACGCCCCCTGCACCAGCAGCACCAGCACCCCCAAGACCAGCCCCAGCTGGAAGACCATCCTTTCCATAGAGAGATCCAACTCCCCCTGCACCAGCACCGCCAGCAACACCAGCGCCTACTCCAACTGGAAGACCATCCTTTCCATAGAGAGATCCACCTTCCCCTGCACCAGCACCACCAGCACCACCAGCGCCTACGCCAACTGGAAGACCATCCTTTCCATAGGGAGATCCAACTCCCCCTGCATCAGCAAAACCAGCACCCCCAAGACGAGCTCCTGGTGGGATACCATCCTTTCCATAGGGAGATCCAACTCCCCCTGCACCAGCAGCACCAGCACCCCCAAGACCAGCCCCAGGTGGAAGACCATCCTTTCCATAGGGAGATCCAACACCTACTCCAGCTGGGTAACCATCCTTCCCATATGGAGACACAACTGCCCCTTCCCCAGCACCACTAACACCCCCAGTAGTCCCAGGCGGGAGACCATCCTTTCCATAGAGAGATCCAACTACCCCTGCACCAGCTACGCCAGCAACCCCAAGACCAGCCCCATGTGGGAGACCATCCTTTCCATAGGGAGATCCAACTCCCCCTGCACCAGCAGCACCAGCACCCCCAAGACCAGCCCCAGCTGGAAGACCATCCTTTCCATAGGGAGATCCAACTCCCCCTGCACCAGCAACACCGGCAACACCAATGCCAGCCCCAGCTGGGAGACCATCCTTTCCATAGGGTGATCCAAATCCCCCTATACTGCCAACACCTGCTCCTGCTGGGAAACCATCCTTTCCATAGGGAGATCCAGCACCTCCAAAACCACCTCCTACATCACCACCAACACCTGCTCCAGCTGGGAGACCATCCTTTCCATAGGGAGATCCAATTCCCCCTGCACCAGCAGCACCAGAACCCCCAAGACCGGCCCCAGGTGGGAGACCATCCTTTCCATAGGGAGATCCAACTCCCCAGGCACCAGCTACACCAGGACCACCAACACCTACTCCAGATGGAAGACCATCCTTTCCATATGGAGACCCAACTGCCCCTAACCCAGCACCACTAGCACTCCCAATACCAGCCCCAGGTGGAAGACCATCTTTTCCATAGAGAGATCCACCTTCCCCTACACCAGCTACACCAGCACCACCTGCCCCAGTTCCAGCTGGGAGACCATCCTTTCCATAAGGATATCCAGCTCCCCCTACACCAGCACCACCTGCTCCAGTTCCAGCTGGGAGACCATCCTTTCCATAGGGATATCCAACTCCCCCTGCACCTGCTACTCCAGCACCATCAATACCTGCTCCAGCTGGGAGACCGTCCTTTCCATAGGGAGATCCAAGTCCCCCTGCACCAGCTACTCCAGCACCAGCCCCAGGTGGGAGTCCATCCTTTCCATAAGGAAACCCTACTCCTTGTGCACCAGCACCACCAGCAACACCAGCGACTGCTCCAACTGGAAGACCATCCGTTCCATAGGGAGATCCAACTCCCCCTGCACCAGCACCCCCAAGACCGGCCCCAGCTGGGAAACCGTCCTTTCCATAGGGAAATCCAACTCCCCCTGCACCAGCACCACCAGCACCTCCAAGACCAGCCCCAGGTGGAAGACCATCCTTTCCATAGGGAGATCCAGCTCCCCAGGCACCAGCTACACCAGCACCACCAAGACCAGCTCCAATTGGCCGACCATCTGGACCATACAAAGCCTCTAATTCCCCTATGGAACGGCCACCTACACCAGGTGTAGCCCCATCTCCAGCTGGAAGACTACCTGGACCATACAGGAAGCTAGAGCTTCCTGCCTGACCTAACTGGCCACTATCATGAATCTTTCCAGCTCCAGTCTCTAGACTGGTCCTACTAGACTGATCACCTTTCCCACCCTTACCATCTCCCAGTCCAGCTGAATCAGGATGGAGTCCATCTATCACTGAACTTCCATCAGTAGCACCTAATCTCCCAACACCCCCAAAGCCAGCTCTGGAACTAGTATCACCTAATTTACCATCCTTGTCATGCTGTGAGCCCACATATTCTCCATTACCCATGTCAGCGTTAACAGCACCCAGCATACCATCACCTCTGTCATCCATAGAATATGATTCACCTGCTCCTCCTAATCCATCACCCTTGTCTGTCCTGCCTGTCCCAGAATCCTTGCCAGGGATTGGCCTTAATCCACTTCTGCCTCTTAAACCTTCTAACCCAAAGCTACTACCATCATTTGTCCCTGAGTCTCCATCTAGCTCTGCTCCAGGAAACTGCCCAAACCCCATCCTTCCATCTCTCGCTCTGCGGAGCCCATCTTTTCCCAGAAGTATTTGGCTTCCATCAGCATCAATGGCGTGGCCTTGGCTGCCACCTTGCCCATTTGGGTACCAGCCATCCTTTTCCATGCCAGTGTCCATAAGATGATCTTCAGCAGCATATTCTCCACGTCGAAATTTCTTAGCCCCATCTGTACCTGGCAATGATTCTTTCTGCCACTCAGATTCCTCTCTTTCACCTCCTTCACCTTGTGTCCTCTTTCCTTTGGCATCTGTGTTGAAGATGTATTGTTTGATTAGAGGAGGTGGAATTCACATGAAAAGAGAGGAATGAAAAAGAACAGACAATCAACAGGTCGTGTACTGCCTCATCAGGCACAGAAAATGTGTCAGCATCTATTACAACTTCATACACAGAAACACAATCTATTTCAATAGATTTAAATTCAGTTCAAATACTGACTTTTGTCAGTGTCATCTTCAGAGATCTTTTTACAGTTCTTAGTTGAAAAGACAATTGTTTTTAGTGTAAGCATGCTTCTTAAAAAAAATCAAACAAACAAAGCAGAAAAGCAAGGCACATTTACAGCATGACAGGTCTGATTTATTGGGATTTAGATTGTACCTGGGACTCATGAGTTCCTTCTACCTCCTCCCTCCAGCCCTGGAGGAGTCACAGAATGTTCCACACACAGAGCAGCCACCATCCCCCAACCCTCAATTAGAATCTCATTGCAAATGAGGCAGCTTGTGTGTTTGGCATCCTGCATTTTACATATGGCCAACCTGGAGACTAAAGACTCCAGTTCTGGGAGTAGCTTTGTATTAATCCCCAGTTCAGGCTTTTCTGAGAGCAGGTCACTCACTGCTTTCATTTCCAGGCTCCATGTCATTTCTGTAGAACACGAAGAGCTCAATGACACCAGAGGGCAGTTTCCTTTTATGTCATATACAACCTGCACTGTTTCTGAAAGGTCATCAGAAGGGCCATAGGAAGAGGCCACCTTTGGCTGCAGCAGGATATCAAGAAAAACCAAAGCATCTACCTTTCAGAAGAAAAAAAAATATGAGCTAGCTAACTGCTGGCCATCAGCTTACACTGAAAGGAGGGTTCCACATCTTCCCAGCTTCCTTTGAGCTGTTTCCAACATGTCTAAACTCTAATTTGGAAAGAAAAATACTATCTAGGAAGATAGAATACGGTTGATAGGACAGAATTGAGAGTATGGAAAGCTCCTGAATCCCCTGTGCTGTACAGACTGTGAGAATGCGTCAAAAACATGCTGAGATACAGAGCATTTCTCAGTAACTGTTGGAGAAGATGGTGCTTCATAGGAGCTGTAGAGTAAACAAGCCCAGAGGATTTGTCAGAATAAAGAGTCTGACCAGACTATTTTTCCAAATATAGTTTAGGAATTAGGGGCTCCAGAATTCTCTTCTCAGCACAGAATCATCTCAAAGAGCAATTAGGCAGTGTTGTTAGCACACCTCAAGTCAACACCATGGGGATAAGCCAGTGTCACTTACACTCCACGAGAAGCCAGGCGTTTGAGGAGCAGGTTCCGGTGTCGAGTGTGTACATGCCGTTGTCAGAGGGCACCACCTTTTGGATGACCAGCTGGTGGGTCAGACCATCTGGTGTTACAGAGATCTGGTGTCTCTCACTTGCCTCCAGCTGGTGGCTCTTGTGGAACCACACAGCATCGTGGCAGGGGGTGCGCAGGACACACTTAAAGACAGCATCCTCTTCCTCAGGGCAGCGCACATCTCTGAGAGGCTGCTGGAAACTCACAGGGATGGCTGCAAAGGAAAGATCAAAAGCTACAGGAAGGAAACAGGGACCTGCTTGTGTCTTCCAAGAAAAGCTTGTTGTAGTTGAAGGGAGAAAGAGTGGCAGGAGCTTGCCATGCCTGTAAACGTTGGTTTAAGCAGAAAAAGGAGAAAATGAGATGTGCTTGTGTGCCAAATTCTACAGAATGGAAGAGCAGACAAGTGGATTTTGTCTTTATTAGATATTTATATATGTTTATATATTCATATTTTAATGGCATTTGTACCACACATCACTGTAATGTGCTGATAAGTTTGTAGCCATTGACGTGTTTCAGCAGCATGATACTTACTATTGAGTTGGTAGTTGTTATTCTGAGCAAACAAAATGAAAGTATAGCATGGGGTAAGTTAAGGAATTGGCTTATTGTCATCCAGAAGTCAGAACCAAACTGGTACTTGAACCTAGTCCTTTGGACTGCAAATGCAACATTATCAGGTAACCACCCTGCTGCTCCTTCTCACCTGTGTCACATCAGGATCCTTATTTGGCAACACAAAACCAGTCTGCAGTAGTTACCAGGTTTTACTCCTGAGCTTTGCATACACTCTTAGATAAAAATTTTCAGCAAAAACATAGTTTGTTGTTAGAGTTGCAGATCACATACATCTAGCTCAACTGCTTACCTTCAGCATCCAGTTCAGTGGAGAAAACATGTACATCCTCCACTCTGACCTGATACACTCCTGCATCTTCTGGCTGCACATCGTTGATAATGAAATGATATCTCTTCCCAACTCGCCTCAGGCAGTGCTTCCTGTATTCATCCCCTGTTCCATACATGAGCCTCTCACCATCCTGGGAAGAGAAAGAATATATTCTTAAAGGCAATGCACAACTAGTGCAAGGCATTGCAAACAAATCAGGCCAAGTTTGTGCTGTGATCACCTTATTGATACAGATGAGTGATAACAGAGAAGCCTACACTCTGTGATTACTACCAGTAGACAGTGGTAAGTGAACAGAGCTCACTGCTCACAGGCAGTACTATTTGCAGTAAGTCCTGCACAGAACAGAGCATCAGACTCTCAGACTGGGCAAAACAACAGTACTTTGCCAGCTCACATCATCTAATACACAGTTGCTGTAACTTCAAAGTATGTAGTTTGCTTAGATTTTAGGAGGGGACTTCAGCACTGCCCTATCTAACACATTTGGACTAACTTCTCTGCATTGTGGCTGCAGACAGGCCTCCTCTTTAATGAATTCTGACTTCCCCTGTACTACAGCATCTACCCAGTTTGAAACATATCTTCCAAAAAACCATCCCCAGCTCTGATCACCTAGTGATCAAGCAGAATAACTACAAAACTAGACAGGGTGTTTTAACTCCTGGAGATCTCCTTTCACAGCAGTGAATTATGAGGGAATAACACACTCCAGAAAGTGAATAAAATGAGTCTGCTTTTCTGCAGCCTGAAAGACACTCTTGAACTTCCTCTTACCAGGAGAGTTCTAGAAGTCAAAAGGATGTCAGTAACTGAGGTTTCCCCTGTACTTGGATCTACAAATCCAAAATGATATTCACCACCACCGACTACCTGGACCTTCACACCTACACTTTTCCCTAACCCATCAAGGATTCTGCAATGGACAGAGGACTTGAAGAAGCTTGTTTGCTATCAGCCCCTGCCCAGCAGATAAGCGTTTTATACAGAAGACTTCAGTGGCTTCTATGAGCTGGCTAACTCATCTCACTCCCTCACCTTAAGCAGATAAACTTTGCTGTTACTGTTTTTCAGGTCCATCTCCAGGCTGAAGGTAGCTTTTCCCTCCTTGTTGACTTTGATGTGTTCAAAGTTTTTGATACTGTGTATTAACTGCAAAGAAAGACACAAGAACCAGGTTATTGCTCAGGCTGTCATGACAGAGAATCATCATAGAATCATAGAATTATCAGGGTTGGAAGGGACCTTAGAGGTCTAGTCCAACCCCCCTACAGTGAGAAGGCACATCTCCAATTAAATCAGGTTGCTGAGCACCCTGTCCAGCCTAACCTTGAACACCTCCAGGGACGGGGCTAATGTGAGCTGTACTTTTTACCTGCATAGAGAAGAGCTAGCTCTGACTTTACATGTATAGAAGGAGCATCTGTAAGTTCCCAGAGTCTCCTCCTGTGTGTAGATTACATTTTACCTGCTTCCTTGGTCATTCACGCACTGTGCAACCACTGGCCCTCCAGGTTTCTACACGCCCCTGCATGTAAAGGCCAATTTTGACTCTCAGACATACAGCTTTTCAATTTGGGATCTAAATTCTCATCAGAGGCAACTGAATACAGATTTTAGCCATTTTGGCTTCATAAAAGCATTAGCCTACAGTCAGTATCTCCTAAAACTTATGAATTGAACTCAAAAGAAGTCTATAGCATTTTCATCTGCATTCAAAACATTGCCATAAATCCTTCTCTGCCATAAAATAGCGTTTTCATCTCCAGAGCAATTTAGGAAGGTTTAGCCTGTTTCCAGCAGTTACTGAGGAACTCTGCAGTTTGTTAAAAATCCATGCTTTCAGTAGTTTCAGTTTATTTTACCTCTTCTTGCTCACTCTCTGTGCTCTTCCTCATCTCCTGCAGCCTCCTCAGCATCCCACGGAAGTCGACGATTCCATATTTCAGACAGATTTTCTCATAATCTCTCCTATCTGCATGCAGCAACAGTTGCCAAACTGCTTCTTTGTCCAAGGGTTTTGGTTTTTGTACTGGAGCCCTTAGAATCAGAGGGAAAATAAAATCTAGAAATTTTGACAGACAAGAGGATGTATTGTTTTTCTATACTTAATCCTCTTTCATCTCTCTCTCATAATTTCTGTAGTTCCCTGACCCTGCAGATCTAGACAAGGATGAAGAGGTTTTCTATTTGTACTACAAATTAAATGCTGCCAAGGAGGAGTCTTGACCTGGGCCATATAGGGCAAGACAGGAACACACTTGTCCACACTGTTAAATTATCAGCAGTCACTGGCACAGTTTGGCCCAGGCCAACTTGTAGTCTCCCAGGCAGTTTCTCAGCATAGTTCAGGATTTTGCACAGGGCAGAGATCAATCCCATCAGGCAATTTTTGGAAGTTCTCACCTGGGCAGTGGATGGATTTCAGCTATGTGCACATGGGAGTCTGTGCAGTTGGCCTGGGAATCAGGGCTCAGCCCCTGATTAGCCAGAAAGATCATTAGCTGAGGACTTATCTCATATCCAGGAAGTTACTTGTGAGCTAAACCAGGAAAGCAGAGACAAAATCTTGTGGTGCAGAGGAGCACACACAGTAGGAGGCTGGTACCTTGAGTTTATCTCAGCCTCACAGACAGTGGCAAACTGTTCTGTTATGTCTCTCCATATGAGTCTCACAACAACTTTGGAAACAAGAAGTGTTGCTTTGGAGATCAATGGAGCTGTCCCCTGGCACCAAGAGTCACCTAGGAAGGGTACGAATGGCCTTCGCTATGGGGGCTTACCGCTTCCTCAGCATCTTCCTGGAGGCCTGAAGCTTCTTCTTTAACTCTGTTTAAGGGGAGGGAAATAACAAACATGCTGATATCCAACACTGTAAAATATATCCCCCAAAAGAAGAGAATGCAAATTAGTCACAGGCAACAGACCACTCTATGTTATTGACCTCTGGTGGTGTTTTCAGGCTTTATAATCCCAGAGACAGTTTTCTCTGCCATACTCATGTCCTTTGAGTGTTCATCACTTCCTACAGGGCTTTCCTCTCTTCCTAGAGTGGACACTCTATGAACCCACCGTATTCTAGCTGTGTTCATGTCTGATCCAGCTATATTTGACATCTCAAAATCCTTTTCTAGAGCTAGTAATTCCAGAATCATTAATTAGAAGAGCTCAAACCCATCTCTAAGGTTGACATTTTACCCAAAAGTAAATAGCAAGCAGAAAAAGACAATGGAACATTAGTGATTCATTAACCTTTCCCTTGCTTTATCTTTACAAATCTGGGGTAGTAATCATGTGGTAGACAGAGGAGTGTTAATTCTGTCCCCACCAAGTAAAAAAATATATGTAATGTAACTTACCATCAGCAGGATGCACAGTAACATATGTTGCTTTCCTCTTAAAGCCAACTGATTGTAAGAGAAAACAGAGGGAAAACAAGTCGTTAGATGAACAAGATAACAGCCAGACTAATGCCAGGAAACCAAGGAACTCCAAAACCTCTGCATCTGTTACCAGCACTGGATTTTCTTGTCAACCTAATGTTGACTCCTTGTAATCTCCATCTATAAATGCAATATTCCTGTTGCAGTTGACTCTGCTTCCTGGAGCCTCTCTACACAGTGCAGGAGACAGTTTCTGCCCTATCAAGCTTATGGTTTAACCAATGGCAAGAAAGACTAACACCTTGTTTTAGACATGGGGAGCCAAGGTGCAAGGATTATCTGGCCAAATGCACGTTGTTGCCTTCTAAACTTACTTTACAGGCCCACAGGTGAAATGGACACTTCCAGCATACTCCACCTCCTGCTCAAGTAAATTCCAGGAACATTTTACTCACAAGTTGTGTTTTGCCCACAAAATGCCCATTTCTCTCCACTGACCATAAAGGGAAGCAGGGAACTAGGTCAGGTGGACACCAGAGACATCTAAAGTAAGTGGGACAGATCCCTCCCGAAATTTGTTCAGCACGATAAAGAACATTGGTGAGACAATTCAACACTAAATCTAGAGTCTCTGGTTATGGTCCAATGCAGTGACCAAAGCACCACTTTCTTCTCCATTCCCTTAAAGCTCACACTGTCATAGAGCCACCAAAGTGGGGGAAGTCACAGAAGACCCCCAGTTCCCCTGACTGGAAAACAGACCTTCAAACCAAAGATACTTGGGCAGTGCTCCAGGCATCCACCCCCAGAGGACAGCAAAGCCAGCTTACTTGGGACCACAGGACCTGTGGAGCACAGAAGTGGCCAACCCTACCTTGTATGATCCTGAGGCCAGCAGAGCATGCAGCTTCCCCATACTCATTCACAGCAACACAGCGATACAGATCACTGTCATCTGAGGTGATTTTGTTTATCTTAAAAAGAAGAACACAGTACAAGCTCACAGAGATGTGCTCTGGTTCAGCTTCTAGCAAAACACCTACTCAACGACGTCTCAGATCTTTCTGTTCCCAGAATGACTCTAAAAAGCTTTGCTTGTTTATCTTTGTGTTATCTCAGATCTGGTGACATCTCTACCAGCCCATGGCAGGTTTTTCCATTCTATTGCTTTCTCTGTTCCCTGAGTCCTGCCAGAAACATTTGATCTTTACCTGCAGAATGAATTCATTTGTAACATTGTTGAAGGATGTCTGGTATTTGGCAGGATCTTCCATCTTTCCTTGTGCACGTGTCCATTTCACTTCAGGGGTTGGGACACCTTTGACCACAGCTCTGAAAATGGCATTTTTACCTTTGAAAAGAGGCAAGAGGACATGCTTGTGTAAGACAGGCTGGGACAGGAGGGGTGTCAGGCCAGGCCCCTTAAGTTCTCAATAGAGTGGTCCCCAGAGAGGGACATCTCTGTTGTTTTAGACAGAAACATTCTTTGAAAATAATTCTATCTTTTTGTTTCCTCTGTAAGAGAGGACTAAATTACCAGTTTAAGTTGCTTTAAAAGCCCCAATTACTGTGAGACATCTGCCACAATCTCCACTCTAACTCACTGGCTTTCAAAGAGGTTACTTAAAAAATCACTTTAAATTTCAGCACTGACACTTATGGTCTCTGTGTTTTTATTGCACAGCCACATGGATGAAGAACTTGCATACCTAGAAGGGCAATTTTTAGTATATTTATGTGATTTTGAACTCCCTTAATATTTGGGCAGGGTCAAAGACCATGTCCAGGCTGGTCTATCTTCTCCCACATCAATAAGGTCAGGCTTTGCCTGTATTCAATCATAAACATGGTGTTAGTCTGCCAGGCATGACTGCTAACATCCTCTGACCAATGCCAGAGCAAGTTCAGCCTAGACTTGCTTCTGGCAGCTAGTATGCACCACTTGTAACACAACCCTGAAATGCCCAAATCTATTCTCATCACACACATATTCCCCTACAAGTTCCCATTCTTTCAGACTATTCCCTTTGCTGTGACCACACTGGGCAGGGTCTTAAATACCAAAGGACTCACTGTGCTGGAGTCTCCTGTCTCTAGACCTCAGTGAAGTTCATCTGCGAATAGTTGCAGCTCTTCTTTTTTTCATTTGGATAAATTTGGATTTATTAGGAGGTGCACATTTTAGAAAACACATTCTGAACAGACAACGCTGTACCAGCAACTGGGAGGGCCTATCCAGGGCAGGGTGTTTCCCCCTGCACTCCTTACCTGTCTCCTTTCTGCAGTATCTTCCTACTCTGCTAGCCTAACACCACCTGCTCTCCAAAGACACCAAGCTCTGCTATTCCAAGAGGCAAGGAAGGGAGAAAAGGATGGAGTTTACCTGTGAGCTCTCTTCTCCATCTCTGCTCCTCTAAGTACCTCAGTACACTGCAGCTGACTACAGAAATCTCCAACAGCTTTACTACTGCCTCACACAAACCTTTTCTTTTTCCTCCAAAAGACTTCAGAGACAAAGGACACACTGTGAAACAGAGAAGTGACTCCTGTAGGTAAGTGGGAGTGCCACAGAGGAATAGGAGTGGAGATGAGTTACTGGTGGACACAGGAGAGAGCTCAGGGCAGATATAATTATTATCTTTCTTTTGCAATAGCTTTGGTCTTCAGGTGACCAACAGAGTTAAAAATTCTCCCCAGAAACTCTTGCAATATTTCCCACACCCTTCTGCAGTCACCACCAAAAAACTTAATTGATGCAGCAAGCTTCTGCCAACAGATTCTATCAAAAGGCATCCTCCAGCTTTTGCTGAGATTGCTGCACTACCTATTAGTCAAGTCTGGTTCTCATTGATTATACCTTGGTCAACTTTTAGCCCTGGCTGAGATTTCCCATGCTTGCCATCTGTCACAGGAGACAACTCCACAGGCAGGAGTATCAGCTAAGCCATGCACTGAGTGCAACGGGGCAAGGGAGAGAGAATGAAAGGCACTCATTGTGCATCTGCACAGAGACAGAACTGGCACCAACCTGGGTGCCCTAACATTTCTAGATGAATTATTTCATCTACAAGTTAAATAGCTTGGGAAATGTCGGGAGGGCGACTGACCACTGGCTTGGTTCATGCCTGGAACTTTCAGATGGCAGGTGGAGGAGGAGGAGGCGGGAGGATGAACCACTAGAGGCCACTGTGCTTCCTCATAAAACCCCAAAAGCTGGTGAACATCCACAGGTGGGGGTGACAACACCGAAACGCAGGGTGCTACAGACAGTTCAGTGAGGGAGAGGAGCTACAGGATCTCCTCAGGCTATCCTGCTCAAGAAATAAAATTATAAAGCCTTTCTGGAAGAGCAGAGAGATTCCTGCAGGGCTTCCCATTGATTTTAGATCTTGGCTCATTAGCTGCCTTCTCTGTACTCAGTGCAAGATCCACACTGCTTCCTGAAGGAGTACAGCCTAAACAGTATCTGCAGGCGGTACATCTGACTTCAGAAAGCAGCTGATTCTAGAGCTGAACACTCATAGCACAACTAAGCTCAACAGGAAAAAACCCAACTTTTTCAACGTGCTTAATCTTTTGCTGCAAAACACTTACTCTGAGAGCCTCCTGCAGAATCCATAGGGTTTGTTGTGTACATTAAGAGCCAGATTTTGATCTTGTAAACACTAGTGAAAGCTCAGGAGACCTCTACCAGTACTGATGGATTTTTCATCAACACGACAAAGGCTTTGGCCATACAACACATTTTTTTTTCTAGTCTAGTGAAATTTAGGCAGAAACTGTCTTGATTTAATTATAATTGTTTCATGCATCTGAGACATGGAGTCAAGCCTTCAGGTCTGTGGCCTTGACTGCTTTTCAAGAACCTCACCTTCCTGCAGTGTCAAAGAGAGAGGTTTCCGCTCAAAGTCAGGTGTGCTGCATCCGTTTGGAATGTTATCCACAAATGGAGTGATAATAACTCCTGGGATGGAAGATTTCTTGAAGGGTTTTACTAGAAAGGCAAGGAAAAAATATATTCAATTAGGATAACACATGTGTCCTTTAGAAACCATCTCTCAAGCTGCTGGGTCTATTCTTGTTCAACACATTCATCTGGATGGAGGGACAGAGTGGTCCCTCAGCCAGTTTGCTGATGATCCCAAACTGGGAGCAGTGGCTGACACCTGCCAGGGTGTGCTGCCATGGAGTGAGAGCTGGACAGGCTGAGAGCTGGGGAGAGGAACCTCAGGAAGTTCAACAAGGGCAAGGGTAGGGTCCTGGACCTGGGGAGGAATAACTGTGAAACAGTAACTGTTCCTGTTCTGAGCTTCTTGGACTATAAAGGACTCGTCCATTCCAGCATTACAGTCTGCAAGTGTGTCCAAAGGTCTCTGATTTTGTGCTGACTTACTGCAAAGCTAGGCCCCAAATGGGAAAATCTGCAGTCAGGATCACAACCCAGGGCCACGTTGGCTTACAGGTCTGCTGGTGATTTGGATCAAGAATATTGTTCCAAATAAAACTTCACAATCTGGCATGAGAAAGACACTCTTGCAAAGGTCAGTAGAACCTGATAGGCCAGTTACTGGTGTCTCTTCTTGTGGTGGTGAGAGACAGATTATCTAATTGACAAACAAGAAAAGCAAGTTGGGCTTATTCTCAAGGGCACTCCAGACAGTTTTCGTAGCTGTGTCTGTTCTCACCTGCTGGATGGCTTGTCATGCTGCTTTCCTCAGCTGCCTAAGGTCAGCACAAACAGACTACAGGTTCTCCTGTGAAGACAAATGGTTTCATTATTTACAGTTCAGAAGGGAAATGATAGACTGCTCACTTTAATGATGGACTTTGCCCTTCCTCACTTGCCACATCCTAGCAGCCAAGTTGAGAAAGGCTTGGCAACCAACACATCGTGGCATGTCTTCCCAAAACACATCATACAGAGTTTTGAACCAACACAAATTGGGTAGGAAAATGGCTAACAGGGCTAAATGGAAAATGCACAAATCTAACAGCATCCCTCTGTCACCTCTTCCATTTCCATGTTGTCTGGCTTTCCTCCAAAGACCTCCTCTCGTGTTTCAGGCAAATATTACACCACATGGCACTCACGTGGTGAGTTCTGATGGATGGCAAGAGCAGTTGCTGAAAAGAAAGCCAAAGAGATGGATGCCTAAACTGGGGCATGAAGCAGAGGCACATCCTGATCTAAATTAGCTTCTCTAAATTAGCAACAAGCCTGAGAGTAGACTATAAGCTAATACTTACTTTAGAAGGAAATGGTGAAGTGTGAACTTGACATTAAGCAGTTATTGTTACAGATCACCCATGTGACCCTCTGCCAAAGGGGTCTCTTTCCCTGTAGTTATAACTTGGACAACGTGAAATGTAACACATCGCTGTCTTGCAAACAAACTGTGAAGGCAGATTCCTTGTCATATGAGAGATGCTCAGAAACTATAGAGTTACTGGACCTCTGAAAGAGCAATTAGATTAGATTCCCATGTGGGATTAATGCTGTGTCTCCACTTACCCTCTGCCCTCCTCCAGTCAACACAGAGTCACACAAGAACATGCAATTTCTAACAGTTTCAAAAGGCAGATAGACTTTGTTAGCACATCTATGATCTTATTTCTGTTCTTATATCAGAGATTCATCCAACCTAGTCCAGCCACGCTACACCCAATGAACACTCTGGTTAGGATCCCAACATGTCCTTGTTGTAGCTAGGAGCTGAATTATCTGTGTGTTACTTGCTTTCAGCTAAAGACAATCAAGCTAACAAAAACCACTGGCATTCTGTGTCCCAAAGATGGGCCAAAGAAAAAGCAACTCACAGTACTTGTGGGTCAGATTAGACCCAAAAGGATAAACTTTGTTTTTCCATTCAGCAGCAGTTGCAAATAGGAAGAGAGAGACCTTCTCCCCAGCGAAGCACTGGCTCCACTGCTGTCCTTACCACAAATCTTATTTTAGGGCTCTGCACACTGTACAAATCTCATCAATAATTGATCACATTCTGTGAGCCTCAAGTAACTTCAGTGGAAACACAAGGGAAACACCAGGGAAATACCAGAAATGGGAAATGACTTGTGGGACTGTGCAAATGCCAGCCGTGTCTTCTCCTTCCACCACCCCACCAGTCTGCTCTGGGTGACTTCTGCTGCTCTCCATCAAAACCAGAGTTTTACATGTCAATGTTCCAGTTTTGGTGCATTGATATTTTGGCATATCACATAACAACTTCTGTAAACCATTGGTAGATGGTTTAAACATTGGAAATTAAAGGAATGAACAGCTTGTGAGAGGGAAAAGAAACACAACTGAAGTGAAAATAAGATGGTTCCAGGGCACCCTGCCCTGCACCAGCCAGGACATTGCAGAGCAAACGGCAGAGATTTTCAGAGACTCTTGATCACCCTCTTCTGCTGGACTTAGTTTGCCCTCCTAAGTACTGAGCTGTATTAATAGAAAACATTATAATCCCCTATTGCCTTTTGTAGTCTTGCATCTCCCTAAACATGTCATCAGCTTCTGGAGCTGAAATGTCCAATGCTTACAACTTCAACAAACATAATTCCTTGGCATAGCTGCCAGCTCTATTCCCCTAAGCTTCCTTGTAGATTATGCTCACAGTTATTCCATGCTTCTTCTTTGACTTTTTCCCTCCATACTAGGCCATATTGATGGGCAGCTACCCTGAAACAGGAACATGGTCCAAATCCTCAGGTCCAAAGCCATCAAGAAACTTCTTGTGTTACCAAATGCATCATGTCAGACAGTTGTTCTCAGTCTGGTGTGACTGTGGATATGTGTTAATGTAACTAGAACTTGTTGAGAAATGGCTCCATTCAAATCTAGTTTAAACCCAACAAATACTAACAGTACAGGCACCATGTCTGCACCCTCTCAATGGACAATATGCACTATGTATACTATGTGTGAACTGCTGATTTTACAGGGCCTTAAATATTTCAGAAATTCACTTGGATTAACGAGAAGCTGCTGGGAGTCCTCCAGCTCCTGTGAATTCTTGCCTTCTGGAGACTGAGACAGAAGCGTGTCGATGCCACACATTGATTGCACAGTTAAAATAACAGCGCCACGATATGCAAGAGAACATTCCTTCAGCGTAATTAATCCCACTACACTGCATTTTCTAATGTCTTCTGTGTTAAATGAGGACCAGAAAATAACATCTCAGCTAACACAAAGTGATTCAGACCCTGCCCTGCTCTCTTTGAATATTTCTGCTCCCTTATTACATGAATAACCACATTTTTGCTTTGACTTCAGCCCTGGAAAAAGAGATCACAGAATTTTCAAGAGAAATTAAAGACAGCAAAAGTCTTCCAAAAATGTTCATAGTGTAATTCATATCTTCACTCACAGCTCCTTGAAATTCAGGTGTGTACACTAAGATGATCACTGAGGTTGATATTTATTCCACAGAGGCAGACAAACGCTTCCAAAAGGCGAATCTGCCCTTCCCGATCTGAAATGCTGTTGAGCAGCATCCCCAGCACAACAGGCCTAGCACTGGACACAGCTCAGCACTCTCACTGCTCTGAAAAACGCATTGTTATGCATTAGCCTTGTTCAGGTAACCAAAACTTGGCTGTTTCTCATCCCAGGTAAAATTCTGTCTGCTGTTCTACTGTGGAGACATCCCCTTTGGAGAGAGTAGCAAAGCTTCCATGACTCTGAATGCAGAACAGAAACAAGTCCATGACTACTGACAATATTTTTAAACTACCAAAATAAACCAGAGAGCCTGACAGAATGGGAGATCTGCCCTTCATCTTGTCTATCCATCAATCTGTCTGGATGAGACAGAGCAGGAGTCTGTTCCCTCCTGCAGTCTGACTGGACACTAGCGACAGGGCCATAAATCAGCTCCGTGAATAAGCAGAACGTTTGGGAGTCACGATTTGAGGTCCTAGTGGTGTCACAAGCAGTTATTTATGAGGTTCAAACAGTGAAACACACAGACAAGACGTGACATAATTGCTGGCTGAGACTGGTGAGCAAAATGAGCCAAACTTGTAGAGAAGTGCCAGGCAGTGGGTGAGTGGTTCCTACAGAGGTGATGTGTCCAGAGGCACGGGAGGTACCACAGACGTTGGCACAAGCGCAGTAAATGTGGAGCACAAAGCCATTAGCACAGACCAGAGCAGAAGACTTGAATCATTATTATAATAAATTAATTAGCAAGAGATGCAGCTTTCTCTTTGTAATTCATAAAAAACCCATGACAGTCCCAACACAGTGAATGTCCTAAACAAAATACCAAATTGTGGTCTGCTCAGTCTGAAATTCTACCCTAGAGACCCAGATACTCACTGAGGAAAGGATCTCACCTACAATTTCTCCTTTAGCTTTGAGTGGGCTTGCTGTGTTTGTTAACTTTAAGTCATATTTGGAGCTTGAGTTATCCCATTTCAAAAGATTTTTAAAGGAAAACTCAAAGACTTTGGTTAGTGCCACAGAACTGAAGGCCAGCAGCTGCAGAAGTGCAACTTCATGAAAACTTCTGAGTGGGTCACAGAGGGGGAACATCACAGACACTCCAGCAATGAAAGGAGGAGTGTAGAGTGGGAAGGAATGCCCAAGGATCAGATTTTGTGGGACTTATCCTTTCGGTAAGTCTATACTTGACTTGATCTTCTCTTCTGCCTCAGGGATACAACATAAGTGATTGCTCATGCTGTCCACATTTACCTATGTATTCTGTGTCCCAAAGATGGGCCAAAGAAAAAGCAACTCACAGTACTTGTGGGTCAGATTAGACCCAAAAGGATAAACTTTGTTTTTCCATTCAGCAGCAGTTGCAAATAGGAAGAGAGAGACCTTCTCCCCAGCGAAGCACTGGCTCCACTGCTGTCCTTAGCACAAATCTTATTTTAGGGCTCTGCACACTGTACAAATCTCATCAATAATTGATCACATTCTCTGAGCCTCAAGTAATTCAGTGGAAACACATGGGAAATTGCCCACAATTGCACCTCCAATTGCATACACCAGGTACTCTATAGGTATTTGTTAAAGTGTCATGGACACAAAATGCCAGAAGGAGGCACACACTATCTGTATTTTCTAGGTGAATGGAAGCAATTAAGCCCTAACGAGACTGTGAATTCGTGTTAGTTTGGTGAAGCAGGTGTGGAGTGGCAACATGAGTTCAGTCTGTTCCTTTCCATGTCCACAACATACCCATAACATCTTCCATAACACAGTTGTGCATTTTCAAACAATCAATAAACTTACAGCAAATACTGAAGAGCAAATACAACAGAGTTTTACTAAGTGTCCAGAAGAAAACACCAACAGAGCCCCACATGCTGTCCCAAGAAACAGTGCTGCCAAGGCACTGCTAGAAGCCACTGCATACCTGTGTGAAGGGTCCCTGGTTAGCTCCATGGGGCAGCTAGGGCAGATCTTCAACAGCCTGCCATCTTTCCAGGGAAATCAGCCTGTGCTGTAGGAGGCCACTCCTCCCAGAACACTTACAACAATTTTCAGACCCACAACAACACAGAACAAGGTCTACCATGACAGCGAAGGTGACACTTCATTCTCCCAGCTCTGTATCCCCTCCACACAAATCTCAGTGGTGGCATGACCAAACTCACTACCTTACAAGTTGAGCTTCCACGATGAACCTGCTCGAAGCCAAAACTGCGTCTCCCAGGACCTCGGTGGCTTTGTCCGTTGACTCAGACCACAGAGCTCTTCATAGCTGTTCAACAGATTTTTTGGTCACAGATATTAGCCATCTATATGGAAGAAGTCGTGCCCCTTATTAGTCTGTCACATATGTCACTAAGTAGCAAAAGAAATGACAAACCGTTGTCCCCTTCACACCTCTCCACTCTCCTAGAAGCTAAGTCTGTGTTCCATAGCTGCCTCACCCGGACACCTCTGTACTGTGCCACTTGCAGTCATATGGGGTGCATTATACACCCACCTTTCCCGCAGCACCAGGGGAGGTGCAATTGAACCCAGAGCCTTTGGCAAGCCTCAAACAAGGCAGTGGGCCAACCTGGTCAGATGTGACCATCAGT
Source organism: Galbula dea (assembly GCA_013399015.1). Classification (NCBI taxonomy): domain Eukaryota; kingdom Metazoa; phylum Chordata; class Aves; order Piciformes; family Galbulidae; genus Galbula; species Galbula dea. The sequence continues at coordinate 375,692 of VWZX01000385.1, forward strand.
CAAGGCAATGTTGGATTTCCAAGTCCAAGATCGGTCAAGACTTTGCGCCTCAAAGAAGGACAAACATTTTTGCAGACCAATGGCTTGTCCAAGAACGGGACAAGTTGTACATCCAAGTTTTGTAGGACACACCAGTAGACTGATTCTCAGAGGCCACGAGTCATTAAGAGATCTCATAATTCCTTAGAGATGTAAGAACAGTGGATTTGTGTATGGGGCAACCATGCCTGGCCTTGGCCTTCAAAAACAGATTCTTTCAGTTTGCGCTATCCTGAGAGGTCTGAAAGAAACTCAGTTCCTCCTAGAACAGCTTCACTGCTCTAGCCAAATCAGACATCTCAATCCATGGTCTTTTCTTCCACCACGGCCTCAGGCTGATCCCTGCTGCCATGGACAGCAACAAGGCCACTTACTTCCATGGACAGACTTACCCCAGAAGTGCAAGTGCACTATATCGTGATCAAAAAGATTTTGCTCCCAAATCTTTTACTTCTAGTCTGCCCTTGAAGCTTGTAAACCTTCCTTCCTCTACCCAGAAAGCTGAAATGGACTGAGCTCACTCTCAAACAAAGGTACCTCTGTCCAATTCCTGATGTTTACTGACATGGCCAGGCTGGAATAAACCTTCTGCCAGCAGCACTACATGCAGGCAGCAAAGCCTGTTCAGTCTGGCCATCTTCTTGCATTCACTTCTGGCTGGGAGCATATGATCTTTTTTCCCTTTACATTGTGTGCCATATACTGACATTAAATCCTCCAGTTCAACTCTGAGATGAAGGGCTGGCTCCAGAACTTGGCAGTGGAGGTATTTTTATCATGGTGACTGTGGTTCACATGACGTCTGGGCTGACAGAGGGAGAGCAAGGTTTTCCTCTGGTTTCCCATCAGGTAATTGGAGTTCTAAAATCCGTGGTTAAGGGGGAAGGGAACGTACAGCGATATCTTGGTCCTGGAGCTAAGGGTCATGTTAGATAGAATGAAGACAGAAGAACTAGAAGGGCACCATTTCCACTAGTCTTAGAAAGATGATCTTTCAGCAGAAAAGGCACTGGTGGTGGCAGTGACTGGTCAGCTGCTTTGATCCAGATAGAAAAATCTTCTTCATAGGGCTGGGGGGTCACCGTTGTAATCAACAATTAGAAGATAAATGTGAAAAAAATATCTGGAGTAATTTTCTTCATACCTTCTTTCTTTTTGGCAGTTAATGCTGGTGACAGTAATTACACCTTCCCAGTTTATAGGAGAATAGCATCAAGAGATGACAATGTGATCATTCAAACTGATCACAGAATCACACAGAATCACAGAATGTTAGGAGTTGGAAGGGACCTGGAAAGATCATCTAGTCCAACCGCCTGCCACAGCAGGATTCCCTAGACCAGCTCACACAGAAGCGCGTCCAGACAGGATTTGAATACCTCCATAGAAGGAGACTCCACAACCTCTCTGGGCAGTCTATGCCAGAGCTCTGGCATAGAAAACTGGGAAAACATTTCTACATGTATTCACACAGAATCTCCTATGCTTCAGCTTACAGCCATCACCTCTTGTCCTGTCACTGGGCTTCACTGAGAAGAACCTGAGCCCATCCTCCTGACACCCACCCTTCACATACTTAAAAGCATAGATGAGGTCACCCCTTAGCCTCCTCTTCTCCAAGCTAAAGAGACCCAGCTCTCTCAGCCTTTCCTCATAAGGAAGATGTTCCAGCCCCTTCATCATCTTGGTGGCCCTGCACTGGACTCTTTCCAGCAGTTCCCTATCCTTCTTCAACTGAGGGGCCCAGAAATGGATACATTTGGGTTAAGATCATTCAGGTCTCCATCCCTTGTTACATTTGCGGTGATATCATTCCAAAGTCAAATGTAAACAATTTGAAAGTTGGCAGGACAAGAAATGACACAACAAAGACATTCCAGCAGCAGGTGGAAAATCCTCTCACTCAGCAGCAGAGACTGTTTTCTAGCAGTGCCCTAGTGGGTTTCCCATCTGTAGATGTTTCCCGTCTTCCTCCATCTGTAGGCCAATGATTATCCCAAGGGCAGTTCCTTAGACATTAGTTTTACTGGTCCAGGGCAACAGTTAATTTACTTTGTGGATTGGATCTTGTAGCCTTAACATGAAATAACTTAAATAAAACAAGTTGCTATGCAGGTTTCTGAAGACAGGAACACTTGTGAGCCATGGGAATGCTCCCAGAGGAAGAATTCAGATCTCATCAACTGCAGCAAGAGCTTCCCACTTAGCAGAGTTAGCTTGACCAAAGGACCTGACCTATCCAGAGCCACAAGGCTCATGACTGCTCCCTTCCCATGTACACTCCCTTTCCAGCAACTCATTCCCCTCTGAGAAGTGCACCGATGATGATATTTAGTCTCAAAGCCCATTTAGCTGTTGAGCTCTCCTTGAACAACAGGGAAACTCCTACTTAGAGTAAGTCCTAATTAGACAGACAGTTGGGTCTAGCAAGGACCAGGAGAGCCAGTAATTCTGCCTGGGCCACTGCACCTCATAAGGCTTCACATTATTTCCAGCCCTGGTTTCCAGTTTTCTCAGGGGGGAAGGAATGGAGACCTCTCCTACAGATAGACTGATAACTTAAAACCATCTGTGCCAGAGGAAACTCCTCCAAGAGACTGACCTTCTTCCATTTCACAGCTTGTTTTCCACCCGCCCACCCAAAAGTCCTGTTAACCCCTGCATGCCAGTGGATAAGCTACCACATACCACTGAAAACCTGCAAAATGTCATCACGAAGGCTGGTACATTCAGCAGAGGTCACTGCTTTCACTGCAAAGGGGCAGGCTTATCCCTGGAAGCAAGTTCATTCCTCTAAGGAAGGGCAGGGAAGAAGTGTCAAGACACAACAGCTGCAGGGCAGTTATTTCAGGATTGAATTTAAAAGTACATTTTCTCTGGAAACAAGACTCTTCTGATCATCCTTTTCCCTGTAATTCCCTTCCTCCTCACGGTATCCATATACAGTCAACTCATTCTGACTGCTGACAACTGGGACAACTCTTCCTATAGACTGCTGGTGCCTACTGCAGGGCTCAGAGCAAGAAGTGAAGAAATTAAGACCTAGTAGGTCCAAAAAGCTATCTGAATGTTTCAGTTCATGAACAGATGACTTAGGTCAACAGCTAGTCTTATATGGGAGTCACCTGGCCAAGTCACATCCTTCCTCTGCAGCATGAGCCTCCAGCCAGCTGCTGCACTGAATGCCAAGGTGATGTCAGGGAGGCTTTCTGGCAGAAATATTCAGAGGTATGTAATGGGTCAAGATCTGCAGAGCTGAGTACTCAGGTCCAAAGTCTACTTTGACATAGTAGCAATGAGAACCCCATAAACACTATACAAGAAAAAAAGCTGCATTCATGTAAGGAAGTGCAAGGGCACAGGAAGTGGAATAAAGGTCCAAATTCACTGAAGACTACCAGTTCCCTGCAGCCCTGCAATCACCCAACGTAGCACATCCCATCAGGTGAGTCTGACAGTTCTGATCTCACTGGTCATGTCCAAGTCAAGGGATATATTTCTGTTCAGATGGGGCCACAGACCAGGTGGATCACAAAAGAGCGTTTTGTTTTACCAGGAGAATGCCCTGGGCCAGGATGAGGAATAGTCCCACCATGCATGTGGGTGTCCAAAATGAGTCTTCTGGACCAATACTGTTTGAATTCAAATAAGTGTGGCATACTGAGGAAAAGGAGCTCCCTCTGATTTCAGTGGAAGATGCTCATGCTCAGTCCAGTTCCTCAACACCAGATCATCCATGTTGTATACTCCAAAAGAAATCTGATGGACTATTTCAAAGCTTGAAGTCTTGTTTATTTTACCTTCCACACCCAAGATGTCAGTCTGCCTCTTTGTCACCAGCAAGCTGAGATCTGTCATCACTGTCCATACAGAGCTGTCATGAGACCCACTGCAGCTAGCTGGACTTTCACACATCGGGATACAACTCAACGTAAGGAGAAGGTTAGGACCAGGGTAATGAATCCAAGAAGCAGAACTGGTCTGCTTCCACAATGTGGATTAGCTCCTTGCTTCCCATGGTGTACAGAACTCCTTCTATCCCCTTGTTCAGGACTGCTTTAATCTGTCTGCAACCATGACTGACCGGAGGGGTTTGCTAGCACGATGTTTGATTTAGATGGAGCCTGATTGCCTATAAACCTGACATTTCTCCTTGTGATAGTTCCTCTCGGGACTCTTTCTTGCATGCTCCAAGGCCTGGGCTGGTCAGTGATGGAGTTTACTTATCCTTTTCCATTCAGAAAACCAAAATAGTGGCCGACAGTTGTTTAATATAGACTGACCAAAGATAAGATTAAACATCAAGGTATTACCAGACATATCAGCCCATCAGTAATTTTCACCCCTCCTTGGGACACTGAGAAAACAACATTTTAACCCCTTGTGTGCTTTAATGAAAGTAGAGAGTAAGGCAGAGCTGCACCACTTTCATTTAACCCTATATGCCCATGGGACTTTGCCAAACATATTCTGTTCCAGCTAAAATTAACCATGTATGTTTGATCCACTTTACATAGGCCACCTCTTGGGCATGCAGAGGGTTAATAAAGCTCACTGCATGCAGTAAAAAAAATAACTGTGCTATTCAGACACCACAAGAGACTCAAGTCAAACGTTTTTTTTCTCATTTCCTCCCCCTTCAAACTACAGCACATAACAAACCCCCCGGTTCTGATTTATTTATTTGTTTCCCCAACATGCCAATGGCAACAGATGAAAAAAGCCCAGTCCCTGCCTGAGAAGCTATTCTAATATTTCTTGCCCTAATGTGCCAGGAAGTTTGACACTGGAACAAATGGTAAGAAAGTCTCCCTGAAACTCCAAGAGGCCACAGCATTCACCACCTTCCCACTGTCTTTGTGGGATGTCTGAACTGTGTTTTCAGCATTGTTCTGGTACTGCCCTGTCTGACCTGTGCCTGCACAAGTTAAGGTCTGGCACCTAGAAAGGTGGCAGAGGGCTCCTGTCCCTGGGAATGCCATCTCGTTCCTTCTGACTCTTGTCCTCTCAGGCTCTCTCCTTATCCAGCACTAAAATACCCAAATAACATACATGTTGTGCAGAGCCAGAAAATTATGCCAGCATCCAATGGAGAAATAACCAAAATAGAAACAATCATGATGGAAAGAGAGGGCAACTCTCCCCTTGCATTCCTGCCAGCTCCAGGAGTCCTACACGTTCCCCAGAGGGTTGCAGTGTTCCCCCTTCTGCAGGCATGAAACTAGCAGAGTCTGTCACTGCCCACCAGCCACCTTCTCTGCCTCCTGAAGATGATCACAAGGAGCTCCAAGATGCCTGAGCTGACAGCAAACACAGCTACTTATCCAAACCAGCTCACCTGTGTGGGCCACCCCAGAGGTCCTCTTCCACCCCAAATCCTTTCTGCAGTCAGTACTCAGCCGTGAGATCTGTACTGTGTCCTGGGATCCTTCTCAGCTGCTCTCTCTCTTGCCTTCTGCCTCCCCTTCTCTCACCCTTACTCCCTCTGGTAGGTGCAGCCTGTCACAGAGCTGTTAGCCTGTGAGACATCCAGATGAGTTTTCTTTTACTGGAACCCGATGCACCTGCCTCCTATTCGTTATTATTTCAGTCCATACCAGTAATGGTGCTGGACAGAGCTGAGCTGAACGTGATTCTTGAAGGCTTCCATGGGTCAGTTGGAGTGCTGCTTTTTCTGCAGATTGTGTTTCCTCTTCACAGCAACTCATTAAAAACTTTGACACAACCAAATGGCTCAGGATGTTTTAAAGGGAACTGCAGCTCTCTGGGTTTGCAACCAATCTCCACAGTAACTGGGGCTCCTAACTGATCAGGTGAAGTGAGCTTTGGGTAAAAGTGAGTGGCCAGCACATTTAAAGATGAGGTTTCTCCAAATATGCTCCTTTGTTAAATAACTCTTCGAGGAGTTATGATCAGGAATATAAGAGATGGTCAGAGCAATTCTCAGCACCAGCTCACGGTGCTAATGTGGATTTATTGCCCTTCATGAAAAGCATGAGCCTGCACTCCAGTGACACCGCTGAGAGCCGCCTCTGTTACCTACATAGCTTTGTACACCTCTTGGAATGAAAGGTACCTCAGAAACATAAACAGGGGATTAGGAACCATTAGGTCAGGCTGGAAATGGGAGATCAGATGCATCTGCAGATAAGGTTCTGCTTATCAGTAAAAGCTTCCTCTGCAGAGTCACCGGAGCTAACTGAGATCAATCTTGAGAGAAACAAGAGAGAGTCCCAGACTAAAAGAGCCCAAGGCAGCGGATGAAGAGGCTTACAGACACACTTTCCTCAGCTTGCAGAGAGTAATAGATAATCATGAACTACCTAAAGCTCTCCTTGCTCCCAGCTTGCAAGTTAGAGACATTTCTGGTATTTCATTGCTCACCACAGGGACAGCCACACCTTGGGTGACAATGGCAGTCATAATCAATAATGTCAAAGGCAACCCCATGCAATGCTGTGAGGGAGGGCAGAGACGAGCACAGCAATGCTTCTAAAAAGCAGATGGATGAAGTTCAGCAGCTTGCCCTCTTCGAGGAAGGAAATGTGCTTGTGGAACAGGCTGTAGATGAAGCACTTCAAGCACGGAAGATGGCAAACTCCACAGCCCCAGCGATGCAGGCTGGAGTCACGCTGCCTAGTCCACTGCCATCCAACAGGAGAGGCAAGAATCTAAAGAAAATATCATTTTCAAAGCTTTTACTTCTAGCTCCTTGAAAGTAATCCCACACACACCTGGTGATGGACTTAATGCCCCTGTGCATAAAACCATACCTCCAAGACAGCAAGCCTGAGGGAGGAACTGACTGTAGGGGTATGAAGATGAAGTAACAGGAGCACAGCAGGTGTATTCCTATGGACTTGCCAAGAAATCAGGTAACCCAAAAGGGGTTATCATCCCCTGGCTCTTCTACTTGAGATTTTGCATTCAGATTCTCAGTCCCCTGGCATCACAGTGACCAAATTAAATCTCCTGCGGGTTTCCTACCTTGCCCCTCAATAGCTAAGCATCCTTCCTGTTGCTAAGAGAGCTTGAGCTGTCACGCCCTCTGCTGAGGTGATCCTAGAATGGATTTCAGCCATAAAGGGCAGGGGACCCATCCCAAAGAATAACATTTACACACCTCTACAGTCAGCAAAACAGAAAAGGTCCTATTTAATGTTGTAGAAGGGCAAAAACATCTTCTGCCTCAAAATCAGAGAAGTGCTAACAACCTAAGAGATGCTGAAATCAGTCTGATAGCCTCGAAGATACCTCCCAGTTACCAGACCTCAGAAACCCAAACGGCAGCCTTCTGCAATGTGCTTTACTTAGCAATCCTCTGACACATCCCTTTCCAATAACCCACTTCAATGATCTGTAAGCCTGGGTATTTCCTACCCTTTGACAGCCCTCACAGAGATTATTTCCTATCAGACATGTGAGAGACTCTACTGGAAACCCACCAAATACTACGTTTGAGCTGACCTGAGGATGTCAGATGCCAATTCTAATTTCATCCCAAATTAGCAAGTGGTTATTGGTTGTCTCAACATTGCATTTGTCAGGAATGACAATTCTTTGCCAAAATAAACCATTCAGATTTATTTATGACATAGACAGATTTTGTTACTCTCCCACAGAGTATTCTCCTAAAACACTGTCAGCTCAGCCAGCCCTGGCCCTCTCTTCTTTCACATTTGCAACCCAGACATTAAATTGTCTGTTGGGAGTGGCACAAAAACCTTCTCACTTCTACATCAAATGAGGATAAAACACAGAAACAAACTACTAGTGCATTAAGCCCAAGAACACTGAACCTTTGTTGTGACAAACTAAGAACACAATCCACTTTGTGCTCTTCTCTTCTCTCTTGTGCTGCTTGCTGCTCAAGCAGTATGAGGTCTCAGGGAAGTGAACACGGACATCAGAGACATTTGTACAAACTGTCACATCTCAGTCAGCTTTCAGACTCCCAGCATGAAGTCTTGACAAGAATGTCCCACAGTAAGGCACTACAACATTGCTTCAGATCCAAAGCACAGGCTCCATACCAAACCAGGATGCAGCCTGCTGGCAGAGCATCTCTCTGTGGGGCCAAAGATCCATTCTGATCGTGTTTGCCACCCCCTAAGCATCCAGTCAGAATGCTACACCACAGTCCCTTCAGCTGCCTGAGCCTGTGCAATCCACTCTTGCCTTCAAAGGCCATGTGATTTCAGTGATGACTGGGAGCCTTGCCTGTGCTGAGGTTGAGGTCAGGTGGAGAACCATGTGGAGAACCCACCCATTAGCTGAGTGAGCTACCCAAGAACCAGGAGCTCAGCATACTCACCCAGAAGTGAGATGGAAGAGTACAGTCCAAAGACAGAAACAGGTGAGATGCCAGGGATCCCCTCCATTACCCATGCTCAGGGAGTAAAGCTAAAGTCTCAGGTGTCCTATAGCCTTCTGCCAAAGGGCTGTGTGCACCTGTGAGGTAGAGAAGACAAGTGACTGAAGCATCCAAAGGCACTCAGAGACTTTCCAGGGGTTTCAGCCACAAGACAAACTAAGGGCCACCGCTACCAGAGCTTCTTTTTCAGCTATGGCATGTCCCTTCCCCCTATGCCTCAGCTGCTCCAGGTATTCAGTCACATAGGCAAAGATGGAGCAAAACTTAAGCAGCAAGAATAAACAGTTCGGGTTTCTGATTCACCTTTTCCAGCCTCCTTCAAATGGAATGAGGGCATGCCAAAGGAGATTGAGGAGCCCACCTGACCCAGTACCACTAGCAGAGAGGAGCCTACCTGCCCTTGTAAGCTCTGCTTGCTCTCTGGGTAACCTGACCTCTTGCCTATGAGCATAGAACAGGCCAGATGACACTGAGAGAGATGGTAAGTGCCCAGCCTACAAATGCCTCCCTGGGTCCGGACCCAAAGGGGGTCTGATATCACCCTGTAACTCTGTCTTGGCTTACAGTTGCAGAGTTCTTGATGATCTTATGAGGGCTTTTACCCCATCATGAAGGCAGCTGAGCTTTTTACCCCCAAACACCCCATGGCAGCCAGTTCCCTCAACCATTCTCCCCTGTGATAGTGCCCCAAGGTGTGACAGACACAGGCCTTTGCTGCTCACTAGCAGTCACAGTTTCACAATATCTACGGAGCTGGAAGGGACCCACTAGGATCATCAAGTCCAGCTCCTAACCCTGCACAGGAGACCACAAGAATCACACCACGTGCCTGAGAGCAATGTCCAAATGCTTCTTGAACTCAGTCAGGCTCAGTGCTCAGACAGCTTCCCTGGGGAGGCTGTTCCAGAGTCCAACCACCCCCTGGGTGAAAAACCTTTTTCTGATCTCTAACCTAAACCTCCCCTGACTCAACTTCATCCCATTACCTCTAGTCCTGTCTCTGTCCACAAGAGGAAAGAGATCAGTGCCTGTCCCTCTGCAACCCCTCCTGAGGATGTTGAAGACAGCAGTGAGGTCTCCCCTCAGTCTCCTCTGCTCCAGGCTGAACAAACTAAGTGCTCTTCATAAGGCTTCCCCTTCAGATGCTTCACCATCTTCGTAGCCCTCCTCTGGTTGTTCTCTAACAGCTTGGTATCTTTTCTGTACTGTGGTGCCCAAAACTGCACCCAGTGCTGCAGGTGTGGCCTCCCCAGTGCAGAGCAGAGCAGGACAATCACCTCCTTGGACCAGCTGGCAATGCTGCTCTTGACGCACCCCAGGACATGGTTGGGCTTCCTGGCAGCCAGAGCACCCTGCTGGCTTCTCTTCAGTTTGCCATTGACCAGGACCCCCAGGCCCCTCTCTGGACTGCTGCTCTCCAGCCTCTCACTTCACAGTTTATCCATGTCTGGGGCTGCCCATCCCAAGTGCAGAACCCACAATCACAGGAGCAGGCCAGGAACCTTAGCAGGGAAATGCCTCTGAGAGCTGGATGTTGGGGAGCAGGAAGAGCTGGGCTGTTCCCCAATGGAAGAAGCAGCCCCAGCAGAGGCAAGGCAGGGACCTTGCTGACCAGGTGCACTCCTCCAGCACCCAATGTGGGTGAGCAGAGAGGTGGTGGCAACAGGTTCCATCAACAGTCAAAGGCAAGGTAAAAAGTCAGGTCCAAGGTCAGCTTGGGAAATCCAAACAACAATTCAGGAACCAGTCTGGAAACAAGTGCAATTATCAGCAAAGAGAAGGAAGGGAATGAAGGCTCAGGCCCAAGTTTAAGCAGACCTCCTGGGCCACGGGCAGAGGGTGTGGGAAGGGTCCCATGTGAGGTTTCCCAGGACAACTAAGGCGTACTAGAGCCCTTGCATGCCTGTCCTTGGATTTCAGGAGAATTTAATTGCTGTGACACACTAGCTCTCCCAAGCCCTACACCCAACGGAGGTTCTTAGTATCATGCTTGAAATTCATGTCCTCCTCCCACCCTTCCTCCTGCTTCTGCAAATGGTTCTGCTCTCCTGCTGACCTCCAGACCCAGGTCACTTCTAACCCCCTCTGAATGTCTGTGCCCTCAGTAGCACTCATCTGCCTCACATGCCTTTCCTGCTCATGGCTGAAGGGAATGGTGGGAGCAGAGCCATGGGAAGAGACAGGCAATAGCAGAAAAGGCAGAAGGTCAAGTACAGGGAGGTTTACCTCCCTCTCCACTCACTCCCCAACATATGACAGAAATAGTTGCACCATTCACTACCATGGAACTAGAGGAAAGTCCAGTTTTGTTGGGAGATCCTGTTCTGAGGTTTCCGTATAGAAATGTTGCTCCCTTCCATGCTCTCTCAGTCTCTAGGGTGATCTACATGATTCTGCCGTCTTAACCTGTAAAGAATGTTGGAAAACTTTTCACAATGAATTTGGTTCTTGTGCCATTTCCTCCCTTGAGCACATGCAGTCTAGCAGAACAGTCTTCATCCAGGTGTGTCCCTTGAGGTGCCACTCCTGCCTTGCTTTTCACACTAACATTGACTTTCTAAAAAGCATCACAGAAGTATCTTTCTGTTTAGGATAAAAACTGCAACTAGATCTCAAGGGAAGATCTCAGCAGTCTTCAGCAAGGTAATTCCTTGCTGGGGCATGCTCAGTTCATTGTGCTGTGAAGCTGCACCAGCTGTGAACCCAATCACAGGGGTCTCCTTTTGCTAGTTATTTCACTGACCCAACGATGAGACCAGCTGTCCTGCTTTGAGACAGAACAGAACTAATTCTGTTCAGTGTTTTTACCTTTTAGCTAAAGCTTCTCTAAGTAACTGCACTTTCTGAGACTAGCAGCATGTTTTTGCAGACACTGTCAGCTTCCAGCAGTGATAAGACCTAATGTTTAGATTTACTGCCAGGGATTGGTATGCAAAGCAAGGTCACTGCTAAATCTTGTGTCTCACCTTGGGGGTGCAGAGTAAAAACTGCACCTTCAGGGCGGAATGGACAGGACAGGTGACCCCAAACTGACCAACTAAGTATTCCATCCCATATACATCATATTTTATATAAAACTGAGGGGTAGTTCTTTCCCCAGTTCTCTCTTGCTCTTCTTCAGTGTCTGTCATCTGAGGAGAACTCTGTCTGTTCTGCTCTTGATCCTGATCCATAAGTTCCTGCATCCAGCACCAGGATCCAGCCCTTGAGTCTGGCTCCCATCTGCTTCTGAGCTTTCTGGGGCAGTATCAGTGGTGATGATGACACAGTTACCATCAAGGGGGGCTTGGGTTCTGTATTGGTTTTGTATATATTTCTATATATTTCATTTACCATTATTATTATCATTAAAGTACTTTTAGTTTTCTTTTCCAATCCACAATTCTCTCTCTCTCTCTCTTATTCCCTTTCTCTTCCCAGAGGGTGAGGGGGGGAAGAGAAAGTAACAGGGAGCATCTGTCACTGCATTGGTGGTTGGCCCAGCCCTGACCCTTGACACCAGTGCAGAACTGGAGATGCCTAGTAAAGAGCACCAAAGGATGATGGTCAGACTGCCATGAGGCCCAGCCCTGGCAGTGCTAGGTGATGAAGTCACTTCAAGGCTCCTGAAGATGCAAAACTTCATAGAATCGTCTATGAACAATGGTTGGGGTTGGAAGGGACCTTTTAAGGTCATCTAGTCAATCACCCTGCAGTGAGTAGGGACACCTTCAACTAGATCAGCTTGCTAATTTTTCAAGTCATCTCAGCTTGAAGTGTCCAGGCCTGGCTAATGCATACTGATTACCTGGAGCCTTCCTTGATGTCCCTGAGATCACCTAGATGCGTGTCTTGGTGTCCACATGCTGGGAAGGCCACAGGGATATAAGCATCTTGATCTTTGTGGATATGTGCACCAGAGTCTGAGTGAATGAAAACATTTTGGTTTGTAGTAAAACCACCCCCCCCCAACATCTTACAGCTCTATCACCTTGTTGCAACACTGTGCCAGGGGAGGACTAGATGGACAGGAGGAAAAATGTCTTCCTCAAAAGGGTTGTCAAGCCCTGGCACAGGCTGCCCAGGGCAGTAGAGAAGATACCATCCCTGGAGGAACTGAAAAGACATGGAGATGTGGTGCTGAGGTACATGGTTTAGCAGCGACCTGGCAGTGCTGGTTAACAGTTGGACTTGATGGTCTTAAAGGTGTTCTCCAATCTAAATGATTTTATGATTCTATGATCATTCCCTACAACACATCTATAAGTTTGCAACGGCCTGAGAAAGGCAGAGCCTGTGAATAGGAACTGGATGATGATAGTGGACCTTGCATCACAGTTCAGAACCTGGTCTCTGATGGTCTCCAGAAGCTACTTTTTATGTGTTGCCTTTGATAAGACAGTTGCACGCACTCTGTTTTCCACTACCAGGCATGTTCTGCTTGCTTGCAGGCTGGCAGGCTCCTGCCTGACTGAAGGGAGAGGGACATGGTGACCAGGTCACTTTTCAGAGCAGATAGATGGAGAGATGCAGCACTGAAATGGGCAGGGTAATGTCAGAGGCGCTGGTACGTCACAGCCAGAGTGGGAGAGGGGAGGAAAGGAGTGGGTGTCAGAGGTGGATCCTGTGTCAGCGGTGATGAATGAGGGATGACTCTCTTCTGGGAAGGGTGGCTGGGACAGACAATGCTGGTGCCAGGAGCTGAGCAGGAAGAAACAAGAGCCAGGCAAAGGCCCTGATTAACCTGCATTTAGACAGAACTGGTCTGCTGCTCTGGGGCAAACTGAACAGCAAGCTAACTGCTTCCAGCTTGGGCCTTCACAACATCCAGCATGTCCTTGTCAATCTCTGACTGACAGACTGAAGAGTCCCAGACGGTTCAGAGCTGTCTGATCCAGCAGGGTCAAGCTAGCACAGAGAACAAGACTCCTAACAGCCCAGGAAGGTACAGAGAAAAAGTCTGAAGAGCTCTAAAAGCAGAGTCCAATCCAGCAAACCATTAACTGTGGCTGGTCACCTTCTCCAAGAAGATGAAGACAAAATTTCTGGGCTTTGTCTTTCTTAAGACATGCCCATCTTCCAAATTTTACCTAAGTATGATTTTAGTTCTCTGTCCCATACATCTTTTTCTTCCTGATATAGTATTCTCCTATCTATGGAGATCTACCTATCTCATCTTCGCAGTGCCTTCCTTTTCCTTCTCCTCTCTCTTTATTTATCCTGTTGGGCAATTTGTGTTTTCTTTGTACCTTATGATCTTAGATCTCATTGATAAGAACATTGAGATCTGCAGTTTGTCTTCTCTGGAGGAGTTTTGGCCTCCTTCCTGACTCTCTAGGTATGCCTGCAAAAATAGAACATGTGCATTGCTGACTTATGACCCTATCCTTGAGAAATAAACTTCCTTAAACAACAAGCCACAGCCGTCTGAGGCAGAAGCCAAGATACACTGGCCTTGCCACATGCCACTAAGGTCAGCAGACCCAAACTGCCAGAGCAGACAGAACGACAGAAGCAAAGGACAGATAAATCTAATGACTGTCAGCTTAACTATGTCAGCTGATTTCTGAGCTCAGGCAGAGGGTGAAAGGAGAAGGATGGTCCCAGGTTACCTTACAAGTCTCAATGAATCGAGGCCTGTTTCGAGCACAAGTAGTTATAGCAGTTCTTTAAGTGTTTCACCCAGGAAATGTTCTTTAACATTCAGCTACCTCATGTATCAGGTAAACAAACCATCTGCAGGTCCCAGGCAGCCACTCATGCTGACCTGGTCAGAAGGTGGCAGGAAAGCTGTGAGAGTTTAGTGAGCAGCTGAGGCCTGCAGAGCTCTCTGCTGTATTCATTAAGAAGGATCTATTATTTGCCATATCATGTTGTCCTAAGTATTGTTTCCAGAGATTCAAGGTCACAGCACTCACAGAATCACAGAATGTTAGAGGTTGGAAAGGACATCTGGAAATCATCTTGTCCAGCCCCCCTGTCAGAGCAGGATCACCTACAGCAGGTTGCACAGGATGGCATCCAGGTGGGTTATGAGTGTCTCTAGAGATGGAGACTCCACCACATGTCTGGGCAGCCTGGGCCACTGTTCCACCACCCTCAAAGTAAAGAAGTTTCTCCTCACAAAAGACTCAGATACAAACAAAGCTCTGGTGAACCCAAAAGCCACCTAACTTGGTAGCTGAAAGAGAGCTGCAGCTGGGTCACTGACAGTCACTGGATCACAGAGGTGTCAGTGAAAGGTGTCTCTGGAGTGAGGACCAACCTCCCACTCAGGGAAGGACTATCTTCAGCACCAGATTGGAGCAGCCATGGCTTTTCCACTGAGCCTTAACCACCCTGTTCTCCTCTCAAGGACAGAATTTCCCCCCTCTTTGATGACCTTTTGCAGCCCTGCACCAGATTCCTGGAGAAGTCTTTTCCTAGTGCCCAGCCTGAATCTCCTGAGCTGCAACATGTGGCTGTTGCTTGTTATAACTTGGCATCATGAAGAAGCTTTTGTCCTTGTCACCTTTGTAGCCGCCTCTTGCTCTATTAGCCACACAACCTCTGAACCAGCCCAGGGTGCAGTTAGCTTTATGATGAGCACACAGAGCTAGTTCATATTCAACTTTGCATTCACCATAATGTCTGTGTCCTTTCCTAAAGGACCCAGATCCCTCTCCAGGCTGCTCACTGTAGCAGCATGTTGTCTCTGCAGACACTCAACTATAGAATTCAAAACAAATCTGAGGAATGGCAAGTTGGGACTGGACAGAAAAGCTACTCTCATGGGAGGACATTGCCTCAATGAGACATGAGGATATTGCCCTGTGGAACAGCCCCACAGGGCTCAGTGTCCACTGCCTTTGGAATGGAAGCAGAGGTTGGGGGCTGCCATCATGAACCCCCGCTGGTGCTCCCAAAAGGCAGCTGAGATAGGAAGGAACAATACAACAGAGGGTGTGGAAACTCTACAGTGTCTCAGGAAAGGCCTCACAAAGAAAGCCTCAGAGTCCTCCTAGGGACAGACTCTTTGGAATCCAACACCAGTGGAAAGAAAGGCATGCAGAGTTGCAGTCACTGGCTCGATGTCTGAGTGGAGATGAATGGCACTCCTTAGGGTTTGGTGTTGGTACTGGTGCTGTTTAACATCTTCATCAGCAATGTGGACAGTGGATTGAGAGCACCCTCAGCATGTCATCATAGATGCATGTCATCAAGTCATCATAGCATGATCATCATAGATGAACTTTAAGATCCCTTTCAACCTGAGCCATTCTACGATTCATGTCTGCAGGTAACACCAAGCTGAGTGGTGCAGTTGACACACCTGAGGGACAGGATCCATCCAGAGGGACCTGGACAGGCTGGAGATGTGGGACTGTGAACATCATGAGGTTCAACGAGAAGTGCAAGGTCCCGCCCTGGGGTCAAGGCAATCCCAAGAGCAAATCCAGGCTGAGCAATGAGTGGATTGAGACCAGACCTGTGGTGGAGGATTTGAGGGTACTGGTGGGTGAAAATCTGGCCATGACCCAGCAGTGTATGCTCACAGCCCAGAAGGCTAACTGATTAATGGCCTACATCCCCAGCAGCCTGGCCAGCAGCAGGGCAGGGAAAGGATTCTGCCTCTGTTCTGTGGAGACCTCATCTGCAGTGCTGGGGCCAGCTCTGGACTCCTCAGCACAGGAGAGACAAGGACCTGGTGGAACAGGGCCAGAGGAGGACACAGAAATTATCTAAGGGTTGGAACCCCCCTGCTGTGAGGCCAGGCTGAGAGAGTTGGGGTTGTTCAGCCTGGAGAAGAGAAGGCTCCAGGGAGACCTTAGTGCAGCCTTTCAGTACTTGAAGAAGCCTATAGGAAAGATGGGGAGGGACTCTGTATCAGGGAGTGCAGGGAAAGGACAGGTGTAATGATGTCAGACTGGAAAAAGGGGAGGATTTATACTAGATATTATGAAGATATTTTTTATGATGAGGGTAGCAGGGCACTGCCACGGGTCGCCAAGAGGATTTGTCAGTGTCCCATCCCTGGAATTGTTCAAACCCAGGTTGAACAGGGCTTTGAGCAGCCTGCTCTACTGGAAGGTATCCCTGGTGATTGGAAATAGAAGATCTTTAAGGTCCCTTCCAACCCAAACCATTCTATGAGTCTGTAGTTCTATGACCTGACAGACAACAGGTTGAAGAGGAATCAGCAGTCAGCCCTTGCAGCAAAGAAGGCCAACAGCTTCCTGGGCTGCATCAGCAAGAGCACAGCCAACAGGTCAAGGGAGGTGACTCTTCTCCTCCTTCTATGAGGCCACATTTGAAAGACTATAGGGGAGCTTGGGGCTCCCCAGTAACACACGCACACACACACACACACACACACACACAAAGGCCTGGATATACTGGAGTGAGTCCAGTGAAGAGCCAAGAAATGGGAGGTTCAGTAGGGGGTCCATGATGTAGAGGAGAGGCTGAAGGAGCTGGATTGCTCAGTCTGGAGAAGAAAGAGTGTGGGACACTGAATTTCACGTTCTGCTCCATGGATCAACTACAGAGAAGGCAGAGCCAAACTCCTGTGAGCAGTGCACAGCAACAGGAAAAGAAACAATGGACACAAGGTACAACAAGAGCAGTCTGACCACTGTGAGAGTGGCCATGAAGGAAGAATGGCAAGCACTGCAGAAAACAGAACTTCTGAGAGTCAGAAACCACCTTGACATTCCATCCCCCATAAGGCAGGTTGGGGTGGAAGCTTCCAAACCCTCAGCGTGCCAGAGTCAGGGATTTAGGATTCCTGGCAACATTTCTCTTCTAATGGTTTTGCTTGCCATGAATTCTGTCATGAGGGCTCAGTGAATAATTGCTGACATGCTGCAGTCTGATATCAGTTATTATTAATAACTGGGAAGTCCTAGTTTATTAAAGGAGGAGGTTTGTGTGTGCTCAGAGAGGACACGAGTTGCTTTCATCTGCCTTCAGGGAGGAAAAGGTTCCTTTGACATTGCATGGCTGGTATGACAACACCAGTCCTGCCAGGGCCATTATGGGCCATTCCTACACTCAGTGCTCTGACTCTAATCCTCAAGGCTTGGTCACAGTACAAATTTAAGTGTAAGACAGTAGTTCAGCTATTTCATCCCCACACTGGGGCAGATGTTCATTTGTTTGGTCCTTAAAATCTGTTGCTTTATTTTCACCTACATGTTCCATAAGCTCCAGTGAAGACACTCACAAATGACACTCACCCAAGGGTAGGGACCTCCACACTGAGCACATGGAAACTATAGGCTGGGGATTCTTCTGCTATGACCTTCATTTCCCAGTGTACTCCTTTCACACCCTTCTCATACCTACAGATCCTGGCAGGTTTGGGTTATTAGGTTTTAGGCCTTTTCCAGCCTGGTTTGTTTTCAAAATCAGGATGTGCTGTGATCAAGTAAGAACTGAGAACTATCTAGATAGGATAGTACCAATTAAAACGAAAGGAGTTCACTCTGCACTGTGCAAGGGTGAGACTGTGTGAAGCCTCAGTTTGAAATAATCATGATGGTGAAAATGATGGCAAAGCTGACTTGAGAACAGTCAGGAATGGAAATCACCATGAGAGCAGCAAAAAGAAAACTCCAAGTGCAATTCCAGCACAAGCTGGTGAAGTATTGCTGTTAGAAAAGTATCAGTGCCAGCTTCTGATCTCAATATTTGAGGCCTCCCCCAGAACACAGGGAGGAACACTGCTGTTTGCCCATAGTCAAGAAGAATTTGCTCAGGTAGAAAGATGCATGCAGATGGCATCATGGGCTGCTCAAGGCAAGCTGAATTTAAAAAGAGTGAATAAAGTTAGTTTGTTCAGCCCCCCAAAAAAGAGAAAAAACCTATTAAATACCTTACAAAAGAAGGACAAGGTAACAGAAGGACAAATGGAAATAACTGATTATAAAGAGGAATAACAGGAGTTTTTTAACCATCAGAGCTGGCACCTAGTTGGAGTATTAAGGCAGTGTCTGACAGAGCTGCCACAGATTTACTTTATAATGGGAACTCTGTGACACAGCTTTCCTCCCACCCAAACTCAGATGCCTTTTCTAAGGTCAGGAACAAAGTCTAGGAGCATAAAAGGCCAGGAGACAGTGAACTCAGAAACCCTTGGCTGCAGTAAATGCCAGTTGGGAGTGACTTGCTGCACAGTCATTTTGGCAGTTTCTTGTTCCTACCCTTGCGCATCCTCTTTCAACAGCCAAACTACAGTGAGCTTTGTGCACAGCATGATAGGGCACCCATGTATTGGGCCCAGCAGTAGAGCAATGAAGATAGTGCACTCATTTAAACTAACAAGGCACATTACAGAAGCTTTAGGCACTGCCAGCACCCCTGCCAGGGCAGCCCCAAGAACAGCATGTCCCAATTCTTACCTGCTAGCAAGACCTCCACATCCTTTAGGAATAAATCACAGCTTGGTGTTTACTGCAGATAGAAATATCACTTCTGTGTGTCCATCTTCTCCTCTGCCAGTCATAGTGATGATAACTGTGAGGCAGCAATGTGCCCTTGTGACCAAGAAGGCCAGTAGTCTCCTGAGGTTAATTCAGAAGAGTGTGAGCAGCAGGTTGAGGGAGGTTCTCCTCCCACTCTACTCTGCCCTAGTCAAGCCACAGCTGGAGTCCTGGGTCCAGTTCTGGGCTCCCCAGTTCCAGACAGACAAGAAACTACAGGACAGAATCCAGCAGAGGCTAGGAAGATGGTGAGGGCACTGGAGCATCTGTGGGAGGAGGAAAGGCTGAGAGCCCTGGGGCTGCTGAGCCTGGAGAAGAGCAGCCCCAGAGGGGAGCTGCTCAAAGCTGAAGTAGAGCTAAAGGACATAAGGCAAGAGGCTGGGGCCAGACTCTGCTCGGTGGTGTCCAGGGACAGGCCGAGGGGCATTGTGCACAAACTGGAACCCAGAAGGTTCCACCTGAGCAGGAGGAGAAGCTTGTTTGTTGTAAGGGTGTTGGAGCCCTGGCCCAGGCTTTGCAGAGAGGCTGTGGAGTCTCCTTGTGTGGAGAGATTCCCCAGGCAGCTGGAGGTGATCCTGGGCAAGCTGCTGTGGGTGCCCCTGCTGGAGCAGGGGGGTTGGCCCTTCCAACCCCCAGCATGCTGGATTCTGGGACTCTGTGACTGTCATTCCTCCATCATTTGGTGTGTACGTGTGTGTATGTGTCTCTGCACATGTCTACCATTCTATTAGGACCTGCTGAGTGCTTCCAGATCCTAAGAATCACAACAGTTGTCTTAGGGTTCATGACTCTGCTGACTTGTGATCAAGAATGCAGAAAGCTGTGACCCAGAGGGTATCCACTCCACCTCCTTCGGCATCCGGCTGACAATTGAGCTGCCAGCAGAGCTAATGCTGTGTCCAGTGGGCTGAGAACCCTGCCACAGACTATAAATTACAAAGGGCCCAGTTTTAACACCTCTTGGTTTAGTTATGCATAAAAGCTTTCAGTCCTAGTGTCTCTGTAAGGAAGTGATCAGAGCATCTGCCTGGCTAAACAGGTGTCAAGAAATACCCCCTGGTGAGAGGAAGTTTAGAAGCTGTGAGAAGAGCTTGCAGTTGCAGGGAGGACAGTGTGAACGTGGCTGTGTGCACCTACTGACATCCCTGAGCACTTGGCTTCAAGGACAGGAGATTTTCCTGCAAACAGATCTCCCTGGCAGAGGTCTGTGCCAAACACAACTGCTACAACAACAGCACTTGTACCCTGCCTTTTGGTTAAGAATGTGTTGATGGACCAGGAAGCTCCAGGTTGTTTCCCGAGGAGGTGGGAAACTCAGAGCTATTGCATGATTTGTTTAACGTGAGAAATGAGCTTTCCTCAGGCAACTACTAGGAAAATCTTTCTCCAGCCTTCAGGACAAAACACACCAGGCCTGACATGCCATTCTTCAGTCCACAGTCCCTTTCAGAGCTACAGAGAGCATCTGCAGGCTCTGATTCATTTCACCATGTTTGGTGCAATGCACTGACTGATTTGGTTGTGAATCAAAGGACTCTCAGTGCCACCATCCAGAAAGGAAATTTATCTTGGAAACAGTAGCCAGGATCAAAACCAAAGGGAAGCCTCTTCACACTCCAGCATCCCCCAGAGGTGAAGGAGTGCCTTGCTTTGACTGATTTGGATGAAGTGGGAGAAGCAGACACAGGGTGGGGCATGGAGACCACTGCCCTGATATGCAGCCCTATCAGCAGCCTCATAACCAGCTTGGAACTTGGCCATTTGCCACCCACCTCCTGAGCTGGGCCAGCCTCACGTCACCCTAATGAGATGACCCAGCAGAACATCTCCTCCAGGCAGTGCCAGGATCCACCTCCCCTTCAGGCTGATGGCTGCTCTCTGTGCCCTGCAGGAAGGTGACCTGGCTCGTGATCAGGGCTGCTGGGTAGCACATGACCTGCAGCATGACCACTGGTAGACCTGAGAAGATGTCACACTTGCTCTAGGCTTTTTGTCTCCACTGACATGGCCAGAGCACACTATCCAGATCACCTGTTACAACAGCGTGAGGCAGCATAACTCCATGTTAAAGCTAGATAACTTGAACTCCATGTTAAAGTAAATACTTGCCACTGCAAATGAAGAGCTGGACTGGGAAGTTGTGATCCCATGATGACCTTTTACAACACACCATCAGAAGAGGTCTCTGTTACTCTGCCCTGCAGTTTGTGTGCTTAGACCCCTTGAACCATCAATTACAACACACAATTGGCTCCACGAAGTGAGAGTGTCATGGCACAGCCCTGGCAAACTGCCTCCCTCCCACTTCTCCCTCATTAGGCTACTCCTCGTTTGCTAGAGCTTTAATTAACTTGTCACTAGCAACTTGGCCTGGGCTGCATTTTCCCAGATGAAACCATATAAGACAGGACAGCAAGAGAGGAGGGTGAGAAGACGTGCAAAGCAATCAGCATGTGTCCATGAATTCAGGGAGAGGCTGTAGGAAGATTTCAGCTGGCTTGGACAAACTGGGGGTGTTCAAAACATAGGTTGGCTGAGTCCCAGCAACTTCATTTCAGCAAACCCAGCACAGGGCCAGCAGGAGGGACAGACAAAACCCAGCAGAATCAGTAGCCTTGGGGAATAAAGCTATATATTGTACCATTAAAGTGAATAGCCCAGACACGGCCAACCTACCAATCCAGCCTGAAACACTTTCACAGGAAAGCTTTGTTTACACTTTGCCTGACTCCTGTGCTTTTGCTAATTCAGAAGCCACTGCTTGGCCTCAGATCACCTTCTCCCTGAATCCTGTGGCCAGGTTGTGTTCCTCCCCTCTGCCACCCACGGAGCTCAGCAGATGCTCCATGGCGCCGCGGCAAAACATTGAGCCAACACATGGAAGGAGGAGAGGGCACCAAAAATCCTGGATGGGGAGGGCAGCCCATAAAACATACACCTGTTGTCAGCCAGAAGCCAAGGCTTGTGTCAGCCTGCTGCAAATATTTTCCCTTCCACCTCGGTGACCTTTTCAATCATACTTCACGAGGGAGACTGCTCCCATTAAGCGCTACTTGATCTTCTGCTAATGCAGCAGTTATGAAAGGACCACAGCACTTGTCACTAGGATAAACACCTTTGCAGTGGGAGAAGGCTGTGGAGAAGGGGCATAGCCTGCTTTCCCCTCTAATCCACACGTCCCTTCCCCTCCATCTGCCCATCACCACCATTATGGCCTCAGATTTGGCCAAGGAAAGCTGCGCTTGGCTGAAGCACTAAACACTGTCCCTGCATGTGCTGTCTCTGCAGGCTCAGCTGCCTGAGCCTGAAGGAGCACACACAGAAGATCTGATTTTCTGATCAATGACATGTTCCTCTGCAAGAGAGCGACTGAGGATGAAATATGAGGTGTACACTGTCCCTTCCACACTCTGGATCACACAGGCTCTGCTAAAGTCATGAAGAAGGCTCCTACTGCAGCCATCCCCTGTCCAGTCAGATTTGAGAGACCAGCTGAGCCTCCAGCTTTACCATATTCAGAAGAAAGGTCTTAGGGGAAGCAGGAACCTGCTTTCTCCAACTTTGGGTACTGGGAGAGGCAAGATCCTGGGGAACATGGATCCCTGGTTTGATCTGGTGCCATGTTCCTCTGGCCTCTTCAGAGTACAAACTAGTGCTGCCATTAACATCCTGTCAGCTGGCTCCTTCCAGCTCCTGGGCACGCTCAGCTAAGTGACCAGCACCAAGGTATTTCAGCAGCCCTTTGAGGAGGGTGAATAAATTCATTTCTCTGCCCCAGAACAGGACTGTACTCACACAGTATCTAGCTCTTCAGCCCAGCAAAGAGACCTAAGGACCCCCCAGAAAGGACTGACCTTGGAAGAAATGGCATACATAGGCAAAGTAATGTGAATTAAAAGGCATCTGCATTGAAAGATTGTTGTCAGCTGTAGTGGATGTCTTGAATCACATCTGTGTCATAAAACACAGGAGCCACAGAAGGAAAGGGACTTCAGAAGTCTGTGGTCCAAGCCCAAAGCTTTCTAGAGCTGTACCTGCTAAGGCATTTTTGACAGGCAAGGGCCCTCTCCGGGGAGCAAGCAAGAAAACTGGCAGTAATTGATAAGATCACAGCTCTCTGCACCAGTACAAACTGGTTGTTGTGAACGCAATGGTAATCCCTGCCACTGGGACAACCTGCAGACCTGGCCACCTCTCCTATGGACCATCTGGCCATCCCTGTGTTAGCAGTCATGAGTATTCCCCAACAAGGAAGGAGCCATCAGGACTGGGAAAGGACTGTGAAATCTGCCCACTGCAGCAAGGTCAGTTTTCAGGAGAGTTTTCCCTATTTCTGCTGCCCTAGAGGTAGAAATCTGTGAAGATGTAAGTGGGTCCCAAAGCACACCCAGGGCCCTCTTCCAAGGGCCCAGAGGAAGCAAGCACTGAACAGCAAGCAGCTGCACTGTCACCAGTAGTAGCTTTCTGTAGACAAGGCAGAAGAAGGAATGGGTGCAGCAATGGAGGCACTCTCCACTGCCTTTGAACCACCAGACAGAGATGTCTGCCCATCTGGCATGCAGCTCTGTGGGGCTGTCCCTCAGCTTGCATAGAAAACACAAACTCTGGGAGGTCAGACTGGTGAAGTATAAAGGAAGAGATGTTATCTTAGCCTTCAGGAGGCATTTCCTGGCGTGTGACTGCCAGCCAGGTGCTGATAACTGGCTATAATTTATTCAGGTAGAAATCCCTCTTCCCACTCTAACAACATTTTGTTTGCTCTGTCCTGAATAACAAGCCCACCAATGCCCTGGTAATGATGGTTCAGAACATGTGCAGAGTTCCTAATACTGTGCTTCATCAACTCAGATAACTATCCCTGCCTTCTCGGTGACAGTCCCTCATACTTCAAATGTCTCACCTCTCCTACCTGCCAACATTTGAAATCTATAAATAAGGCCAACTAGGAGGGGAACAGGGGATGTACTCAGCCACCCACGAGATATCTGTTAGCCTAGGGTGTAAGCAAACAACGCTCCACTAGGGAGTACAGGCCTGACCCTGCAAGGTTGGGAGTAGTCTGGCAGATCACTGATCAGTCCAGACCTCCCTCCAGAGCAGACTGCCTCTGGGCATTTCTCCAGCTCTCCTGTCACCTCAGGAGCACAGGTCCCTGCTGTTCCAACGCCTGCAGCAAGGCTTCAGCAGAGACCCCACATCCCTGCAGAAGACTCTCCTGAGCTGACGGAGAGGTTCAGGAGATGACAGGGATGCACTCAGTGATGCTGTCAGCCTTTCCACCCCTGACAGTGCATTCTGAAGCAGGATACCGCTGCCTACCAATATCTAACCCAGCAGTATCTTCCACTGTTGCACTAAACACCTTCTGGCACAGCAGCTTCCACCCATATGCCTCTGCCCAAAGGCTGCTCTCAGTGGTCTGCAAGCCCCAGCAGTGCAATCATCCATGTTGGGTTTTTATTGTTGGGGTTTTGGGGGGTTTTTTAGGGGGTTGTCCTCTGCACAGACAGGAGTTAGACTCAATGATCCTTGTGGGTCCCTTCCAACTCAGGACACTCTATTCTATGACTCTATGAGATGGTCTATGTTTCCATAGCAAGGGCAAGTAAATCCCTCCACAGACTTTCTTTACTTGCACAGCCAGAGGCTGAATCTTTCTCTGCATTACACACCCCTTCCTCACTGAGCCCAAAAGAGCAATGGAGGGAAACACAACTGTTGGCTCACTTCTACTGCTCATGTGACCATTTGTTACCCAGAGCCAGAAGCCCAGAACAGTCCAGCACAGGTCTCAGCAATGTGGAAGCATTCAGTGGTGGTGTGCCACACTCACACAGGCCACTCCTGTCAGAACATGCTACTTGGAACCTACTCTGGAAAAAGTCCTGATGGAGCAGAAAGCAGCGGTGCAGAGCAGCCTCTGTGCCCAGGCCCTCTTTTGTCTTCCCTTCCAAGCAGAAGGCTCTCAGACAAGTATGGAATGGCTCTTTGATGAGTACAGAATAACCTGCTCTGCAATCAGTGTCTGCTTGCTGGTAAAAGCTGTTAATTGCCTCGTATAGTCTTCTGTCAGCAACGTTATCCCCTCCTCTCCCGCTGAGAGCGGGACGAGAGATTGTCCTGGGCAGTGGCTGCAGTAGGACATGGAGATGGGGAAGGGGAAATCTGATAGGAGAAATAATATCTATGGCAGCAAGCAAGGCTAAGCAAAAAGCCGTGAGGAAAGCAGGATTCCAAGGAGAGAGGAATGCTGGGGGAGGAAAAGCATGGGCTTCTCTTGACCAAGCTCCAGGATCATTTTAAAAGGGCCCAAGAAATGATTTTTTTAAAGTCTATTTTTAATACAGCCTATGTCTGAGATGGGAGCAGTGCCTGCACCACCACTATCTGATTACTTCCAAGATTAGCAACAAAATGATTAAATTAGGATGGAATATTTTCTAACAAAAGCGGCATTGCCTTCAGGGGAGCAAGTCTGAGCTGCAGAGATCACGTACAGGGAAATCCCACACCACAGGCCATCCCTCACGGACAGGAGTCCTCCAGCTGGACATAACAACCATTTGAGTTAATTGCAACACACTGGGGTGCCTGCCCATGACATCATCTGATGGCAATATCTCCCTATAATTGATCATAAATAGATGCCCTCCACTCCAGCTGACAACAAAAGCTGTGCAGACAGCAGTGCATTAGGCCTAAACTCCTGTTCTCTGAGGAAAGGGCACCAAGCAGCTATTCAATCCCAAAATGAGCTCATGGGCCTTGCTTCAGGAAGTTCCTAAGACACAGACAGACCTGTGAAGACCAGCACAGCCCCTGGAGCCCCCCTGCCCATTGCTGTCACAGGCTGTTTGGCTAGGTGCTCTGTTGTGATGCCATGCAGGTGTACTTAGGAACTCTGTAACACAGGGAGCCCTCAGGAGCTTCCCACCTGCGTATCAGTGCTTGCTTTGCTGGCTAATGTTTTAATTCCTCCAAGTAATATATAAACAAAAAGGATTTTGATCACTGTGATCACTCCCTGGCCCTTTCCCAAAAGCTGCCAAACTCACTGACAAGCCCTCTCTAGTGCTGGTCTGCACAGAAGATGACAACTGACAGCAGCTGGAGCCTCTACTGCTCTCCTCCTTGAGGCAAAACTCCTCTCTCCACTGATGGTTGCATGGGGGTGGTCCTTCTGGGGACTCCCAGGTGACAAGCTGCTGGCCCAGCTCAGAAGGCAGTGTTTGGGTTATATTGAGGGAACTTCCCCACTTACTGACTTCTTTGCATTCTCTTCTTTGCCAGAGAAACTGAGCTTATGCTTTACTTACACCAAAGATCTCCTCCTCCAACCACAACTGAATCACTTCTCCAAGTTACTACTACCATTTTTGGGGAGCACCTTGGTCCAAAAAAAGCCAAACACAGATGGGATCTACAGATGGGATCCTATCACCACAGCCCCCTCCCAGTCCCACCAGCCCTTTCACACACTGAAAATTCACCCTGGCCAGGGATCCCCACAGAAATCACTTCGTCCTTTCCAAAAGAGAGCAGCTGTTTCGCAGCGGCTCGGCACAGCAAGTCAGCAGATGATGAATCCCATATTCAGTTGAAACCTGGGAACTTTGGGAGAAACAAGACACCAGCTGTGTAAGCTGGAAGAGAGCTGAGACACCTGGTCCAATACTTCTGTTCCCAAAACAGCACCAAGCAGCACTTCAAAACCACTGGAATGTGGTTTTAAACTGCCCCCAAAGCAGTGACCTCTGGCAGAAAAGATTTCCTTGGTCCCATGTGAAGTATTCTCCTCCACTCTGAGCCAGGAGGGACCCCTGACTCTCAGCTCAGCTCCACAACTCTTAGATGATGTTTACAGGGACAGCTCACAGCAAGGGATGACTGAGGCCCAGTGAGAGCGTGACCTTAGAGAGGAAAACTGTCAGGCCTGGTGCCAACAATACACTTAGGCCTAAATGTTCCAGTGTTTCCTGCCATTCCACCAAAAATCTTGGAGAAACTTCTTTTTGGCTGAACCAGGTGTCACAGAAAAGAGTGCCAACCACACTGTTTCTCTGCCAAGTCCAGAGGAGATTTACAGGGAAGTCCACACAGTGCCTAGATGGGTGCAAAGCAACCAAACAGCAGAAGAAAGTCACCGGAGGTTGCAGCTGCTCAGTCTCCCAAACATGATCTACCACATCCAGACTGGTTCTGTTGCTTCCTCTCCTCCCCCACATCACACAGACATTAGTGAGAAGGTTGTCAGTAATGCTGCACAAACATCAATGCTCCCAAATGTGCTGTGAGTGTCACCTCTGCAGGCAGTGCTCCACACTCCTGTCTTAAGAGATGAAAACCAGTTCTGTGTCTAGCTCTGCAACATCTGCAGCTGCCCCAGCTCCATAAAAGCACATTCCCTACCCCTTCAGATGGTAGCTCCACAGATAAGGCTACTTTTAGATTCATTTTTGTTGGAAGAGACCTTTAAGATCGTTGAGTTGCCATGTTAATGGCCAAGCTCCCAATCTTAACTGAACACTGCCAGGTCACCGTCAGGTCACCTCAGCTCCACATCTCCCTGTCTTTTCGATCCCTCCAGGGATGGCAACTCCACCACTGCCCTGGGCAGCCTGGGGCAGGCCTTGACAGCCCTTTCAGGGATGAAATTGTTCCTCATCTCCAACCTAAACCTCCCCTGGCACAACTTCAGGCTGTCTTCTTTTGTCCTATCACTTGATTCCTGGGAGAGGAGACCAATCCACACCTGGCTCCAACCTCCTTTCAGGGAGCTGCAGAGAGTGAGAAAGTCTCCCCTGAGCTTCCTTTTGTCTAGGCTAAAAAACCCAGTTCCCTCAACTGCTCCCTACAACAAATGGGTGCTACACCACCTTATTTGCTCTTCTCTGGACACACTCCAGCACCTCAATGTCCTTCTTGGAGTGAGGAGCCCAAAACTGAATCCAGGATTCCAGGTGTGGCCTCCCCAGTGCCCAGTCCAAGAGGACAATCCCTGCCCTAGTCCTGCTGCCACACTAGTCCTAATCCAAGCCAGGATGCTCTTGGCCTTCTTGGCCACCTGGGCGCTCTGCTGGCTCAAACCCAGCCACTGGTGACAAGCACTCCTAGGTCCTTTTCCTCTGGCAGCTTTCCAGCCACTCTGTCCCAGGCTTAGAGTGTTATGGTGTTGTTGTGACCCCAGTGCAGAACCCAGCAGTTGGACTTGTTGAACCTCATTCCATTGGCCTCAGCCCATGGATCCAGCCTGGCCAGGTCTCTCTGCAGAGCCTCCAACCCTCCAGCAGATCAACATTCCTGCCCAACCTGGTGTTGTCTGTAAACTCACTGAGGGTGCCCTCGATCCCCTCACACTTCTCAAGCTCTTATGTGGCTCACAGCAGGGCTCTTACCCCATAGGCTCTCAAGCTCCAGGACAGAACATTGGCTCTTGAAAAATACCTCTGGTAACAGAAAATTCCCTTTACCATCTAAGAAGGCCTCTCTTCTTTACTTGGGAAAGCACTCTGAACTCAAGCAGAGGGAAGCAGTGTGGGCCCGTGGCTAGAGCACTGCCCTGGGTGCAGCAGCTCCCTTATCCAGCCGCAGTGCTGCAAGAGGTTTGGGTGGACTTGGACAAGGCCTCTCTTCTCAGCTGTCCAATTTGTAAACTGTGAATATTTAGGGGCAGAAGCAACCTACAGGACAGCTCAATGTGACTGAGGTGGAGAAGCATGAGTCAAGCCCTTTGGGACATAAGCTGTGACCGTGTTGTTTCCCCCTCCTCACCTCAGAGACATTCTGCTGCCAATGCTGCCTCCTCACCATCACACTTGGAGGTGTGAGTAAGCAACTGTTGCACAGCTGTGAGCTGTGAGACCTAACACCAAGCTCCACAGTCCACATTTCTCCTTTCATGGCTGTTACAGTAATGGTTGTTCTCTACCTCATTCATCCCATGGGAGGTCATGCTTGACAGAGGGTCCTTCACACCACCAGCCTGTCTGTGCATGACCAAAGGACAGACACTGACACTGTATCTCCCAGGTTATCAGAGTTCAGCATAACACATCTTCCGTCAACCCCCACGCACACACCAGCTGCTCCTGCTTGTGATTGACAATGTTTGTCCACTAACACATGCTCAGAAATTTCTATGAGGCTTCTGCAGGTCTTTTCAAGATCATCAAGTCTTTCATGTTGAGATCTTAACACACCCTCACAAGCAGTTCTTGTGATCCTCACAAGTTCTTCCCTTACCCTCACAGAAACCCTACAGCACTGCTGTACAGTACCACAAGAAGCCACTTCCCCGGAGTTTTAAGGGAGCTGAAAGCACAAAGAACAGAAGAACTGCTATTCCTTGGCCTAACCAACCATCTCACACAAGGAAGAGAGCTCAGAGAGGTTGGCCCAGTGCCCAAGCACCCTGGTCAACTTACGATGCTGAAAGCATTTTGCCAGCAAATTTCATTTTGTGCTTGATAAAAAGACCAGATCATTTTGTTGTGAGTGAAGAATGAAATGTCTTCTCCCTGAATTATAGGGTCCCTTTTATAATGGCAGGTGTAGCTCTAGGATATTTACAAGTTAATCTGTTAAAACAATTGCCCTTTAATTACCTTGCAGCTGATGGGATCCCATCCTTGTGCTGGAAGAAGGTTTGCAGAGTGAGTCTCTAACACTCCTTTCCAGAAAGCACAAGGACAAGCTGCTCTTGTGTGTCCTTAGCTGCTAGTTGTGTTAACAAAAATGCCACCTGTCCTTCAGAAGCTGACACTGTGAATACCAGCAAGGACTAATTCCATCAGTAAGGGCAGAGCTCAGGGCATTAACAGTGACATCTGATGCATTTCCCCCTTTTTAACATTTCTGTTTCTTTATTTCCTATGCTGAACTCCAATTTCCTCTCCCTCCATGCCAAATGAATTGTGTTTGGCCTCTATTCCCAGGACACTGCCTGTGGAAAGCTCCTTGGAGGCACCCCTCTACCTGTCTGCTGTCAAGAGTGAGAGAGGCAGAAACTGGGAGTGAGCAGCCCCCACAATGCCATTGTTAATCCTGCACTCTCCAAAGTACAATGGAGCCTCTTGCCAGACCACCATGCAAGACAGAGATCTCTGGAGGACAGCTGCAGTGGCTAACATCAACCCAGATCACTCACTCTCCAGGACAAGATCTCTGAGGGTTCAGGACCTACTGCAGGAACTAGATTTTTGAAGGCACCTGCATTCAGCACACTGAGACATTGAGGAAATGACCACATCTGTTGGATCTGTGTGAGTGCACTCATGACTGAAGACAAGGCTGGACAACAGGTAGGGAGAAAGTAAGCAGCAAATCCTGCTCCCTTCAGCCAAACTGCCTCTTTTTCCACTGCTGCTGGGCTTTAAACACAGGGACAGGGATGATATCCAGAAGATAACTGAGCCTGCTGCACCCAAGTTACCTGGGACAGACAGAAAGGCTGCTGGGCTGGGGGAAAGCCAGCAAGAAGAGGAACAGAAAATGATCTCCTGGAGGCATTTTGTGTGAGGTCTCCCTCACATCATTGTGAAGGGAATGCACACACAGGTAACCCTCCCTTCCAAGGAATGGGAAACCATCTTGTGAAAAGGGACTTGAAACTGAACTGCAACTTCCAAGCTCATCTTGTATTTGGTAGGTTTGTCTCTGAGGCACTCCCCTAAAACACTTGGTCCCTGCATTTGGTGTCCCAGCTGCCTGGGCCATTCCTTCACTTACTCCAAGAGGATGGCTCAGTGTCTTGTCACCAGTTCAGGCTGCCACCTTACTCCAGCCCCACAAGCAGCAGTGACATGTCCCTTTGGGTCACAAAAGAACATAGAACAGATTGCTGTGACAACAGGCAAGTTGGAGAAGATAAAAATACCTCCTCACCAATCGTGCTAGGAAAGTTGGTAACAGAAAAGCCCTGTGGTCATCTGGCTTTTAAACCTGTAAAAACTCACAACACTGACAGTGTCCCACAGCCAGGCCCAAGGTTCTGCTCTGAAGTCAGATCCATGAGTTAGCACCAAAGAGGTTCTTCTGCTTGGCAGCGCTGGAGTAGGGGGAAGGGATTAGGAGTCCTTTGTGCATCTGATACCCAGGATTAATCTCATGACTGGACCAGTCCAGCTGACACAGGACATGGTCCCATAACAAACCCCAGCTGAGTGGGGGGAAATGCAGTCATGGCAGGGTCAGGATTTTACACATCACAGCAATGGGGTGAGAAAGCACTTTTACATCCCAGACCTGGGTGCATGGAGCAGTGTGGGACATCTAAAGGCTGTTCCACTCCATAGTACATATAATCTACAAACCCTAAACCAAGCAGTCTCAATTAATGTATTCCTTTCTAAGAAGTCAAATCTATGCCAGACAGACATTCCTCTCTAATCTACACATATTTATGGATGAATATTTCACAGAATGGTTTGCGTTGAAAGGACATTAAAGATCACCTTATTCCAACCCCTCTACCACGAGCAGACACCTTCCACTAGACCAGATTGCTCCAAGCCCTGTCCAAGCTGGGCTTGAACCCTTTTAGGGATGCGGCATCCACAGCTTCTCTGGACACTGTTCAACAGCTCACCACCTTCACAATGAAGGATTTCTTCCTAGTATCTAACCTAAATCTCCTCTCTTCCAGTTTGAAACCTTTACCCCTGTGCTATCATCGCACTCCCTGGTACAGTCCATCCCCATTTTTCCTGTAGGTCTGCCTTGAGTACTGCAAGGCTGCAGAGAGGTCTCCCTGGAGCCTTCTCTTCTCCAGGCCGAACAACTCAAACTCTCTCAGCCTGGCCTCACAGCAGAGAGCTTCCAGCCCTCAGATCGCTTTTACATTTACAACCTTGTACCAGCCGAACCCATACCCCAGGCCACACTGTGGCCAGGTTTTCCGCTTTGATGGACACAGCAGCACCTCTGGGGTGACACGGGCAGACCCTCTGCCCTGAGGGGAACGGTCCTGGGGCTGCCTCCCCCCCGCTGTCGCCTGTCCTCTGCCCTGACGGGAACAGGCCTTGGGCTCCCTCTCTCCGTTGCCGCCACCACCGCCGCCGCCACCTCCCCTCGGCTCTGAGGGGCTGCCAGGGCGTGCGGAGCTGTTCCTCAGGACCCGGCCTGGCCATCTGCCTTCCGACTGGCCGCGGGTAGTGTCTGTCACAGACGTCACCCTTCGCAACCAATAGGCTAGCAGGAGGGGAGGCGGGGGCGGGGTTTGCGGGGATTGGGGCTGGTCGGCGCCGCTCGCCGGTGTCGAGGGGCAGGTAGGGGATAAGCTTGGGGCGGCTTGAGGGGGGAGGCTGGACCGGGCCGGGGCTGATCCCTACTTTGCTCCGCTCCTCTCTGCTTGCCGGTTCCCAGGCCGTGAGGGGCCTCGCCGGGGCCGGGCTGTGGGGGGCTCGGTGGTCCGTTGCTCGGTGGATGCCGGCGGCCTGGATTACAGGAGGCATCCCGGGAGGCCGAGCCCTGGAGCGGGGTGGAGCTGGGTTGTGGAAGCCGCTGAAGGGTTGAGCATCCGTGGCTCTCCGACGGGAGTGGAGGAGTGGCTGCCGGGGGAAGCTCCGCTACTGGGGAAGGGGCTTGGGAGCGGGGTCCGGGGTGGCTCGGTGCGGTGTCAGGGACGGTCAGAGAGCAGGCCCCGGGTGGGGCCGTGGTGTGCAACGTGTCGGAGTCGTCGGAGACTTGGCCTTAGAAGGGGTCCAGGTGATGTTTAAGAGTTTATTGGGTTATCCCCAGGTAGAAGAGGACAGGGCAGATGCCTGCGGTGTGCTGTGGGTCTCCTTTTCATGGAATCCGAATGGTTTGGGTTGGAAGGGAACTTAAAGATCATCTAGCTCCAATCCCCCTGCTATGGGCAGGGATGCCACCCACTAGACCAGGTTGCTCACAGCCACATCCTACCTGATCTTGAACACTTCCAGGGATAGAGCATCCACAAGTTCTCCAGGTAATTTGTTCCAATGCCACACTACACTCTAAGTAAAGAATTTCTTCTGAACATCTAATCTAAATCTCCCCTCTTTCTGTTTAAAACCATTCCCCCTTGTCCTATCACTATCTACCTGTGTACAAAGCCTCTCTCCTTTCATACAAGCTCCCTTTAAATACATAAAGGGCAAAGTGAGGTCTCCCTGGAGCCTTCTCTTCTCCAGTCTCAACAACCCCAACTCTCTCAGCCTGGCCTCACAGCAGAGATCTTCCAGCCCTCAGATCATTTTTGTGGCCTCCTCTGGAGCCACTCCACCAGGTCCATGTCTGTGCTGTGCCGAGGACTTCAGAGCTGGCCCTAGCACTGCAAGTGAGGTCTCCCCAGAGCAAAGCAGAGGCAGAATCCCTTCCCTCACCATACTGCTGGGGATGCAGCCCAGGACCTGGTTGGCTTCTGTGCTGGGAGCACACATTACCAGCTCATGTACAGCTTTTCATTCACCAGTACCCCCAAGTCGTTCTCCTCAGGGCTGCTCTCAGTGCTTTCTCAGTCAGTATTCATGTCTGGGGTTGCTTTCACCTCAGTGCAGGACCTTGCACTTGACTTGTTGAACCTCATTTGGTCCATGTGAGCCCACTTCTTGAGCTTATCTGCTTCCCCCTGGATGGTATCTGCCTTCCTTGTGTTGACTGCACCACTGTGGTTGGTGTCATGTGCCAACTTGCTGAGTGTACACTTGATTCAATTGTGTACATTGTTAATAAAGATATTGAAGAGCACAAGTCCCAAGACAGAGCCCTGAAGGACATCACTTGCCACTGGTCTCACCTGGGCATGGAGCCATTGACTGCAGTTTCCTGACTGTGTCAATCCAGACACAGATTCTTACCCCCTGAATAGTCCAGCATTCAAATCCTTATCTCTCCAGTTTGGAGATAAGGTTGTCCTGTGGGACTGTGTCAGAGGCCTTGCAGAAGTCTAGGTAGATGACATCAGTTGGCCTTGCAGTCCCTCCATCCTAGAAAGCCACCAGATTGGTCAGGCAGGATTTGCTGTGCTGGCTGCCTCAGACAGCTTTGGGGGGCTTCATGCCTGGGAGCTGCCAAGCTCTGCAGTCAGCAAGACCTTCACCACACGAGTCCCTCTCCTCCATGGTGATTCACAGCACTGCTGAGTTTTGGTCCAGATGCAGGTGCTTTCAGACATGTGGCTGCTGTAACCTTGGCTGGTGCTCTGGGAGAAAACAGCTTTAAAGGCATATGAGGAATAGCTGAAATCACTTGGTCTGTTCAGCCTGGAGAAGAGGAGTCTCAGGGGAGACCTCACTGCAGTTTAGAACTTCCTCACCAGTGATAAAGGAGGTGCAGAGGCTGTTCCTTCTTGTGACCAGTGACAGGGCCCAGGGGAGTGGCATGAAGCTGTGGCAGGGGAGGGTCAGGTTAGATATTAGCCAAAGGTTCTTCACCCAGAGAGTGGTGAAGCACTGGAACAGGCTCCCAGGGATGGCACCAACTCTCATGGAACTGAAAAAGCATCTGGATAATGTTCTTAGACACATGATGTGACTTTGGGGGTGTCCTGTGCATAGACAGGAGTTGGACTTGATGATCCTGGGGGTCCTTCCAACTCAGGATAGTCTGTGATTCCATGTGTGCAGGTGCCCCTTGAGCATTGGCTGTCAAAGGTGCAAAGAGCTAAGTGTAAGGTGGCTGCTGTGAGCACTGGTGTTCTGCAGTTCTGAGGAGTGGACTCTATCTGGTGCCATTCCAAGGTTTTATTTTGTTGCTGGTAAGCATGATAGAATAGATCTCATGTTTTCCCCTGCTTGTGTAAAAACTGCTAGTTAGGAGTGGTTCAGATGTTCTCAGTTTAGTCAGCAGGCTAAGACTGAACTCCAGGGACATGCTCCATTGGTGGGTTAAAAACTGAAATGAGTGGTAGTGGAAAACCAGTTCCAATGGGGCACCAGCACTGGGCAGCTCTGAGCAGTCAGATGTGAGCCAGCACTTTTGGTGAAGAGCTGAACCCCTCCAGTGCAAAGGAGAGAACCATGGCTTGAGGAGGTTTCTGCTCAGTGGAGTCCTAAGGGTTAAGAAGTGCTGTGATAAGCTGATAGAGCTGGAATGCATTTGGGGTTTTGGCAGGTCAGCTGTTGGAAGTGGCTGGTGTTTGGGTTAGATAAAGAAGAGAGGAACTTGGTGTTTGTAATCCTTAAAATCAATGAATAATGAGTTGCATTAGTTTTTAGGTGTTGATACAAGGTAGCACAAGCAGTGGCAGAATATTCCATGTAAATGCTAATGGAATTATGTTAGGTAATAGAGTGCAAGTACCTGGAGTCAGCTGAGGGATGACCTCTGTGGAGCTGATTAATGAAGGTGTAAATGACCTTGCCTCAACAGAGCTGTGCTGAAGTGTTGTCAGAGCTCTCTCAGGCAGCACCACAAGGCCTGCTCTACCTTTCATCCCTGTGGGAATGGGAATGCCAGCCTTGGAGAGGGTAACTTTGCTTTTTGTGGCAGAGAAAATGAGTTTGTATTCCTCTGGATTGGTGCAAATACCTGTCTCTAGAACAGCTTGCTTTGTGCACATCCAGCAAAAGGCATATAGAGATTTTACCAAGCCAGCAACTTGAAATAAAGTTTAAAAATCTGGATTTTACTTAGCAGGTGTCTTGGAGCAAGGGAGGTTTAGGAACTGGGAAATTCCACCCCCTGCCATAGAATCATTTAGTTTGGAAAAGACCTGCTCCTGCTGGCTGTGGCTGCACCAGGTTTGGGATCTGTCTGACTGCAGATTAGTCAGATGAGTTGGGAGGGAGTCCTGGGATAGAATCAGAGTAGTTGTGGTTGGAAAAGGTCTTTAAGATCACTGAGTCCAACCATAGACCTAACACTGCCAGGTCCTCACTAAACCATGGCCCTCAGCACCACATCTCCAGAGCTTTTAAACCCCTCCAGGGATGGAGAGCCCTACACTGCCCTGGGCAGCCTGGGCCAGAGAATGACAGCCCTTCTGAGGAAGAAATTGTTCCTCATGGCCAACCTAAACCTCCCTTGGCACAACGTGAGGCTGTTTCCCCTTGTCCTACCACTTGTTCCATGGTAGAAGAGACCATCCTCCAGCTGGCTCCAGTCTCTTTTCAGGGAGTTGCAGAGAGTGAGAAGGTACCTCCCCTGAGCTTTCTTTCCTCCAGCCTAACCAACCCCAGTTCCCTCAGCTGCTCCTCACAACACTTGTGCTCTAGACCCTTCCCCACCTTCCTTGCCCTTCTCTGGACACACCCCAGCACCTCAATTTCCTTTATGGTGTAAGGAGCCCAAACCTGACCCCAGGATTGGAGCTGTGGCCTCCCCAGTGCCCAGTGCAGGAGGCCAATCCCTGCCCTCGTCCTGCTGCCACCCTAGTGCTGATCCAAGCCAGGATGCTCTTGGCCTTCTTGGCCACCACTCTGCTGCCTCATCTTCAGTTCATGGTGAGAGAAGAAAATATGCCAACCCCTTCAGAAGCAAAACTGAGTAGCAGCAGATGAATGATTTAGCATTTATTATCCAGCAGAGCAGTGAGGCCCCAGTGTCCTTCTTTAGGTCACTCTTGGTCTGTGGTTTTCCTGGTTCTGTATCTCTAACTGGGCAAAGTTCTCAGCACCAAAATGCCCCTTGGAGAGCTTCACAACAGCAAGAGAGGAGCAGGAGGTTGTGTGGAGTTACAGAAGTCAGACGTAAGGCAGTCAGCAGTCTCTTGTGGAGGACTGTGGTACTCTCTATCTGTGGAAGCTTTTTTGGTAGAGATGTTTCTGGGGATCTGTCCAAAGTGTTTCTAGGAGTTTCTGACTGGCCTTGATTTGGGAATAAATTTCTGCTTCCTGGGCAAAATAAAGGCAAATGGGCCAAAAGGCCAAGCTCAATCTAACTCATTGAGACTGCATTCAGCTGAGATCCTTTGTCCTGGATGTGAATTTTTGTTTCCTCAGGCTTTCATGATGTTTGCCCAGTGCACTCAGAAGTGTGTGAGCTTCATGGTGCTGATGGCTCTGCTGTGCTGCATCCTCTCCCCTCTAGCACAAGCCAGCAAGGTGAGCAAACAGCTTCAGACACAGCACTGCAGCCTGTGTGTGGTGCAGCAGAAACAGAAATGGCAGAGAAGCAACTGTGTTTCTGTGGAAGTTTGCAAAGAGCAGAGCTGCTCTAGCAGATGGTATTTGTCATCTGTAGAGCTGTGACAGTACATGACAGTGGCCTTAGCCCTGTCTTCAGCTCTCTTTTGGAGTTTGCATGAGTACCTGGTGTCTGGAGCAGAGATGCTCAGGTCATTTTACGCTATGAGGTTATGGATGTGAAAGAAACAGTGCAGGGAGAAGAGCCATGGAATGAAGTCCTCTCTTTGCCTTTTCCCACCCCCTGGGTGCTGAGGGCAGCAGAGCTGAGCAGACATCTCCAGTCACTGGTGCTGTCACCTCTTGCTCCTGCAGAGCTCCGAGGACATCCGCTGCAAGTGCATCTGCCCCCCCTACCGGAACATCAGCGGCAACATTTACAACAAGAATGTCTTGCAGAAGGACTGGTGAGTTGTGGGTCAGCCCCTGAAAGCCACTGCTCTGGAGTTGCCAGCTGGAGCTAAAGAACTCATTCCCTGCTTGTGCATTTGCAGAGGAAGCTGGTCTGGTAGGTGATGTTCAGCCCAGCCCAGGGGTGTATTTTGAGCAGAGATTGAGGAATGGGGGAGGCATGATTTCTTCAGGCACAGCCCTCAGCAGATTCAGGGACCCTCCAGTCCCTTTCACCTGGGCTGGATCCCTGCAGAAGGTGCTTGGACAGTCTGTCCCAGGAACCTGGGGCTCGCTGAGCTGTGAGGAGAACTCAAAAGGGGATCAGCCTTATCAGCCTGACAGGAACACGGGGACACAGACAAAGTCACCCCAGTGTCCTGCAGAGCATTGGTTTCACCTTGTCCTGTGGCTGGGTTTGGTTTCTCTGTGTTGCAGCAACTGCCTGCACGTGGTGGAGCCGATGCCGGTGCCAGGCAGCGACGTGGAGGCTTACTGCCTGCTCTGCGAGTGCAGGTACGAGGAGCGCAGCACCACCACCATCAAGGTAACAGCAGGGCTGCTCCTTCTGCCTCCCTTCCCCTTGCCATGCCATCTCAGGCCCAGCTAGACTGGTGGGTTCCTGGAGAAGAGCCCAGAAAGGGAAAAGAAAACTGTCACAGCTGGACACAGTGCTAGTGCCAGGGACACTGTGTCCAAGTCAGGAGGAGTCCTGGCAGTGAGGAGCAGGCTGCACAGGAGCCCAGGCTTCTCGCTGAGGATGTGTGACAATGCCAAGCACCTCTGACTGGGAACCCATCTTGCTGGTCTCCTTTCACATGCAGCATAATATCCTGAATTGGCACAGTGCAGAGAAAATCAGCTTGGTTTATGCAGTGATGGCACTTACCTCTCATTGGCCTTCCTGCTTGTGCAAGAGACTTTCTATTAAGCAAAATCAGAATGAGAGGGAAATTCAGAGATCAGGGGCTGCTAGGAAAGGAGCTCCCTGGCCTCTGTGGTGCTTCTTATCAGCACTACTGATCCTCTTCCACTGTGCTGTCCTTAACTGCAGGTGATCATCATCATTTACTTGTCTGTGGTGGGGGCACTGCTGCTTTACATGGCTTTCCTTGTGCTGGTGGACCCTCTGATCCGGAAGCCAGATGCTTATACCCAGCCCCTGCACAATGAGGAGGAGAATGAGGTGAGGCTGCACTGCTGGGGCTTGCAGGGTGCACATGGGTGGCTGCAGTCATGCTGGAGACAGGGTGATATGATGAGAAGAGAATGGCTGGCAGCATGAGCCAGCCATGTTCCCTTGGGGCCAAGAAGGCCAATGGTCTCCTGGGGTGCATCCAGAAGAGTGTGAGCAGGAGCTCAAGGGAGGTTCTCCTACCACTCTGCTCTGCCCTAGTCAGGCCACAGCTAGAGTCCTGCATCCAGTTCTGGGCTCCCCAGTTCCAGGCAGACAAGGAACTACTGGAGAGAGGCCAGCAGAGGCTAGGAAGATGCTGAGGGCACTGGAGCATCTGTGGCAGGAGGAGGAAAGGCTGAGAGCCCTGGGGCTGCTTGGCCTGGAGAAGAGCAGTCCCAGAGGGCAGCTGCTCAATGCTGA
Source organism: Galbula dea (assembly GCA_013399015.1). NCBI lineage: Eukaryota > Metazoa > Chordata > Aves > Piciformes > Galbulidae > Galbula > Galbula dea. Next base: position 414,620 of record VWZX01000385.1, read on the forward strand.
GAAAGAGCTGAAGGCTGGGGACAAGAGGCTGGGGCCAGACTCTGCTCAGTGGTGCCCAGGGACAGCCCAAGGGGCACTGGGCACAAACTGCAACCCAGGAGGTTCCAGCTGAGCAGGAGGAGAAGCTTGTTTGTTGTAAGGGTGTTGGAGCCCTGGCCCAGGCTTTGCAGAGAGGCTGTGGAGTCTCCTTGTGTGGAGAGATTGCCAAGGCAGCTGGAGGTGACCCTGGGCAAGCTGCTGTGGGTGTCCCTGCTGGAGCAGGGGGTTGGACTGGCTGATCCCCAGAGCTCCCTTCCAGCCCCCACCATGCTGGGATTCTATGGAAAAGAGTGACCTCGTGCCTGTCTCCTCTGATCCAGTGGGGAACCAGTGCTGTTGCCTTTTGGGCACTTACCACAGGTAAACATTTAGACTCAAATCTGTGCAGATCATGCTGAAGCAAAAGGGGATATTCAGAGTATATCTTATCTGTTGCAAGGCCAAGAAAAGACCTAATGTCCTTAAATTTGGTCTGTCCATCTAGATGAAACCCAAAGTCCCATGGGCCCTGTTTGTACAGTGTCCTAGCTGCAGTTAGTTGGTCATTACTCTTAATTACTTGCTGAAATATGGGGTGGCCTGTCTTCTAGGTGTTTAAAAGGGCAGGCTCTGAGGTGCTGTTGTTTGACCCTGCTCTGGGCCTGGGCCCTCTTGTGTTTAAGCTCTAGTTCCTTGTGCTGGTCTCCTGAGCAGAATTTCACTTGGATCCCATCTTTTGGGGGTTTGTTGGCATGTGACACCTTGGGCAAGACAATAAGGACCCAGCAGCAAAGACAGTGCCTGTCTTTCTGTCTTTGTCACTCACTCACTCACTCTCTCACAGATTTTAGGGGAGGAAAAATTTCTTGCTGCATGCAGTTCATGCAGCTTCAGCATCCAGCATACAACACCCTTCACCCTGGGAGAGAGGCACTGCTTTAGGGGGAGTGATCCAGGCTTATTCCAAGGGGCATTTCAGAAGAGCACAAGAGCACCCTGACTTGTAAATCTTTTCTTCTTCCCCTGAGGCTTCCCTTCTCTTGTAGGGAAATATAGGAGCTGGGAACAGGCTCAGAGAGGAAGTGTTGGAGGCAGAGCTGATGGCCAGTGTGGAGCGGTGGAATGGCTGCACACACAGGGATGAGCTCTTGTGCTTGATTGCATCTGCAGCTCCTGCTCTGTTTGAGGAATGCAAGAGCTGTCCAGGACTTGTTAGTGCAGTGTGTGGCTCTGTGACACAGCTTTCCTGTGGCTTTCTCAGTGCTGACAAGGCACAGTGTAGCAGGGTGCAGTGCTAGGCAGAGCTTTCTCCTGGAGCCCCAGGGCTGTGCCCTAGCATTGCCCTGGGGGAGGCCTCCCCTGGCAGTTGGTGACTCTGGAGGGTAGTGATCAGCAGGTTACACTTTGAGAAGGGAAGCTGCAATGTGTGAAGATGCTCTCCTAGTCTCTGAGAAAACACTGGATCAGACTCTCCAGCCTATACTTTGTTGTAAGTATAAAGTGTGTGGCCCAATTCTTTCCTGCACTGATGGAAGTGAGGAGTAGCTGCTCCAGCCTGCACAGTCTATCCATTACCTCCCTCTGCTGAAAAGAGGAGGTCCTACAGTGGGCAATGAATTGTATCCTAAAAGTATTCTTTTGCTCCACTGCTCCACAGCAGTAATTCAGATTTAGATCCAGGTTCACACTGTAAATGCCTGATACTAGGTGAGGTTTATCTTCCTCCAGTGTGCTGGCCTGTAAACTCCTTGGGATAGGCTTTGTGATTGCCTTGGTGTTTGTGTGTCACAATGGATCCCCATCCAGGAGACCTTCTGACATTACTGCAGTGGAAGTGTGGTTGTTTGGAGCAGGGCAGGGCAAAAAGCATCTGAGAAACAGATGAGCAGCTACTGTGTCAGCAGGTGTGCTGAGGAGAATGGGAACTGCTGGCCCAGGGTGATGCAGTTTGCTTTCACAATGTGGCTCCTGACAGATTCCTAGCAGTGGATTTCCAACAGAGGATTAGACTTGGTGCTAGTTCCTCTCCTGGGGACTTTTATTTGGGGCCTGTGGCTTTACTGTGGGTGGCCCCAAGAGCAAGCATCCCCACTGGAGTTGGGGGACTGGTTTGAGGAGCTCTGCAAGTGAGGTTCTTCATCAGGACAACTCAAGCCTTGAATTGCTCTTTAAGTTGAAGATTTCCCCCTGTGGAGCTGCCACCTTCTGTTGGCCTGGGCATGCCTTGATCTCTTTCACCATCTCTTCCCGTTGCAGGATGCTCGCTCCTTGGCTGCAGGCCCCACCCCATCCGGGGCTAGAGCCAACACGGTGCTGGAGAGGGTGGAGGGAGCCCAGCAGCGCTGGAAGCGCCAGGTGCAGGAGCAGAGGAAGACAGTGTTCGACCGCCACAAGATGCTGAGCTAGGTCTCTGCCGAGTGACACAGCACTGCTTCCCAGGAGACAGGATAGCTGTGCTGGATGAGACAGGACACTCGTGGTGTTTGACTGAAAGCTCTAACCCTCTCTGGTTTACAGAGAGAAGCAGACCAAAATCTTTGCCTCTGATGTTGCCCCTTGCCCTTCACCTCCCAGCCCAGAGGCTCCTTAACCCTAGTCCCGCTGAGAGCTGCACTGATTGTTAGCTGCATGTAAATGGTTGGTCATCTGCAGTGCTGCTGCCCCAGCTTGTGGGCTGACTGGAGCCAGGGCTGCAGCACAGTCTGCTTAGCTGGACCCTGCAGGCACCACTTGCTGGAGCTGAAGTCTCCATCGGCCCACCCCTCCCCCAGAGACAGGGAGCTCAGTACGGAGTGCTGGAACCCGGCTGAGCCTTCCTGGGATAAAAACAGTGAGATAATTCTTCTGGGAGATAAATATGTGGCACTCCTCCAGGGCAAAGCAGCCTCCTCCAGTTTGCACTGATGTTAACTGGGTGTCATGGTGCTGAGACAGGTGTGTTGCACTGGAAGGAAGAGGAGAAGCTTCCCTGCAGTGGTCAGCTGCTGCTTGCTCTTACCCTGGTGTAAACAGAGTGGATTTCCATGCTCTTCAGGGGTGTCTGTCCAGACTTACAGCAGCACAACTGAGACTGCAGCTTGCTTGTGTAGGTGAACATGACAAAACTGATCAGTACCTTCAGGAGTAAGAGACCAACAGGTAAAAGTCTGAGTTAGCAGTGGATAAAAAACACACTGGGGCAAAAGCTTTCTGTTCACAGCCCTGTTGGTAACCTTCGGTGCTCTCACAGTGTGATCAGGAGCATTTGTCCAGGAGAGGTGGGGCAAAGGCTCTAGTGGAGCACTGTAAACACTTGTCTGGGTCATGGGGCCCTGGAAAGGGGACACTTGTCCTTCTCAGAACACTCTGAGAGCTCTGACTGCACTTGGGCTGAGCGAATGAAACTGAAGTGATTCTGCAAGGTGTGTATCGATCCCTGAGAAGATCTGTCATGTCAGGAAGGTGCTGGAGTTCGTCGTGTAGCATCTCTGTATTAAATGCAGACAAAGATCTAGTCATGACTGGCTTTTTTCCAGGGAAAAAGTCCCACCAGGGCAGGTCTGGGGCTCCCAGCACTGAATGGCTGCCCTCCAGTGCCCAGCAGGCAAGTTGACCTCAAGATCAAGCTGTGGTCACGGCACTCGGGTGCTTCAGCACTGCAGGTGGATCCCCTGGCACTGGTTTCTGCCCATCTGTGCTCAGAAGGTGATCCTCTTGCCTCAGGAGAGCTGGGTTTAAAACCCTGGCAGGCCAGAGCAGTCCTGCTTGGTAGCAGTTAGCAATGAACTGCTTGGAGCTGTCTCGTGGGAAGGCCAAGAGATGAGAACTGCTGAAAGCTGAGCAGTTGCTGCTAAAAGCCTCACTGGGAGAGGCACTGGTTGCCACCTTGCATGGTAGTGCCAAGAGCTTTTGGTGGAGCTGCCCAGCAGGGCCCAGGCCTCTCAGCTGATCCTGCCAGGCAGATCTGAACAGAAGCTTTTGGGGAGCTTTGTACCTGTTACCCTTCATAGCCTTGCTGGGCTAAAAAGTACCCAGAGCATCACATTATAGTGAGGACACGTTTTCCTTTATCCCTCCCTGTTCTGTGGTGCTCAATTGTTGGGACTTTTCTCCCCCTTCTAGAAACTTCATCTTCCCTGTCCTTCCCTCTCACTGTAAATGCCCCATGGACATTGGGTGTGGTGCCTGGGAACTGCAGCCCCACCCCACCCAGAGCATGTGGAGGGCAAGGAGGTTATCAAGAGTGGACAGCATGGATTCACCAAGGGGAAACATTCCTGGTGGCATGGCTGGCTGGGTAGATGAGGAAGAGCAGTGGATGTTGTCTACCTTCACTTCAGCAAGGCTTTGGGCACTGTCTCTCATAACATCATCCTAGGGTTAGACAAGTGGGCAGTGAGGTGGGTTGAGAACTGGCTGAAGGACAGAGCTCAGAGGGTTGTGATCAGCAGCACAGTCTGGTTGGAGGCCTGGAGCTTTCAGTGTTCCCCAGGGGTCAGGATTGGGTCCAACCTTGTTCAACATCTTCATCAGTCACCCGGCTGAAGGCACAGAGCAATCCCTCAGCCAGCTTGCTGATGATCCCAAACTGGAAGCAGTGGGTGACACCTGCCAGGCTGTGCTGCCGTGGAATAAGGGTGTTTTGTTTGTTGTGAGGGTGTTGGAGCCCTGGCCCCGGCTGCCCAGAGAAGCTGTGGAGTCTCCTTCTCTGGAGAGATTCCCAATGCAGCTGGAGGTGACCCTGAGCAGGCTGCTGTGGGTGACCCTGCTGGAGCAGGGGGGTTGGCCTGGGTGATCCCCAGAGGTCACTTCCAGCCCCCACCATGCTGGATTCTGTGGGAAGGAAAAAATCCATTTGAAAGGTCTGAACAGCAGCAGCGGCTGGATGGGAGCTGCTCTTACTGCCATCCATGCAGGGACTGAACCGGTGCGATAGGTCCATCTGGTGGCCAGTGTCCCTCTGGTCAGCACTGAGATATCAGTGGTCACCAGGGGCGGTGTCCCTGCTCCCAGCGACCGGCCCCCTCGGCCCCCCACGCTGGATGGCAAGAGGCTTGGTAAGCATTACCCCCCTGCGGCACCACCCTGCCTTCCCCTGACCCCTTCTAGCAACAGCTTGAAGATAGGAAAGGGAAGAATCCAACAGGTTACAAATCAGCAGTTGGTGAGTTAGAAAACTCCACTGGGGAGGAGGTGGTGTGGAGAGATTGCAGAAAGTAACTACTACTGCCTGGTTAATTATTTGATTTGTTAATTAGCTGATTAGCTTTGTCCTGTACACCACCCTCCCCGGGGAGGAAATGTTTTCTGCTGCCCGGCCTGAAGGCTCTGCTCCTCCCCTTGTATCCTGTGCAGGGGCATCCCCCAGGCAGGATCAGCCTGGTGGCCCCTGCCCACCGCAGCACCTGCCATCCCCGCAGCAGGAGTCAATGGTTTAATTCTTCACCAAAAACAGGAGTGAGAAAAATAAAGGAGCTCTCAGGACAAAATCCAGCCCCTCTGGCCCCCTGTCACATCTGTCATCGGGTGCCTGCCACCGTCCAGACATCAATGCTCTGGATGATTAGCCACTCGCTTTGGTCCTGGGTCACCCGGATCCTGATGCACTCCACAGGGCCGGGCATGGCCTTCTCCAGGCCCCGCTGCTCAAAGGTGCCCTTCTCAAAGGTGCCCACGGTGGTGTAGGCAGAGCAGTCCCGGCCCCGGGCCTGCCGCCCCCGGCCCAGCTCCAGCACCCCTGCACGCAGGAAGTCACCCTGGCGCTCCTGGGAGCCCGTGCGCACCCGGACACGGGTGACATGGGCTGGCTGCTGGAAGATGATGGAGAAAACACTGCCAGCTGCTGGGTCTTTCCCCCAGAAATAGCCCTCTGCTCTGCTGTACGCCTTGAGGGGCTCATAGTTCTCAAAGACAGACATGCTAGTGAACAAGGCTGCCGGGGGGTTGTCTGGAAGGTCCAAAGCATCAGCCTGGAAGTCATCATCCTCCAGCCGGTTGACGGTGCCCTGGAAGGAGGAGTAGAGGCCCATGTGCTGGAAGAGGGAGGGCTTGAAGCGGATGACATCCTTCTGGGTGAGCAGGAGGCGGAAGTGGACCAGCAGCCAGTCGCAGGGCATCTCCTGGTAGAAGAGGAGGAGGAAGCGAGCCAGGCGAGGAAGGTCACTGGAGCGGTAGAGCTTACCGATGTAGCCCAGCTTGGAGAACTCCAGGGTGGCCCAGCTGGAGCCTTCCCGGGAAGCCAGGGCCTTGCGGATGGCTGTCAGGAAGGACTTGGCACACCACACATCGTCCTCGATCATCAGGTAGTAGGAGGAGAGGTTGGCAGCAAAGGCAAAGAGGAAGGCGTAGTCCACGTTCTGCTTGGACCTGAACTTCACCCGCTCCTCAGGGTCGTTGTAGTTTCTCTTGAGGCCCTCCAAAGTGGGGTAAAACTCATGGGGAGCATGGATGAGCAGGAGCCGGCCCAGGAGGATGTGGTGAGCAAACTTGCGGGCAATGTCGGCAGCCACGTGCCTGTTCCACGCGGGGTCCGTGTCAGCCAGGTGCACCACCACCACCATCTCCTGCAGCTCCTCCTCCGTCGACTGCTTGAAGAGGGACTGGAGCGTGGCTGGGAGGTAGTAGCCACGCGGCCGCCGCACCGATGCCAGGCCCACAGCCAAGAACTCTGCAAGGCGAAGGAAAGGTAGTGTCACGCTGAGGGTTGACCCGGGATGCACCACAGTGAAGTTCTTCCCTGTAAGCCACAAGGAAGGGTCTCCATAAAGTTCTCCACGTGGCCAACTCGCACAATCCATGCTATTTATGGCCCCATGTCCACAGCCAGCAAGTCCTTTCTGGAGCTGAAGGCCCCAGTGTCTCAGGAGGTGCCCAAACCCGGGCCAAATGACAGAGACGACAGGATGAGAAGGGGCTCTTCAGAAGAGGAAATACTTAGGAAAAACACCTTAAAAGAAAGCCAAACCTGAGGAAGGAACAGTGCAGAGAGTCTATAGGGCAGGGATGGCTTTGAGGCATGGCTACTCATCCTGGAAGCATGCCCTTAACCCTGCTCCAAACCTGTAGGAGATGCAACCACACTGGGACGAGGCATGCTCCTGCCCTCCCCCCAGCCCAGCTCAGGCTGCGTTTGTTCAGCTTCTCTTGCTGCTGCTCTGTGCAGCACCAGGCATGGGCTGAGCTCTGGTTTCAGCATGGGGTCACATGAGGCTGCCCTAAACTCCTTCTTATGTTCTTTGCTTGTGAATTCCTTTTTATGCACCTGTCCCTAGAGCTTGACCCACATCTCCCATGCTACGTGACTGTCCTGGTGGTCCATCCTCACCACCTTCATCTTCCTGGCTGGACAGAAGGAAACTCAACCTCAGGGAGATGGGATCTCAGCTACTCTCCCCACAGAGATGCGGGAAACCCAAAACATCTGTGGTCACCTGAGTTCCAGGGTGTAGAAGCACATACCATGCATGGGCCTTCCTCTACCCCTCCAAGTCCCCAGACAGAGCAGCAAAGGCTGGCTAGGGAGGAGGTCACCAGATATCACCAGGTCCTCCCATCCTAAGTGGGTTGGCAGCAGACATCTCCCTGCCCTGGCAGCAGTTGTGATGGGGCAGGTCCACGTGCAGCTGCAAGAGGAGAGGTGTGCAAACCCAGAGCCCTGCTTGGTCCTGGAGCCACTCACTTTTGTGGGGTGACAGGGAGCCAGCAAGGAGGTGGTAGGAGACATTGTGGAGAGCAGAGAGGTCATCTGTGTCCCTGAGGATGCGCTGGGCTCCTTCCGGCTGCAGCACCTGCAGGACCATGGCTGGGGCCAAGCCCTGAAGCTCCACCTGGATGGGAGCCGCAGGCAGCCAGGTCAGAACCCACTGTGGATATGTGTGAGCAAGTGGGAAATGACAAGAGGGGGACCCAGAAATGAGGGGGAACCCTTGTCCTGCCCTCCCAGCTCCTGGATCAGGGAGGCAAGGTGACCCCAGGGAGAGGAGAAGGCAGAGCTGGGGCTTGGGGGAGATAGGTGCAGGGAAGGGAGCAGAGCTGGGGTTGGGGTCCATGTGGGCTAGGCAGGGATGCTCCATCCTCTGGTCCCTCCAGTAGGACATCACTGGTGGGAGACTCACCTCCAGGGGTTCCTCTTCCTGCTGGCAGCTCCTATGAAGAAGGAGGAGGAAGAGGAGGAGGAAGGAAGCTGTGAGTGCAGCTGCCAGAGAGCGTTTCAGGGAGCACCGCATAGCCCCAGGCCTGCCAGAGGAAGGGAGATGTCAGGTCAGGGCACAGCCCAGGGCAAACCACCATCCCCTGGAGGAGACAGTGGGGCAGCACCCGGATGTCCCACAAGGCTGAGAATTCTCTGCCCAGAGAATCCAGGGGTGCATACCCAGCAGCACCCACGGACCATCCCCTTTGGACAGGACACCCCAACCCAGCTAGGAAAACACATCAGCCGGGTGCAAAATCCACCCCCTCAGCCCTGTCAACCCCCTGAGCTGGAGGCTCAGGAGACACACACCTTGGGGAGGGCTTTGGGGTTGAGGTGGCACCTCAGGAGTAGCTACCAAGCCCTGGGAAACACGCAGGTCTCAAAGGAGCCCAGGCTGCTCTTCCAAGCATCGCAAGGAGGCAGCAGCTCCCCTGGCCCCTCCTGCCTGTCCAGCTCCCTGTCTGCCACCAGCAGCTGCACTTGCCCTGTCCCAGCCACATCCCTTGCTTGGTAGGACCAGAAAGTTGTCCCCAAGCAGGGGGAGTGTCACCTTCAAGGAATTAGTAGTGCCCTTGAGATATTTTACCTTGTAGCAGAGGCGTGGCAGGAGACTAAAAGGCTCCTGTGTTTGCCTGGGTTTTTTCCATTATAAATATGACCAGATCTGCACTGGAAGAGGAGAAACTGGAGACCAAGAGTGCCCAACCCAGCAGGGCAGACACACCCCATCTGAACTGCTCACAGCACATTGCCTGGTTTTGGACAAAGCATCTTTGAATGTGAACACACAGAGGAAAATCCTCCTAAGCCATATGACAAAACATCAAGGAAGCTGCCAACCCTTCCCAAGCTCAGCCTAGGACTTCTCCTTAAACACCTCCCTGCATCCACTGCCCCTGTGCAGTGCATGCTTCCAGAGCACCTGTGGCCCTCAAACGGCAGAGGCTGGGGCAGCACCTCTGGAGCATTTGCTGGATTTATGGAGAAATCCGGTTTTCTGCCCAGAAGTCCTCTGGAGGGTTGTTAGCATCTCAACAAGCCAGTGCAGAGCAGCTGGGCTGAGTTCTTGTCATGCTAACATCCTAACTGCACTGCCCTCACCCAGGGACATTGTCCCCACCCAGGAACCACTGCTCATTACTCTGTGATAAGCAATTAAAGCAGATTGAGCTGCTGCCTCCCAGGGAGGGTTGGGCTGATCGAGCTGTGGCATAGTGAGACCCATCTCATCCAAGGGGAGCAGAGCAGCTGCCTCCCCTGAGCTTGAACCCAACAGTGGCTCAGCTCTGGTTATCACTGATCCCTCAAAGCACTCGGGGAACAACAAGCTCCTGCTGCTGCTTAAAAAAATCTCTGTCCAGGTCACAGCAGAGAGTAAGAATTGGGAGTGTGAGTGCCATGTGCCAGCCCTACAGCCAGCTCTTCTCAAGACCCCCAGCCTCTCCTTCCCCCGTGGCAATGGGAGGAGTAGATCCACAGACCAATCCTGGACCGTGGGGACATCATTTCGTGAAGCCATCCTGGAGGTGGATTTCTGAGCCTGGACCTCCGTGATCTGTGGTGCAGTGTCAAGGCCACAGGGTGAGCAGAAGGCCAAGGCTTGGCAGCCAGCCACGCACTGAACTGGGCAGTTTTATACTCTGGGTGGCCAAAGTTTTTCTGGTTGCTGGGAGGGTGTCTGGCTGCCAGCAGCTTGTCCTGGAGGGAAAACAAGGTGCTACCCAGCACCCTCAGCTGCCTCGGGCAGCAGTTCCATCCATGGAGCAGGAGCAGAGAGCCCACTGCGAACAGAGGCTTGCACACACCTCACCTTTCCAGCACTGCTCTGCACCGCTGCCTCAGCAGAACAGAAGGTAACAAATGCTGCCACATAATTAGCCCCTTAATTGGGCTTTCGATTTTTGCCTCCATGGAGAAACAAAGCAGCTCTGCTAGATGGGCACAACCAGAAGACACCACTGTGGGCACATCCCCAGGATGAGCATCCTCTCAGCTCCTCCTCACATACCTCCACAGAGCATCCCTGTCCCCAACTCCTGCCCCAGCACTTTATGCTCCTTACCCGGAGCTCAGCACCTTGCTGAGGATGTCCCCAAAGCTCACTTCCCCACGGGGCTGGTGTCCAGGAGCAGCTGGCTGCAAGGAGCCCCGTGCCTGGAGCCAAATTCCTCCACTTTGTTAGGAGAGAACAGGCCAAATGGGCTGCATGACACAGCAGCCGTGACTCAGTCCAGCAGTGGAGGGGATGGAGAAGGAGTAAATAAGCTGTTGCCCTGGGTCCCGTGAGGCTATGAGGAAGGGCTGGATGCTCCCCATGTGCAGGCAGCTCCAGCTGCTTCCTTCAGCACCGGGGAGTGGGGAGCTATTTGACAGGGAGGAGGGGAACAACCAGGGCTCACCATCCTGCTGCCAGAAACGCCTTTCCACACTGGGGGAAACTGAGGCACAGAAGGTGGCTGTGCACCACCCAGCAGGATGAAGTGCCAGATCTCCTGCATCATGGGGCAGTGCCTGGTGGGATCCCCACGATGGAAAGGGGCAGGGTGCAATCCAAGGTCAGAAGACACCTCTTCTTGGAGCAAAGAACATGGCAAATTGTACCCTTATCCCCAGTAGGCAAATCGTTGCTGTTCAGGGCACCCCTGGTTCCCCTGGGAGCCAATCCAGAGTCCAGCTCCTCACTCTGGCAGTGCCTCTGCTCCAAGGCTCAGAGGAAGGAGTGGAAAAGCTCCGTTTCAGTAACCAAAACTCTAGGAGCCAAAGCTTTAGGTCAACCCAGGTCTCCTACAGCCCCACAGCATAGGGGGATCTCTGCAGACAGCTTGGTAAGGAGACACTCGGGTCTGATGGGGTCCCCATGCTGTCCCTCCCACCCGGCCCACCACCCTGCCCCTCCCTCTCCCAGGGCACCCTTCCCGTGCAGCCCCGTCCCACGACAGCACTGCGATGGCTCATGCCCAGCACCGCTCCGGACGTGCCCACCGAGGCGGCAGAGACTTACTGGGTGCTCGGCAGACAGTGTGTGGGCGCAAGGCAGCAGCAGGCAGGCAGCCTGGCTGTCTCGCCAGGGTGCTCGCCCCTGGCAGCTTCCCCAGGGCTGGCCAGGACTCCGGTTTCTCACTTGGCAGAGCCCCACCCCGAGTTCTCGGCTGCCTCCCGCAGAGGAGGAGCGTCCGGCAGCGCCGGTGAGCCAGCCCGGCTGGGGGGGACTCTGGGTGGGATGGGACGAAGGGTCCCCAGCGCTCTGCAGCAGTTCGAACAACCTCAGCCTTCTCACGGGACAGGGCATCCCACGATGGAACTGGCCGTATCCCACCCACCTGCCATCGATGTTGTCAGCCTCAGAGCCCCAGGCAGGATCAGACCCCTCGAGGGCTCTTGCCAAGCCCCAGCACCCCAAACTCCTGCGTAAACCTCCCACTTCAGGGGCACTGAGGTGAAAACATACCCCGGGCCGAGCTGGGAAGCCTGGTGATGTGCAGCCGTTGCACCTTTTTACTCCTGTTTACTTCCTAATCCTTGTGCCAAGGTGGCAGAAACCTCGGGGGCTGCTGAGCCTGAACTGCCCCCCCGGTACTGCAGGCCAGGGCAGAGCTGGCTGCCGGCATCCCAGCCAGGATGCACCCCACAGGGACACATGCTATCCCCACACACCCCAGCATCTTGGTGGAGCACTGAGCACCACAGCTCTGCCTGGGGACAGAACTCCTTCCATCCCTGCAGCCAACATGGGCCATACAGGGCCCTTCCCATGGCCCAGCTTGTCCCCAGCTCTTCCACCCTCCTTCACACCCACAGCAGGAACATGGCACCAGAGCACCCACGACGAGACACCCAACAGATTGCTTGCACCACGCTCGGAGCCAGGCACTCCTCATCTCCTAATACAGCAACGAATTCCAACAGAGAGGAAGACCCTTCCCTTCCCTTCCCCATCTGTCCACACAGAGGCATGGATCCCACTTCCCTTCTCACAGGCCTGGACCTCTCCTACCTTCAGAAAGGCCCCAGCGTCTCTTCCCAGGGTCTGTCTTCTACAAGTCCCACACGACACCTTCCAGCCCCAGCTGCCAGCTGTGGGTTGGGATGGAGCCACCAGCCTTGGGCACAGCTGTAGGGACAAAAGTGGCTGCAGAGAGACGAGATACGACAGGAAATAGACAATGGCGCAGGAAAGGAGAGGAAGAGATAGCCCCAGGCTCCTGGATCTGTTGCCTTCTGCTTTTTCCACACAGTCTGATTTTTAAATCCTTAAATTCCCATCATGGGATGCCAGTGGCTCTGCCCCTTTGGGGTCCTGGGGAGCTCGGTGGGGACACCCTGTCTTTACCAGAGCAGGTGCAGCGCGGTCTTTGCACCCAGGCAGGGGCTGGGAGGTGCCGAGGGGCCCAAGGGAGCCAGGACAGTGGAACCCAGCAGAGCTTTGTTGTTCCATCACACGTGGTGAGGAAGGGATGTGGGGCTCTGTGACTCACTGTGGGATGTCACAACGACCGGCAGCAGCTGCAGGGTGGGGAGGGCTTTTCTCACCAGACACCCCATGACCCCCATCCCTGCACAGGAAGGAACCAGGGCTTGGTCCTTCCTGCCCTCACAGGAAGGAATGGGAGGCTGGGAGGTCAAAGCATCCAGCACAGTCCTGGGGTCCCCAACACCCATGGGTGCACCCTTTGGTCCCCACATGCCATCTCAGAGTGCAGAGCTAGGGCAGGATTTGACCCTCTCCAGGCACATCCATAAGCTGCCTGGAGCAGAAAAGGGATCCACAGCGAGGACACAGCACCCTGCACCCACTGCAATGTGGTTCTGGGTCCCTCGTGCCCTCCAAGCAGGTCTTGCATGCCTAGCCTGAGCCAGCCCATCCCACCACCCCTCGTGCTATGGGGCAAATCCCAAATGCTGCTTGGGGTGCTGGCAAAGGACCCATCCCCCTCTGCAAGGGCCCCAGCACAGCTTCAGCACCGAGGCCTCAGCACCCAGAGCTGCTCACAAACCTCCCTCTGGCTCCAAACCTGCTGCTTGCTCTCTACTCACTGAATTATTGTATTGCCTGGGGAATGGAGAGGTGACTTAAATGAAGGTAAAAGGCACATTCTTTGTTTGTTCTTGGGCTAAACCAGAGATGAGAGAGAAGCCCCAGGTGCAAAGGCTGCTTTGAGAGGGGCACATGGCTGTGCAGGCACAGAGCCAGCCCAGAGGGCTGATGACCAGTCCCTCAGCTGGGGCTAGAGCAGAGCACTGGGGTGAGACAGCCCCAAGGGGACCCATCACAGGTACCAGCCACCCTCCCCCCAGCACCCTGCCCTGGCTCAGCTCCCATCCAACACCTGATCCCCAGCAAGGAGAGGGGCAGGGTAAGGTGAGGGTGGTGGCCAAGCCTCCATGTTTCCCCATGGGAAACCAGAGAGCCAGGTGGGATCCTCTTACAGCCCTTCCATTATTCAGGAGCCTGAGCAGGACAAAGCAGAGGTAAAACAGGGCCCCACAGAGCCTGGAAAGCATCGAGGCTGTGCCCATCACAATGCTGATCTGGGGCTTCATTTCTACACCACCAGGGACTCTTTTGACTCACGACCTACAGGAATGAGTGATTCTCTTGCACCTCCTGCCTAGAGCCCTGGCAGGGACCAGAGACCGGCTGTAGGACAGCCTCACTGCATCCCACTCCCACACATGGAAAAGGATTTTTTTGGCAAGCAGCCTTCAAGAGAGGCTGGGCTTGGGGGGACAGAGTGTAAACTCCCCTGCTTGGGGCTGAGGTCTGGCCAGGACTCATCTCTGAGCAAACCTTGCTGCAGGGTTCTCATACTCGAGGTAAGGGAGGAAGTAGGAAACAGGATGCCCTGCAGCTCTGCATGTGGGCAAGCAGAGCCCAGCCTGCCACCTGACTGCCTACCCACCTGGATTGCAACAGGTCCTCAACCCCTGCCAGCACTGCACAGCTTCATCACTGGAGTCATCATAAGGCTTGCTCCTAGCTGAAAACTGCTCTTCTACATTTTACATGTCTCAGCCTTGAAAAGGCTGGCCTGGGAGGGGCACCTCGTTGGTCTAAGGGCGTCTGTTCACATTTAAACAGCCTTCTTTGAAACCAGCAAGTCTGTTGGTAGCAGGAAACATCCCATTCACCTGCTTCCTGCTGTTCCAGCCCTTGCCATCTGCTCCAGCAGCACCACTCAAGAACCAGCTTACCCAGGGAGATTTATGGAGCTGAAAGCCAACCACCACTTGGAGTGAGTGCTGCTGGAGAACCTCTGCCCTAGAACACAAAGCATATCCCAGATGTGCCAAATGCCTGTTCAGAACATGCTCCCACTTTCACAGATGTCAAAACACAGATCACAGAACATTAGGAGCTGGAAGAGACCTGGAAAGATCATCCAGTCCAACCCCCCTGCCACAGCCTTAAGGTATATCCTGTCATTCTTCACAGGGGCTAGAGCAAGGTACAGGTCCTGTTCCTGTCCCTGCTCAGCCAGAGCAGCTCTCTCCAGGGAAGGGAATGGAGAGGTGACTTAAATGAGGGTAAAAGGCAGACACCAGCCTGCTCTGTCCTCCTGCCACTCAGCCCTGAGCTGGAAACCAAACATCTCTGTCCCCACCCTCCAGAGCTGTATCATGGGCACAGAAGCAGCAACAATCACCAGGCAAGGAGCACTGGCATCATCCTGCAAAACAGCAAGTTCTCAGGGCACATGTCAGAACACCCCTTGAAGTGAGCTCTTCACCTTGCCTCAGAAACAGGCACCCATGGAACAGACTCCTCCTGAGCAGTGTTCAGCAGCTGAGGAGCCCTCCCCCAACACAAGAGGCAACTGGTCAAGGTGACCATGTTTCACCTACCAAACTCTGGTGGAGAAACTCCACCACACGACCACTGAGGACATGGTCACTGAGTCAGCAGTACTTAACCCCACTGCAAAAGGAAGTGTCCATCCTTTGCCCTAGAGCAGTTCCTTCTGCACAGGCACTGCTGTGTGTTGCACTGCAGCTGCAGCCTCTCACACAGCTCCAGCACTGATGTGCTGCTTTTTCTCTCTTCCACCACAAAGGCAACCACAATTCAGACCCGGCTCCACCACCAGAGGAACCAGCTTCATTAGCACAGTCACTCCACATGTTCTTGACCATTTTCTTTCTGTACTTTGACTGAGTTTCCAAACTTACCTGTTGGCATTAACACACGCTCAGCAGCAGTGACAAGGGGAACTCTGAGACAGGCGTTTTCCAAAGCACATCTGTATGAAGTCAGTGTCACAGAGCCTCTAACAGAGATCCAGCTCTGGGGCAGATGTCCTTGGTGGTGGTTTACAGTGTGGCAGAGGCACACAGGAAGCCCCTTGCAGCAGCTACATCAGACTGATGGAGTATCTGCTTCCAGGAGCGTCACTAACACTGGACACAGGAACATTGTCACTCCTGCTTGAGATGAGACCTACTGTGAAACAGAGCTGAGGAGCGGATCAGCAACAGGCAGCAAAACTCACCCAGGGCTGTTCACTGGCACTCCAGCAGCTCCTCTGCCTGCCCCACTCCTCCACAGAGCCTGTCTGCCAGCAGCAAGATGTTCACCTGCTGAATTAAATCTCCAGCCTGATTCATCCTGGACGCGACAGACAGGCCCAGCCTCTGTGCCCCTCTCCTTTCTCAGTCAACACAGAGCAACAGACATTTTCAGGGCTGCTTCTTCCTCCCAAAAATGAATTTGTTCAGTCAAAAGCCTGATCAGCAATTGCTTCCAGGTTTTCCAGTGTCACCAGGCCCAACACTGCTCCACTGCTCTCAGAAAAGACAGAGTCAAGTCCTTCATTACTGCTTCAGTTCTTTCAGCTTATCCCCTCTGTCTCCTCTCCCTCCCTTCTCTGAAAAGCACCACCTGGTTTTAAAGGTTTAGGTCTTCTTTTCAAAAAGGAAACACCAGTGTAAGAACTTGGAGTAGTATCTTTACACTTAAAGACTTCTGCCTTATGAATCCTCTTTGAAAGAATTCCTTTGTTTGATCATTTATGCTTTTTTTTTCTTCCCTTAAACTCTCATCTGTTGGACTGGGAATTAGCATTACTCTCCATCACTGCTGCCTTGCCTCCTGCTCCTCAGACACTGGAGTATCTCACTGTGTTTGAATGCAGTCCTGCTGCAGTGAGACAATCTGTAAAGTGTTTCTGGTCCTATTAAAACTGGAAAGCAAAACCTCCTGCTTCTTCCCAAACAACAGAGAACAGGACCACTTCCATTAGCACCAAAAGGATTTTAAATGAACAGTTCCAGGGAGCTCCTTTCAAATCATAAAATGTGCATTTTACATAAAAGTGTGTTTACAAACAGTTTCTGCTTTACACTCAGCTCTGCCCATCCCTGACCAGAAGTTCTATACATACAGACTAGCTCAGCAGCTTCACCCACTTGCAAGGAGACTGCAGAATTTATTTCAGAAATAAAAATAGGATTTCCTGGTTCCTAGGAATTCTCCTCAGCCTGCCAGGTTCAGACACCTGCCAGCTCCTGCAGCCTCAGGAGAGCACTAAGCTTTGGGAGAGAAGGGGTACTGTGGGTGCCACCAGTCCAGGAGCCTGACACTGTGCACAGGATCCAGCACAACCTGCAGCCCCTGCTCCAGGCGAGGTTTCTTGCCGTTGCGAACCGGGGCGTCCTGGAACACCAGGCGCACGCGGTGATGTCTCATGTCTGTGCTCACATTGATGGTGAACTGCAAGAGAAGAGACCAGGAGGCACTTCAGGAACACCCAAGTGATGAGTAACTAGAGCTCTTAGCAGTGCACTGGTAGCTATTGGCTTGAAATTCTCCTAAACGGTACAAGTCTGAGGTGTTGCAGGTGCTGGAAGTTACACTCGGAATCTAGAGCACTGCAACCAAACCAGCTCTCTCTGGCTGGCAACCCCAAATCAGAATGCCAGGAGAGAACCTGAAAGCAAGTGGCTGTCAGAGGAAGTCTGCAATTCACAGCCTAATGGACTTATCTTAAAGGTCTTCTCCAACCTAAATGATTCTCTGATTCTGTGATTTTGGTAACTCCAAGGTTATATTATTTGGGGTAACAAATGATCTACATCTTCGAGTGGTGAAAGGACCAAAGGAGGAGATAACAATGGAGGATTCTAGATGTCTTGGGAACACAGACTGAAACCCTGACTTACAAGTACAGCTACTTGTGCTGCCCCAAGTTACCACTGCTCTGCCTCAGCACATCTGCTCTTCTGCTCTCAGTTCCTGGGAGTTGGTCCAGAAGCTGCTCTTTTCCCAGCTGTTACCAGCCAGAGACCATATACAAATCAGAAGAGTTTGCTCATACAAGTTTTTGCTCAGAATTTATTGCCATAAGGTAAGGAGATATTTTCCTGAGGAGGGAAGTGCTCCTCTTCTCCTGCATCCCCATCTCTCATACCCTGCTGGAATACTGGCAACTAATCTGCCCCCAGGTGCTGCACAACCACAGCTCCTTCAGATTCTCTACATCATCTCCATTTGCTGCACCAAACAGGGAAGAGCTGATGGAAATGCAGAAGCTAAACTGAGGAGCTCCTCAGCACTCTCTCCAATTGTTAGCCTTAAGATCCCCAGAACTGGTTTGCTGCTGCAACAGTGTGATTCACACAATCCCAAAGAGGGTCCTCTTCATCTCCAAACCACACACACACAAGGTTTGCCTGGCAGATTTCTCAGACACTTACCAAGGTAAACGTCATACCCATGACTATTGGCACGAATATGAAGTTAAAGGTGGTGATCTGCAGTAGGCAGCAATCCTGATCCGGATTTGTATGGACTTCTTCATACTGAATCGGTGGCTGAAGTCCTTTGCAACACTTGCTCTTAAATCTGGGAGACTTAAAGGAAAGAGAGACTTATTTAGCTAAGGAGGAACTAGGATGTGAGTTTGGCTGCTCCTCACTGCTGCTGACTAGCAGGCCTCACTCCATGCTTGGGCAGTCTTAGACCAACAACAAAAAGCCAGCACTCAGGACAGGCAGTTTGCAGGACACAGCTAGAGGGGAAAGCTGTACAATTCCCAAGGTTGCCTAAAACTACCTGCTTCTCCTGAGACCCATTCCTGGAGGTTTTCATTGGCCATGTTGACTTTCTTCACTTCTCTGGGAAATCTTTCCAATGGTAAGACATGGAGTTTCAGATTCTGGTCTCCATTTCGACCATTAAAGTCAAGTGGTTTGGTTACTGGTAGCCATCAGCAGTGACTCACAGTTGGCCTTGATGATCTTAAAGGTCTTTTCCAACCTAAACAACTCTCTGACTTATCATAACTCAAAGATTACATTATTTGGGGTAGCAGATGATCCACATCTTGCAGAGGAGAAAGGATACCAAATGAGATAACAATGGAGGATTCTAGGTGTCTTGGGAACAGACTGAAAGCTGAGTGTAGTTTCAGAATGTGCTTATCATGGGAGCCACTTTCCATTTATTGTCTTGAAGGCATGAAAAGGTTCCACTTTCCCTTCTGCCCCCAGAGAAGTCATTACTGCTTCAAAAAAAAGTCACAGCCATTCTGGTTCTTCTTTCATACCTGCTTTTTGAACTTGAAGTTGAATTCCCACATTGCTTCTTGCCTGTTCCCTTCAATCTTTTTGCACCAGAAAAGCAGACACTGAGGTGGGAAAAAAAAGAAACAATTATTAAACCCTTGGAGGCATCACTTTAAATAAGTTTTAGCAGAGCATAAAGGCTTTCAATTACAAACACAATTACATAGGAGCAGTTAGGAGCCATTTATCCAAATTAATTATGTTCAGAAGAACACTCTCAGCAGTTTAGGTCTCCCAGTTTCATGTTGACCAACTCATCACACAACTGGATGATACAACAGTGTAGCCACCAAGGAGCTAACCAGAAAAACCCCCTGTTGCAGAATTTGTCCTTTCCTGAGGCAGAGATGAGCAGTAGAGAGTCACCAACTGCCCCCACCCATCAACACCTCCCATTAAACTGGAGTCCAAGCAAGACCAAAGTAAGGAACAACTGCAAACAGAACAAGGATCAAAGAGAAGAGAATCCAGAGGGAAATGCAAAGACCAATCCATGAGCTACAAGGTGATGGATGAGAAAGTTCCTAAGCCACTGTGGGCCAGTCAAAAGAAGGTCTCCACATCACTAGGCACCAACTGCCACATGTCACACTACAAAACCACTGTCAGGACTGCAGAGCCTGACCAACCTATTGCCCCTTTGCAAAAGGAAATGAGGAAAGGGCCTCAGCAGCACCAGAGGTAACCAGCACTGCCCTCCCATGCAGACATACACCAGGACTCCTCTAATTTAATCCAGTTATCTCTGTGTGGTCCCCAGGATCCATCCCAGCATGCAGCACTCGTTCTAGAGCAGGAACCTCTGGTATTATACTGAGGAGAAGGGAAATCCCCTGCCTGCTGATGAGCAGAAGCCACTAGCTTCCAACAGTCGAGAGCAGAAGCTGGCAAGTCCATGCAGCCATCACTGAATGTATTTCCACACCAGAAATGCCAGAGCACCACAGCTGGTCTCATCTTTCAACAGTGTCAGCAGGAAAAGAAAGAATAAAATGGGTAAGGGTAACTCCCCATGAGCCATACACAGTCTCTCCCCTGCCAAGAGAAGGTCTGCCTGGGTTCAGGCTAAGTACACATTGAATTTCATTCCAAGATAGCGTGACCCCAAATGAACCAAAGCCAGAGCTAGAGCCCACCATGGGGGCTCTGCAACTAGACACTATAGGTGGTATCAGGCCCTCTACTTCAATTCTGAGTCATGTCCACAAACAAGAGTCCCTACAGGACCTTTATCTTGACAATCTGCATGAGGTGAACAACAAAGCTAAGTGGAGCCAAGCTCTGGAGCATGCTCCAAGTAACCTTCCCCTGGGAGGAGGTTGCTCTTGCGCTTTTCCTGATCAAAACATCGTTCAGATCTCTTTTAACTCGGGTGAGCAGCAGATGCTGCTGAGTTTAACTCCACCATCAGTAGCCTTTGCAGGTCACCTGCAGAGACACCCTGGGCTAGCAGCTTCTTTGGTCATGGCAAGTAGTGAAGCACAAAACGGTCAGTACCTCCTAAGGGGCAGAGGATGTCATCCACGGGTCGGCCGTCCTGCCCTTCAGCCGCGCCCTGCGGCCTGCCGCTCCGCCAAAAATAAGGGGGGTGTCTTTAAAGGGCAAACACTCCTGCTGACACCATAACGGCTCCAGTGTCCCACACAAGCTAGGCTAGGGAAAGAAAAAAGGAAATTAAAGAGGAAAAGCTAGATTTGAGAACACCCAGGCCTGGGGTCTCCTCTCGCCACATGCAGTTTATGGAGGCGTTTGCCATTAGTCTCAACGACCTGTAAAGGTGTAACCAAAGCCCAGGAAAGCAAGAACGTGGGGAGGCAATGGCAGATCCTCCTCCACACCCACTGTGCTGAGGCATTTCTGTGCACAGTAAGACAGGTGAAACTCAGTCTTGCAATGCAGTAGTACAGCAAGACCAGACTCATGATGGCTCTGTTATGCTCCAAGGGGTTAGGTCAAACCTCTACTGTTCTAACAAAGCCTTGTCACCATTTAATTTCCTTTTTTAAAAGCTGAATCATAAAAGACTGTGCTTCAAGACTCTCTCAAACTGTTAGTACAGTAGAAGCACTAGCAGTGGGCACCAAAGCCGTTATGATGTCAAGGTGAATGCTTCTCAAATGCCAACCCTGCCAGCACCATCTCAGGGTCTCTAGCTCTCATAGCCATGCTACCAGATCCCAGCAGTGGCAGGAAGTTAGACTCAGAAGGACTGTGGTTTAGTTGGTATTTCCTAGAAATGGTTTGGGTTTTATTTTTTTCAGAAAGATCATCCTCAAAGTGGGGATTCAGGAAGAGAATGAAGAGCTCTGGATGCAGAGGTAAGACCACACACAGCACCAAGTGCTTTTCTCCTCTGCAGCACCACCTGCTTGTGGTTCTGCTGGATGACA
The DNA here is from genome assembly GCA_013399015.1 of Galbula dea. Lineage (NCBI taxonomy): Eukaryota > Metazoa > Chordata > Aves > Piciformes > Galbulidae > Galbula > Galbula dea. Next base: position 435,761 of record VWZX01000385.1, read on the forward strand.
TTTTTCTTCAGGGTCCACCCAGGGAGAGAAGGAAGAAAGGAGAGACGTCACACACCGATAGATGAGGCTGCTCTACTTTGCATGGAAAAGAAAGTACAACTCTTGAACCAAACCCACTTCACTTTGACTCCAAAAACCTCATTCAACAGGTTTCTGACTTTGGATTTGGAGGGTGGAGAATTCACACTACCGCTTAAGCTGCTCAAAGAGTATCAGCCAGTTGCAAGTTCAAATCAAACAGAGGCATTTCTGAATTAATGGTCAACAGCAGTTAAAGAACAACAGATGTGCAAGTGCTCCAAGCTGGGACAGCAAAGGGAACTGCCTGTCCACACCCTGTACAAAGGTACGGGGGCAAACCTTGTACAGCTCAACACAACTGCAGCCCCAGGCCCAAAGCAGACATTTGCCATGCTCACAACCTCACTACCTTCCCTTACCCAGACAAAGATGATGGATAACCTACAGGAAGCACTATGAAATGGCTCCTTTCAGAGGCTGCCAGTGTCACCTCTGACCTCTCCAGATGCCTGCTACAGAGAAAAGCTGTATTCTGGCAGCCAGTCTCAAAATAAAGCTGAAGATGTAAAAGCTGATCCTACTGCAACCTCCTTTCAGCAACAAGTTTGCAAGAGAGGAGGGGAGAGCTGCAGGCACCCCTGGCTGTTTGGACTTTCAGAAAGGCAAGTGCCTTTTTGCTGATTGCAGATACTGCAGTAGGACTTAGGCAGAAGTTACCCAGAAAAGCAACTAGAATCCTCTGCAGTTACAAGTACACAGAGTTAGCAACCATCCCACCCCCAAGCTTCACTGGCAACCATCTGTTTTCCTTCTAGAAAGCGAATAAAAAACCAGAAAGCCAAACATCCGCAAGTCAGGCAAGTTCCTTCTGGATTCCACTTACTCTGGAATTCTTTAAAGTGCTGGGAGTACTGTCTGGAATAGCTGGGTTCCTGGAGACCCGAGAGGCAAAGGGCTCGTACATGTGGTAGAGCGAGCGGATGACACACGCGCGGAGGCAGTGCAGCTTCTCCATGGACTCCGGCCGCAAGCGCAGGGGCAGGTACGCGTCCAGACTGTAGTGCCTGAAAAGCCAAGGACAAACCCACCACCTGTGATACCTGTTCAGGGGTCACAGTGCCAGAAACCTGCTGAAGAGAGCTCTGAAGAGATCAGTGTGGAGAGAAAACCCAACAGCTGATTGATCAGAGGACCTCTTGTCAGCTCGGAGTGCTTCGAGGAGTGTACTGCTCTACACGGAGTCTCACAACAGCCTCAAAGACTTCAGCCCCACCAGAGAGGTTTCCAGAATACAACTATCATGCTACAGTTCCCCAGTGGCTCCTTGCAGGTACTTTGCCCACAGAGAGCAGAGGGTGATTTAGCTTCAGGGTGCATGAGGCCTGAAGATTCCTCAAGGACTTGCTTTACCTCAGCTTGCTGCATGCTTGCAGACCACTGCCTGAGCAGCCTGAATGCCTGTGCTTGAGGTCACTCCGTCAGGTGCCAAAGAGGCCTTTGCTCAGGAACTTTACATTAAAAATAGGAGCAAGGATGACCATGGCTGCTGTCTGCTCTGTATTCCTGCTGCTTGAGCCTCTTGGGCAACAAGTACAGAAAAGAAAAGAACATGCTCTGTTCTGAAGGGGAGTTCAAGGGACATGTACCAGGGCTGAAGAATTTGCCTCAAGTTCTTTTAACCACATCTTTACTCTTCTTCTCCTACTTCACTTATAATTTACTTCTGCCACCAAGACAGCTCCAAAATACCTTGGTTTCTCTCAGACACTCTAATTACAGAAAGTTGGCCACAATCAAAGCTTGAGGTAGGGCAAGTTCTCTATCAGTCATGTTTGCCTGTCTTTCACTGACCTTCCTGTAAGCACTTTGGGTGCTTTACACACAAAGCACAGTTCAAACAGGAGTGTGGAGGCCATGGCACACAGAAAAGCACCCAATGCTTTGAGATTCTATTCAGAGTACACAGGAATACGCCACACAGAGCCATTTCCAGATGCAGAGCAGGTGCAACATAGCGTGACCCCTTGCCAGAGGAGACCTGTGTCACCATGTCAATATGCACATTATAGGACTACAGTCTGTAGGGAGCTATTCACAGAATCCAGCATGGTGTGTGTTGGAAGGGACCTCTGGGGATCACCCAGTCCAGTCCCTCTGCTCCAGCAGGGGCACCCACAGCAGCTTGCCCAGGATCACCTCCAGCTGCCTTGGCAATCTCTCTCTACAACCTCTCTGGGCAGCCTGGAACAGGGCTCCAACACCCTCACAACAAACAAGCTTCTCCTCCTGTTCAGCTGGAACCTCCTGGGTTGCAGTTTGTGCCCAGTGCCCCTTGGGCTGTCCCTGGGCACCACTGAGCAGAGTCTGGCCCCAGCCTCTTGCCCCCACTCTTTAGCTCTTGTTCAGCATTGAGCAGCTCCCCTCTGGGGCTGCTCTTCTCCAGGCTAAGCAGCCCCAGGGCTCTCAGCCTTTCCTCCTCCCACAGATGCTCCAGTGCCCTCAGCATCTTCCTAGCCTCTGCTGGATTCTGTCCTGTAGTTCCTTGTCTGTCTGGAACTGAGGAGCCCAGAACTGGACCCAGGACTCCAGCTGTGGCCTGACTAGGGCAGAGGAGAGGGGGAGGAGAACCTCCCTTCACCTGCTGGTCACACTTCTGAATGCAACCTCATTCCTTTACTTACAGCTCTGCAGAAGCCTCCTACAAATGGTTTAAAGATTCTCTTAGGTCTCACCTTCTGTAGAGCCTGGTCCAAAAGGCAGCAGTGCAAGTGACAGTCCAGGCTTTCTTGCAAATCAAAGAAAACCGGACAATGTCTTCAGGGCGAATGTAGGAAGCCAACAACAGCCAGATATCAATGGGGTATTCTTCTCCTCCACCCCCATCAGGGTTTTCTAAATGCAAGGAAGGTATGTTAGTGTAGTAAATAACCCTTAGCAAGTCACTTCTAGAGGCCTGTGCTTTACTCCTGGTAGCACAAAGTAAGCGGCTGATGTATGTAGATACACACAGTCAGCCAAACTAGCCCAAGTTAGCACAACCTCAGCATCACTTCCACCTGTGTTCCCCAGGAAGCACTTGGCCCTTCACACACCCATCACACCCTCCCTTTGCTGGCACATGCCACCCTTCAGCCCAGCTGCACTGCTGGGACGAGTACACTGCAGGCTGAAAGGGTATTCCATTGTCTTCAGGATCCTGTCCAGACAAGTTCTAACTGTATCCAGGGATGGAAAGCTCACAGCCTATCTGAGCCTGTTTCAGTGCTTGACCCTTTCACAACTGAAAACTAACACTTCAGTGGAGAAATACAAATTCAATGGAAATTCAGAGGCAGCTTGAGGTAAAGAAGGGCCAAGCTCACACAGCTCTATCAGAGCGGCTCACATTTAACAGGTCACCAAGAATGCTTGACACCGAAGGACTCTGAGCACTGAGACACTGCCAAGCTTGTCAGTTCCTTATTCCAATGGTCACAGAATCTTTGTAGGAGTTCTGGAAGGGAGAGCAAGCAATCCTCTTCTGCAACTGGCTAATCAGCTGCTCTTCTCAAATCTGTCATTTCATTACAGCTTGGATAGCTTAATGCAACCCAGATGAACAGAATGGGCTGCTCTTCCTCTCAGAGCTGTCAGAACTGCCAGAACTGAAGGTTCAGAAAATCCTTTCACTCCTGCAATACTTTTGAGCTACCATCACATGTTCTCCCACAGACAATGCTCCAGCTTTAGGAGGAAAAAGTACTTTTACAGAACATAAAGAGCTCAACAGTACAGAGCATTAGGAACAGGAAGAGAAGAAAAACACACAACTTGTACACAGTGCTAACAGAAAACAACTGCTAGGCTGTTTGTGGATGTGCCAGATCTAATCCTGAGACAGCAGCTTAATAACAAAGGGCAGGACTTTATCCTCATGTGGTAACTGCTACCTTCACTGCCAAGGAAAGCTCTAGATGTGATCACTTCCCTACAGCACTACAGATTTACAGCAGGCACACCCACAACAGGCTTTAACATCCACTTTGCTGACTCAGGAAGTCATCAAACTACACACTGCTGAGCCACAGAGTGCAGCCAGAAGCATCACTGCTCTATCACCATTTTTTCTTCCCTAAACACATAGCAGAAACAAGTCAGACATGGTTGTGGCAGGACAGAATACTATCTTTCCTGGCATGTAACTCCCATAACTCTAACCACTCAGACACTCTCCCAGGATTTGGAAGGGTATCTTAGCAAAGGAATTCAGCTCCTATCCCAGATGAATGCTGTGCACCTACACTCCAATTAGTACCAGCATTAATAAAGCTTCTCTTAATAATAAAGTTTCTCTTAAGCTCAAGAAATCAAGCTCAAATTTGTTTCACAATCTGTTACAGAAATTCCTGCAGGATTCCACAGTGCAGCAGAACAGTTTGCTGCTTACACTGCATTGCAAATTGCTCTACAGAGAGCTGCTGAGGGATACACCTCTCTGGAATTAACTATGCTGCCACTGGGGCCAGACTCACTTGCTGGAAAAGGAGCCCTCTAAACTCACTGTAACAAACCACAGACTGGGCAATGTCCCCAAGACAGAGCTTGGATTTTGCCAACAAATGCATCCTGAACAGCAGCATTTTTTCTGTCCCTAAGCAAATCCTTCCCTCACCAACAGGTCCCATGAGGTAAACTGTCCAGTGGCAGTTTCACAACTCTTTTGAGGAGCAGCATTTGTTTTCCAAGGTTGGGAGAAGCCTACTGAAAGCCAGGAGCTCTCAGGCTTCGATTCCATGGCCAAAGCTCTGCCTTTGTGACAGACATTGGCTCTGACCTGCAGGTTTCAACGTGATTTAACCCTTGGCATTTCTTTGTGCACGCACGAGTTGCAGAATGCCCCAAAGAGGCCTGTGACCAGCCTGTAACCAGCCAGCATTACCATCACACATGGAGAAGGTGCAGAAGCAGCCCAAGCAGAGCCCCCAGGAGAGGCTGCCACCATACCTTTGTGCCTTTTGCTCTTCTTTTTTCGAGAGGCAGCTCGCCCACTGACGTTTTCCTTCGTATCCATTTCATCGCTGCTGCCGCAGGACTCCCCCGACACCGAGAGAACTTCCTCAGCAGGAACACAAGAAGCTTCCAAACCACACAGGGATTTCACTAGAATGACAAGCAACAACACAGGAAGTAAACCAGCAGAGAGAAAAAGGTGATCTGAGTTCAGGAGCTCCTTCAGTGGCATCACTGCTAAGAGCACTTAACAGCATTACAGCTTCCTGCTGAGTGACACAAGCGAGTAAATCTTGGGGCCCAGGGTTACCTTGTCAGGGGAAGATTAGCATGGGTGAGTGCACTGGAAACAGAATTATTCAGCTTCTTGTTTTAAAGAATGAATAATGAGGCTGATTACCAGCACATTATGCAGATGACCCCAATGGTTTAGCTGAAGCTGTTTACAAACAATTCTGAATACAACAAGAGGCTCTTTTCTGCACTGCTAACTGGTTGTGCTGCACACCAGAGCTTCCTTGCATGACCACTGCTCAGCCTGCACAGAGCCAGCACCGACTCTGGAACTGTTCTGTGAACACAGAGATGATGCACTGCCCTCTCAGCAGGACAAAGAGCCCCTGTGGCTGCTGACACACAAGCCATTAGCAAAATAACTGGGTGCCAAGTGCACAGGAGCTCCACTTATCCTCGAATTTAAAGGGAAAGACTCTGGCCTAATGAGGAAAAGGGCAAGTTGTGTCAGGTGGGGTTTGTTGTCTTATTTCTACCTCTGAGGAGATGTTTAAACACATCTCTGTTAAGAAATATTGTTTTAAAAACTTGATCTGTAAACTGATGGCTCATTAGGGAGGAAAAATCCACATGTGAGGCAGTAATGACAGTCTTGGAAAAGAAAGGTGCTGTGGCCCTATGTGAGGCACTGAAATAGAGAAACCAGCACTGCCAATGCTCTGCAAATTCACCCCAAGCTAATTCCAACCTAATGTGCTGGGTGAAGGAAAGGTCTTCCACCAAGGGGCACCTGGCCATGCCAGAGGAGGCCTGCACTGCTCGAGCACAGGTGGAAGTCCAGAAAGGTTTTCTACATCACAGAGACACCAGAGAGTGAGACTAGAGCAAGATGTGCTATTATATTTGAGTTAAAGGGACAGAGTGGCAGGGGAAAAGCCAGCAACTGACCATAAGGAAATTCAGGCAAGAGATGCTCTCATTTCTAACCACAGAGCAAGGTTTTGAAACAGTAAGACAGCGGATGGAAAGACAGAGCTTGGAGAGAGCTTGACTGTACCCATTGACTTTGCACACTGTGCAAAGGAGAGATCCACATCTGAGTGGCCAGCACAAGTGAGCACACTGAACCACGCTGCATGGCAATCCTGCTCTCTCCATCTCACAGCCATAACCTCCAGCCCAACCCTGGGGCTGAGGATGGGGAAGAAAAAATCCTCAGGAAAACTCCACGTGGCTCTGCTCCCTCCTCACTGGCAGAGGCAGGCAGTGCAGTGTTTACTTGCAGCCAAGAGACAGGGAGTGAGGCCAAAGGCTGCAGCTCCCTGGGCAGAGGCTGCTGTCCCCTCCCCACTGCCAGCTGTCCCTAGGCCATGGCTCCCTGCACCAGATAAGGCTGCTCCAGGAGTCGTGACTGCACCAGATAAGGCCCTAGCACACCGCTGGGGCTGAGGAGGAGATCCTGAGGATCCCCAGTGACTGCAGGGCAAAGACCTGGAAAAGGGCTGGGCAGAGAATTGCTGTGACCTGTAGTCATCCAGACAGAAGGAAGGTGAGCCAGAAAACGGAGCAGAATGTTAGGAGAGTGGTGAAACTGGACAAAGAAGGTGATGCTGGATGCAAAGGTTGGGCAGGGAAAAAGAAAACAAAATAGTCTGCTAGGTATGACTCTGCAGTGCAGCATTTGGAGACACTGCCTCAAAGGGTGAAGAGGACAGGGAATGGGATGGGCCTCAGCCTGTGACAAAGGAGGCAACAAAAGAGGGAGGTGCCTTGATCTTAAAAGCTGGTGAAGTAGTAGCTAAAAAGGACATTCACCAGCATTCCTCACTATCACTGTCATAACATTCACCTCCAACAAGCATGACCAGCATGACTTAAGAGTCATTTCTCAAGTAAGCAGGGTGTGTGAGTTCAGAATGCTCCCAGCAACTAAAGACCAAGGAGGAAGTAGATAAGAAAACATTGCAATACCCTTGCAGGAAACTGCTTGTTTATACAGCTCACCAAGCAAACAGCAACACCCTCAAAAGATCTCTTTACATGCTTACCAAAACTAATCTTATTCCCACTGCAAAGAACTAACTTTATTCCCACCTGTAGTTTTATATGAGCTTATACCACCTTATTTTCTGCTCCAAGCAGGTAACAGATAAATTGGGTGATAATTTCCACTAGTTAATGGAAAAAGGCTTCCCATGTCAGGCACTAATGAAGCCTCAGCAACTCTTACTGGCCTTCCAGCAGGCTTCCTGCAAAACCTCTTATCCACGATCCTAAACACCTGATTCTGCAGAGGAAGACAGACTCATTTTCAGGCACTAAATTAAACAAAATTCTCTCAAACCATAGAGGGGAAGTTTGCCACATCACACAGAGGCCAGCAAAACCTGGAGGCAGCCTAAGGAAGGCAAGCTGCAGACTTACCTTCCTGCTGCACTGCATTGGCCACAGCTTTTTTCACCCGTCCACTTTTCACGACAGCTGGGTCTGAGTTAGCATAATCTGCCACCGTCACTGCAGGAGAGTCAGGAGACAGGGTGTCAGCAGGATTATGGATTATAGGGGAGGGGATAGAAGGTCTAAGAGCCATGATCCCTTGAGGGGGCACTCCCCATAGGAACACAGGCTTGAGCAGCAGGTGCACACGCAAGCAAAGGAGCCCCAGCAAAGAGGTGCAGGCCAGGGGTCCCCAGCAGACCTCTACCGGTCTATCAGGCCCAGGGGTTCCATCGCCAGCCCAGCCCTCCCTCTCCCTCCACCTCAACCAACGCCAAACCCCACTGCCTCTTCACACACTGCTTAACTCGGGCCTGGATGACTCTCTAGGTCCACACTTCGCCTGCACAGACCAAGACTACTTTCCCAGACTCACCTCCAGCTAGAGCCAGCTCTCTCCCTCTACAAGCCCAAGTGGGTCCGGCTCACCTCCCGGGTGAGACCAAACCATTCTCATCGCCCCTCATCGAGGACAGACCTCAGCCCCTCGGGCAAGGCCTCCTCATTCCTCAGGCCCAGTCCAAGCCTAAGCTGTCCTCTCCAATCAGTCTTCCCTCGGTAGGGCCGAGCCCCGACCTGGCCCGGCTCCCGTTAGGCCTCATTCTGAGCCAGGCCTAGACCCACTCCATTCCCGCTTCCCTCAGGCCCCGTTCCCTGCTCGACCTGGTCCCGCTCGCTTTAGACCCCGCTCCAGGCCCCTCCTGGCCCAGCTCAAGACCCGCTCCCCTCGAACTCCACTCCACTCCAGGCCCCATCCCCGCTCCCCTCGGGCCTAGCTCCCCTCAGGGCCCTGTCCAGGCTCCGGGCCTCGCTCCTCACCTCGCTCGGAACACACGTCGTCGGCGCGGAACTTGAGGCGCTTGCGGCCGCCCCTCTTGGGCATGGCGGCAGCGGCGGGGCGGCCGCGCGGGGCCATCTCCCTCCCGGGCCGCAGCGGGGCCGCGGGGACAGCACCGCCCCCGCGCGAGACCATGACGTCATCCTGCCGCGACCCGGCGGCGCTCCGCTGTGACGTCACGTGGGAGCCCTTTGCGGGGTCACCGACTCGGTGATGAGGAGCTTTAGGGGCGTTCGTCCGCTGAAAGGCTCAGGGCTTCTGAGATGGTTGTCCCCTCGCAGTAACGATGGCACTTGAGGGGATGTTTTTCCCCCCCACCTCAAGTTCTCCCGTGAACAGGGGTCTCTGAGGTAATTGCTTCCCTCAGTCCTGCCAGTAACCAGGACCTCTAGGAGGGATTCAACCGCCAGGAACCTCAGGGCCTCTGAGGTAATTGTCCCGTCACAGTAATGAGGGCACTTCAGGGGATATCTCCCCCCTCAGCTCCTCCCATTTACAAAGGCCTCTAGGATAGTTGGCTTTTCCGTGTTTCCAGGACAGAAGGCCTCTGAGGTAATTGGGCCCCTAATCCTCCCAGCAACAGGGAACTGAGGTAATTGTCCCCTCTGAGTAATGAGGGCCCCTGGGAGGGATTTGCCCTCTAGTCTTCACAGTAATGAAGGCCTCCGAGGCAACTGCGCATCCCTCAGTCCTCCCAGTAACAAAGGCCCCTGGGGTGATTTCTACTCTCCCAGTACTGAGGGACTCTGGAGCAACTGGGTCCCCAGACCTTCAAGCAACAGGGACCTCTGGAATAATTACGCCCCTCCCCCCAGTCCTCCCAGTAATGGATCTCTGAGGTACTTGCACCACCCACCAGCCCTTCCAGTACTGAGAGGCTCTGAGACAATTGCAACTCTTTTGTGCCCACAGCCCTCCAAGCTCTCCCCTGACACCAAAGCCTGTATGATCCACCCCTGCTGCCCCTCAAGTTGCTGTTTCCAGCCATGTCTCCGATCCCAGGTGTCTGCCACCACTCTGGGGTGCCCCAGACGAACCCCCACCACCACACTGCAGAGCAGCGCCTGGGAGTGCAGCCTGTGCCAGCAGCTGCCAGTGCCCACCCTGTGCCTTCATGGGGGGTGACACCTCACCTGCAGGTGTGGTGAGGGGTGGTAGTCCTGGGTGACCACCCCTCTCTCAGTCCTCCCAGTAATGAGGGCCTCGGGGGGCTGTGATCTCTGTTTAGGGCTCAGGTGGGTGCTCTTCTTGTCGAAGAAGTGATGCCACCTCATGGGAAGAAATGCTTAAAGAAGATCTGCCAAGGGAAAATGGGAAAAGCAGCCCACAACCTGGTGATAATTGTGGAGTCTGTGCCCTTCTGAACATTTGGGCCACACTGGAACAGGGATTTGGGCAGCACCAGGAGTGGATTTCTTTGGGATTCCTGGCCAGTCCTGGGGGTGTCCAAACTGGAAGGCTAGTGGGGTCCTGCTCCCCTCCTTTGGGATTTACACAACAGCAGAAGAACACAAACCCTGATCCACTCTCCCTCCCTCGATGGGCACTGAAGAGTCCCCAGTGCGCTGCATTTTCCACCTGTGTTTCTTTACTACAAGACCACAGGAGGTGATTCAGCTCTTGGGAGGCTGGAGATGCAGTGAGATGTTTTCAGGGCTGTGGCTTCAGCTCATTCACTTCCCTGGAGCAAGATAACACATGAGGTGCAGAGAAATCCACATTTCTGCTTCCCAGGCACTACCAGGAACTGACAGTTGTATATTACTTCTGTTCCTAACTGTATTTCTTTCTCTTGGTGTTTCTTAAAATACTTTAAGAGCATTTTATCAGCAAAGAACATATGAGAAGACTTCTGATCAGCCCAGGCAGGAAAGACCATTCCTTTACAGAAATGCTATTTCTCATTAATCTCTTTACAGCATTGATGTGAATTAAGAGGAATGGCAGTTAGTAGAACTGAGTTCTGGCACTGCTGGTTTCACCTCCCACTTTTGTACCTGAAAATGTTCTCCTTGGGCTATGTTAGTCATCATTGCTACTTGAGAACTGTATCACAGTATTATCTTTAAAAAGTAGAGGTTGGCTTGGCTTGGAAAACTCTGGCACATGGAAAACAAAGGAGATTTACCAGGCCATGACCAAAACAACAAGAAAGCAGTTGGTTCTGAGGCTGGCTGGTGTTCACATCTAGCACACTTCCTCCTCCAGTGAGCTAGGGATTTTTATCTGAGACCTCCACAAAGTCCTCCAGTCAAAAGACTGAGCAAATGAATCACAGAATCATTAGGGTTGGAAAGGACCCTCAAGAGCATCTAGTCCAACCAATAGCCCTACACTACTCTTACCCCTAAATCAGCCCCTGAAGAAACACATCTATTCTCTTCTTAAAAACCTCCAGGGATGGTGACTCCACCACCTCCCTGGGCAG